>JAODJU010000138.1:4448311-4471693 GCA_026776725.1 Gnathonemus echidnorhynchus | reverse complement strand
AGTAGTATATTTTACATTTTTTTAAAAAGATCGGAATAGAACGTATTTATGTTTGGAAGTCAGTGGTGTGTCAGGTAAGTAAATGATGCTTAATTACAAATTACATTCTGTTTGGGACTGGGAACACCCTCTGGCTTGCATAATAAGCAGTCTTCAAGGCTCTCACCTGCCTGTGAATGAACATAGGCAGAGCAGGGCTGAGGTGTTATGGAAGAGTGAAAACAAGCCACTGTACAGAGAAGCTTATTGGATTACGGAGGTTTAGGATTGTTGGAGAAAAAAGGAACGCATTCAGATCCTCGTTAGGGGCTCAATCAGTACTCTTGACGCTTCTTTTAGCATTGTAACTATTTGCTCTTATTGCTACTATTTTTATAGCCGCTGCTACTCTACTGACGAGAATTATCATCGTCATCGTCATCATCATTTATTCCAAGCGCACTGCTAATTTACCATGGATATCGCTGCTGTCCTTGGAGAAAAAATATAAAATGCAAAGATTAATTAAGTAAGCATATCAAACAGCGTCAGAAAGCAGAAATATGAATCAGTATGTAAATTTAGTCAGTGTAATAATTTTGAATAATGAAAAATATATTAAACAGATTTAAGCCAAAATAAATTATATGGCTACAAAGAACAAGTGTCTATTTGCATGCATAATTTATTAAGTAGTAATGTGTTGATTCAAATACATTGAAATTACTATGAAATGTAATGCTTTTCATATTTGAAATGATACGATATTTCATAAAATATATATATAGCAAAGCTATCATTTTAAACTTGATCAAGTGTGCGATTCTTTTTACTCTAAAACCTGCACACACAGTCAATAAAACTGTCACATTTTGAACAAGACAGTGCCCGTTTATCTGAGACTGATGCTATGCCGGGTAAAACCAAAAACGACTTCTCCTGCCTTGGGTATTTTTCATTGCATGGATTTTAATTGCACCAATTTCTCCCATTTACCTACTTCACTCACAGAAGCATCAATAAGTACCGGGATGGTTTGTAATTCAAAGGGCCCATCTTAACTCGTTTAGTTGTACTAAGGGCTGAGTGAGGGAGACAAAGAGCCAAACACTCTTGCCTCTGAGCTCATTATGCATATTTCAAAACAATTTGCAATTCAAGGGCACACAAAGTGGTAGGGAGGTGTTTCTGCAGGCTTCAAAGGCCACGCCTCCCACTGACCTCGTAACCTACTCCTCAGGTATAAACCCTGTTTAGATCCATGAACATAAAAGTGCATTTAAAATGACAAAAACACTATGTTATGAATGAAGGCATTCACTGTAACGCTAAACACAGCAGACACCCCTATAACTATTGTTTATGTCTATGCATAATGAAGTGTAGGAACTGCACTGAACTCTAAATTAAGCATGCGTATTTGTAC
This sequence comes from Gnathonemus echidnorhynchus, assembly GCA_026776725.1. NCBI lineage: Eukaryota > Metazoa > Chordata > Actinopteri > Osteoglossiformes > Mormyridae > Gnathonemus > Gnathonemus echidnorhynchus. Next base: position 4,470,288 of record JAODJU010000138.1, on the reverse strand, counting down.
ACCACTTCTTATTTTATTGATGCTTGACAGAGGAAGGTTTACAAGGATATGTACTTTTCTATATATTTTTCATATTATTAAAAGAGAATCAATAACCAATAATAATGAAGGTTTGAATAAAATTAGAAATAACTTTGAAGGTGTCAGTTATCGAAAATAAAAATTATGATCACTTAAATTACAAAATTAAACAGTAAATAGCAAAAATAGTGGAAAGTTAACAAATAAAAGGTAAAAATTACAAAATGCTAAAAACATTTACCTACTACATATATGCACGCAATTTTAAATACTAAAATGCAGCATATGTTTCCCATAACCAATTTAAAAACAATGATGTGTCCAACAGCAGTTACAAAATTAATATACTGGAAATCTTAAATATATAAAAGAATAATTTTGATAATAGCAATAACAAAAACAAGGGGAGCATAGCAGGCAAAAGCAGAAATAATAATATTTTGAAACTGAGGACTGATATTAATTTGGGTTTTTCCCAGCAAAGCTGTTAACAAGCACACAACATGTGTGTTTCCGAGCAAGGTGGCACGGTTAACTTTACAACCGTGATGTCACTAGCGGATTTCACATCTGTAAATAATAACAAAAACACATTAATCACAAGCAATGAAAATAAAACTGTGGGCAGTAAGAATAATTTGTCTCGGCTGAGGGGCTCCCTCTGTTTTAATAAGGAAGAAAAATAGGCCCCTTTGGTTGGAAACAGAGTGGCTGCTGCACCTTATCAGTGCCAGACTGATTTTGACTGTACCGGGAGTGACATCAGTAATCCATCATGTCATCAACCCCATGATGGATATACCACCACCTCGTCTCCGTGTGGGAACAGGGAGGACGGTGTAGCAAGTCGGGAGGCAAGTAACACTTAACCCTTACCCACCTCCCGCTCCCGCCTGGGCCACCGTGACCGCTGTCACGCGAGTGGGGGTCTCCCCCGGTGACAGTAAATCTATATGAACTCGCGCGATCTGCAATCATGACAACTCAGCACTGCGGCGTCCCGTAGCGAGCGCAACCGTCAGAGACGCCGACGTACGGCGCCGCCGTGCCCGCCTCGTCTCGCGCCGGCGATACAGTCCGCTGAAGCCCGCGGCTAACGGGATACGCAGCCGGGGAGTAAAAGCGAGGCGACTGTATTTCTAATAAATGGGAAAGAAGAGTGAGGTCAAATGAGGAGGCAGCTTGTCACCATCGTCTTCAAACAAACAAACAAACAAAAAACATTCAATTCAGTGCTAATTCTAAATTAAGGGAACTAATTTTTTGTAACAATACAAATCCTTTTTAGGTCATTTTTAATAATATTGCCTCCACTATGATCTGTGAGGTCATACACGGTGCTTGGTATAAGAACTCAGAATGCTTTAAATTATTGGATTTCTTCAAAGCAGGTACAGACATCCAGAATCAGCTTTGACCAAAAGTATCTGCTGATAGATTCCACCTGGCATCATTCACAAATCCCCCCCCCCCAACCTCTCTCTCTCTCTCTCTGCCTTTCTTCTATGGATTTATGAGAATGCATAGCTTTTAATTATAAACATTGCTGATAAAAGGTATGAGGCCTGTACCTAAGGATAAGGTTCTGATTCGATATTGTGCGCCAAACTTGCATAACATGCATAACTTGTGTGTGCGTTCAGATAGCACTGCTTTGTGTGTGTGCGAGGGAGCCTCACAGTGCCTGGATACTTCTAAGCAGAGGTAAAGCCAGCTGGTCTCACAGACAAGTGGCATGCCATTACCAGTGTCATGTTTCACTGGCGAAACACAAAGCAGAGGCTGCCTGCCGGGAAGTTAGCGATTAGCGTTTAGCTCGACGGCCTGTTTTAGGCGCACTTAGTCCGTACATTCCAGCGTCTATGAGCTCTGAGAGAGCTCAGATGTGAAGCTGGAAACGTTAAGTCACAGGCACCGACAGGCCATACATGTCATCGCTTAAAAACACGGCACAGAACAGGAGACACAACGCAGGACAAAGTTTCCAAGTAGCGTTTAGCATGCCGAGCCGTCTGACTTCAGTAACAGTTTTGTAATGGGGTTTCCTCACAATTATTATGATAGCGATGATAACTTTCCAGCATGCTATCGTTTCAGTGGCAAAAGCTCCCCCCCCCCTCCACGTGCTGAGTTTGGAGGGCCGTTTCTAAGAGCTCATATTCACCTACCGTGTGTGGCTAACCCCCATGGGGCAGGGGAAAAAAACAGTAGCAGGGGGTTGGTCTCCCCAACTCAAAACTTTTCTCTCGTTTCATTTATCTTCATAAAATTGTGCCTGTAGTCGGTACTGAAAGGCTTTCCTAAGAAACAAAAATGTATATTTAAACAAACATAAAACAGCAAAATTTGCAAACGATTATTTTTTTTAACGTTGAAGTGTAAAGACATAGAATTACACCACAAATTTTGCATGCGATTGTTCACTTTTGCCCATTTCTTACGCGCTTTTCTGTATTTCCTTGCAGTGTTTTCCTCAAATAATGAATACAACAATTTTCAGTGGAGTAATGCTTTTTATATGTGTATTTTGGACCCATTTTCCTCTTGCAGAAAGATATTTCGCTCTTTTCTGGGAACCCTGAGCATCACGGGAGGGGTTAGTGAAGGAAAAGTAGCCCCTTCACAGAGGCGTCCAGAGGTGATAAAAATCAATGGCATGAATGGAGAATTGCCTGGGAGGGATCACAACAGTTTGGCGATAAGAAAAGATTAAGGGTTGCGCTGCCTCATGCAGTTCGCTTGTTTGTTTGCTCGTCTCCCTAAATATTTCAGCCCGGCCCCATTGGCAGCCAATCTCAATGGGCGAGTGTTTAATTTTGAGGTCTGAGTGCCAGACTTTCACATACCGCCCCTCCCACCATGTCGTGTCACACTTTTCAGGAAGCGAACACCCCGAAAGCAAGCGATCAATAACTGGGCCGGTCGATGTTATCACCTGGGAGGGAAGGCCTGGACGGTTCAGCTCACGGGGGTGTGTGTCAGGAAACGTGGGCCGGGCGACCCTGGCGTTTATGCAGTAGGAATGGATGAGGTCAGATAAAAGTTTGAGGGGGAAAAAAAAACAAGTTGAAGAATAGACAGTCTTACTGCCACTGTTTCCATCATCTTCCCAAGGAAACGAAAAATGACATGATTTCAGTTCCTCAGTGAACAGAAAAAAAAACTAATCTAAAACAAATCTCTAAAATCACAACAGAATTGCCACGGCTTTGTTTAATTATTTAAAAACCTCACATATTCAGAACTGATTATTCAGTGAGAAACACAGAATTGTCATAACAAAATGAGAATAAAGTGAATTATGTAGATGGAAAATGTTTGTTTGTATTACAAATGATGTTTTGTGTCTTTTGCACAGTGTTCTTGGATTTCACTTTTTTTCAGCTTAATCAATTATTTAGAAGTTTCCATGCAAATTCATTCACTTTTTTGGCAAAGCAGTGTGTCTGTTTTCGTTCTAATCCTCTACTTTTTAAAGTCTGTCTTAACTAAATATGCTTCATTGTGCTATCCACTGACAAACAATAAGTACAGGTGCATAGTTTTACCATGTGACTATAATTATTGCTTTTATTATTTGGGATAACACCACATTTCTCTCACATTGAAAATATATACATATGTAAATATAGATGTATACCCTTGAGTAAAAACCGCTGGTGTATTTTCAAAGTAACATCCTACACGATTAACAGAGTGCCTAAAAAGCGAATGCGATATTAGAGAATGAATCTGGTCTTTCCTTTTCTGTCGTGTTTCTCTCACAGTTCCCTCTGGGTGTTTTCGCCTGGATGTTTTTCTACGTGAGTGATTGGATCTCGCAGCTCCGGCCGCCTGCGATGCTGCGGTCTGTCTGCGCATACAATGCCCCATGTCCTGGCAGAAGAACTGCGCTGGAATTTCTGCCCAGGGCGATGACCTTGGTGGCCCCGCGGTACAAGGAAACTCCACAGGATATCACCAAAGATGAGCCCCGGCATAGATAACGAGATACCCCAACACAAACAGCGATTTGGAGGGGGGTGCGTTGAAATTAAAAGAATGCTGATAAGGACATTAAAAGCTCACACTGATACAAAGGGCTGCACGCTGCTCAGATCAATGGCAGATATTAGCAGGAAGTCTAATAATTTTTAAATAGCTATCAAAATAGACTTATGAAACAAAGCCTATTAAAAATAAAAAGCCTGTCACAGCAGAAAGGAATGTAGCAGGGCTCTTTGTCAGATGGTGTTGGGCATGTATCAGCTAATATTAGTGGAAGTTTAACATCTTTTTGAAGGATAGGAATGACCTACTGAGCAGGTACATGGGTAGATGTGTACCAATACATCATTTATTACGGTTTCCCCTCAGGCAAATACCTCTCCCGTAAGCCCATGCACGGGAACGTTTTGTTTTATTACCTTACGAGATAAGTCGACAAAAAAAAAGACTTAAATACCTAGGGAATTAAAATATTCAGGATCTTCATATCGGTGTCTGTTCTCAGTTTCATGCAGGGCACATAATTATAACAATGTTTTAAATTGAGCCTAGAAGAAAGATGGGTTCAAGTGTAAATTAATTTCAGATTACCACAACAAAGGCAATCAAATCTCAACAAGCTTGCCAGCAAAATGCCTCCGAAAGGGCCCAAGGTCCCGTTCCAACCCCCAATCTGACTGTGAAACAAAGACCTTTCTGCTTAAATTAAATGAAATGATCTATTGCAGTGCCCCTGCCTACCTGCTAGGTTTTTCCTCTCTCTTCCTCAGCTCATCCCTCTTTCAGAAGTACAGCTCATTAACAGTCATATCAGCTGAGGAGTCAAGCACAGCTTCATTATAGCTTCAAACCAGGACCGCAGAGATGATTTTGCCCGTCAACCTAAGATGTCATTTTAGTCTGAACTTGTAGGACAAGGTCATGAATAAAAGAGAGTATTTTTATTGAAATACTCCAAGTAGTAGTGCACTGTTAATAATAATAATAATAATAATAAAAGAATAATTATAATAATATTGTTGTTGTATTTTCTTCAGATATGCTATGTGTTGTGTTTCAGCTGTGTCTGATTTTACTCACACTCACATAGATTTTTTCAGCATACATACACACACACACACACACACACACACACACACACAGTATATATAATCAAAGTAACTGCCATATATTCGACATAGATGAGATATTTCCTTCACAGCGGGACTTCGGCCAGCACAGCGACCAACCCTGTCATCTCACACCTCCAGGGCGGAGGCTTGGAATCCCACCTTCATGTTGTGACTGTGGAGTTTGCCTGCTCTTCCTGGCTTGGGCAGGTCCCCACCTGCAGTCCAAAGACACGCAGTCAGTCTGATTGGTGAATCTAGATTGGCCATAAAAAGCATGTTTGTGTGTCTGGACATATTCGGACCGGCGCCCCGCACCAAAACACAGCTGGGATAGGCTCCAGCCTCCCCCCCCCCCCCGACCAGAAATAGTAGTTTGAAAATGGAGGAATGAAAAAACAGAATCTGCAATGTTCATTTTAGTTAACACTGCAAATTGCAAATTGTGATGGTTGACCATTAGTAGCCGGTAGTCGTACAGATTACAGAGCAAATCAGAGTGCGCTACATAGACAGTTATAAATAATTATAACTCAGAGTATTATTATCCATGAATAAAAAGCTACGAAATGAATGCCTAGCGGTTTGAGCTGGACCTGCACAGTGACCAGCCTCGATATTCCATGGAAGACCGATGGACTCGCTCAGCTTTGGAATTCTGCTGTGCCCTTGTCGAACTGCAGGCCCGGTTTCCTCTTGTGTTCTCGGGCCCTTCCCAGCGGCCGAAGGCCGTCCTCTTCCCTCCATCCCCACATCGCGAACACGCAGCGAAGCAGTGCTCCTCCCTCCTCCACCCATCCAACCATCTACCCATCCGTCAGCAAAAGCTTTTATGGAGACCAAACATCTCCTCCTGGTCCTATGGGAACCTGTTGCATGTGGAGGGAAATCGAGTGCTGAAAAATTCAAGTCAAGCCTCATTAGGTCCTCATTACCTTTGCAAACCGAAAGCGGGCCACAGTTTCTTTCTTTTTTTTTTAATCGCAGGAACAAGAAAGCCTGAGAATCTCAATGAGGACCCCCCCTTCCCAGCGAGGGCACCTCGGAGCATGCGGCTTAGCCTGACTAGGGAATTAGGGCTTTATTTCCATTCTGCTAACGCAATAATCCTATCATTAAAGTTGTATTATTATTACTTATATTTTTTTAAGGTAAATGTGCCCTCGGTTACTGGGACCCAAGTCAATTTCCTACATTTCAACAGCCACTGGCAAATCTTATAAACCTGTCATGTTGTATTACAGCGATGGAAAAAACACAACCTTTTGAAGTCATCTCCGACTCCGCCTTTGTGCGTGTGTGTGTTTATTTTTAATAGTGCTTATTTTCTCCCCAATCAAATATCTCATCTGCATTTCCCAGCCTCGGGGATGAGTGTGTGTGAGTGAGTTTGCAGGAATCCCCCCCCCCTCTTGTTACAGGTCTGGGGCTCCATGCAGAAAAACCGTGGATTCAGCCTAAATGAAGCGCGTCTTTGGAGCGTAGACACTGCAGTCGCAAGGGCACAGTGAGGCGGTGGATCAAAACAGAGCTGCATTGTGAAATGCACGTTCAATTAATACACGCTGGCAGATTGACTGTTACGCGGACAGAAAAACCAGAAGTTTGACAACTTGGCTACAGGTTCAATAAGATATGTCATCAACCACAAAGAGCAGAAAGACAGGAAGTGACTGGTATGCTCAAGATGTCTACGGGTTATAACATGTGTAAAATTATGTTCAGTACTCTGCATAAGTCTTAACCAGTCAAAGAAAATGATGTTTAAATGATCTTCATGTTGATGTAAAACCAGGACCGCAGAGATGATTTTGCCCATCAACCTAAGATGTCATTTCAGTCTGAAATTTATTTATTTATTTTGTTTATCTCTGTCAAAGTATGTTAGCTTATGCTATTTTGAAATCTGTCCTAAAATTACCACAGTATTTGCACTGAAAGTCAGCGAATGCATAGAATGACTGGGGTGCCCCTGAGGTGAGGTTTGGGAACTGAAGTGGTGTTCATCTAGCCATCCAAGATAGCAGTGACGTCTTGGAGAACAGAAGAAATTCTTGTTAGTGTTTATTGTGTTACTCTTAAGTTGCGTATGTTCTATTGTGACTTTGTGTTTTTTTTCCCCTGAGCAAATGTACATTTAGTACCTAGATAAACAGCTTGAAACATTTTCTTTGACTGCCGAAGACTTTCGCACAGTACTGTATGTACTCACAAAGTACTGCAGTTAACACACCTCTTTTGTGACAAGAAAGTTTAAACCCTTAAGGAACTGACAGGGAAATTGTCCAGTTTTACATTCATGCACACAAACACACGACAGTATACTCATTATGTTAAATATGGAATATCACTATACTCCGCACCATATGAAATTATATTCACAATTATATTCCACACCATATGAAATTATATTCACAATTATATTCCACACCATATGAAACTGCCACTTTCCTGAAAATGGAACAGTATCGCCAAGACTGATCTTTAGAGGGTGTAATTCTGAGGCTGGAAACAGTCTGTAAATGGCTCACTTAAGGGACATACATTTTTAAAATCCACATAACTGTTAACGAAGCATTATTTTCATATGGCGAGCTGCCACCCCCCAGCCCCCGAATCCGTCAAACGGCACAGTCCTGATGAAGATGTAAAGACCTCACATCAGCTCAGAGTCACCTGAAACAAACCATAGTCCTCTGTCCAAGGTGCACTTGGATGTTTTCTAATAAGTTCAAGTGCAGCCCATTCTTTCCTGCGGACCGTGTGAATTACCCAGCTTCCTTAAAACAGGCCCGGTGTGACGCACCATAACCACAATTACAGAGGCACTTCGTGCTTCCAGTATTGTTCAGTCAACTGAATAATTACTAGCAGCGTACAACCTTCACCACCCTTGTGGTAGAACCACTTATTAAACGTGTTTCTCCTTTATTTCATTTTTAAAAATAAGCTGTAAAACAAGTATCGCTTCCTATTATATCTATAATCTTTTTTATTTTTTTTAACCTAGTGATAAACAATCCAGATTTTTATTATTATTATTATTTTTTTACCATATTTATATCAGTGCCAGGACGTTTCCCTATCTGAGAATACATGAATCAGAGTTGTGATTAATGAAGTGGTCATCGATAGACAACTTCCAGATAACTCGCAAATAAATGAGAAGTTAAAATTCGGAGGTGGGGGGGCGGAGGGTTGGGGGATGTGGGGGAGAGCTGCGCTTCCTTTAGTGGTGATAATCTCACACCCGTTGTGAATTAAAGTGTTAGTTTGTATTCAGGTCGGGGTGGCAACGTTACATGGACTTATCATGCTGGGCTGTGTTTGGCTGACTTCTTCGCTCCCGATCGGTTCTTGGGGGAGAGACATTCCCCGCTGTACTGTGAAATAAGAGCTACTGTACCGATATCACCCTGAGCCCTGAGCTGAAAGGCAGAGGAAATTGGAAAGCCCATAGAAGCCTTGTGGTAATTAATCATCATGCCCTGAAGTCTGTCAAGCCACTTCTCCCTCACTGATATTCCTGTCAATTACGCCTCTCTCGCTCCCATCTGTAATTGCTTAAAATGTTACTCGGTACTTGCTTCGACAGTCTTTGACTTTTATTGTAATTACCACTTTTTGTTGTTTTGTTTTTCATTTATTTTGAACTCTTTTAATATAAATGACTCAAGCACGTATATAAATGTGTCACTGATAGAGAGTGTACTTGAGTTTGTCTATTTACATGCTATTTAATGAAATATGCATGATACTCTCTCTATATATATATATATATATATATATATATACACACACACACACAGCCAAATCCATGTTGGATATTCTACTAATCTTTTCTTGATTACCAAAAATCAAACAAACAAAAATTCTCTAGTTCTCTTTTGGATAAAAAGTGATTTAAACAGTCAATGTATGTTTTGGTTTGTATGTTTTTTTTAATACCACATGAATTTCCTACTGCGCGGTTTGACACCCGACACGACGCAGGCCGGATGCGCATGAGGAGCTGTCTCGGCATTTATCAGACGTTGGGGGGGGGCTCTTTAGGCGGAGGTGACCCCGGAGCCCGGCCTTCTGCTGTCCCTCGCTGTTCCCCTCCAGCAGGCTGCGGTGACCCGGCAGGCTGGAGGTCCTCTGGGGACTTCCCGAGGTGTAATCACCACTAACAGCCTCGCCGCAAATCTTTCACCCTCTCCATCCACGTCAGCTGGAGATGGGGGCCCACCTCCGCCACCAACATATGTGGGAGAAATACCATCCCCTGACAGAAGCCAATAAGGCCAAACGATATGAAGGGGGGGCTGAACCATGTGCAAATGCCCTTTTTTTCCCCCTCACCCTCTTTCGAGACTAACCCAACTGTCGATAAATATCTTTTAATTAATTGCCAGTTCACTATTGCGTGATGTATTACCAATTTGACTAACGTTGTAATTTAAAAATCATTTTCGGGGGTGTTTGGTTACTGTTTACTATGAAATTCACCCCGTAAAACTCCAGCACCCTCACTATGAAAATACTGTTTTTGTTTTTTTTTTACCCTTTTCCCTGACTCTAATGAAGAAGGATCCGTGAGACACTCATGCAGATTATGACATTGTGCCGCAGAACAGAAGATGATCCGTGAAGCACGTAACTACCTTTATATATTGTCGTTTTAAACATAAAAGCAGGAGCTAAATGCTGTTTTTCCATAAGCATGTTAAATCCTCCGCTATTCAGCTGAAAAAGACGAAATAACAGAGGTGAGGAAAAAAAAAAAACTACAACTCTGAGAAACCAGTGACCTGCCTTGGTCCCATAAGATTATTGTGGCAACTGTGTGATTGGAAAATATTATGCCACCCTCATTAACATAATGATTTCCCCCTCGTCTAACTCTGTGCTGTTAGCCATGAGCTCCCAGCGGACCTCAAGTATTTTAAGCTTGTTAATAATCATTATGGATGTGCAGTGAAGTGGGTGAAAAGAATAATTAACTCACCTGAGCCAAACTAAATTAACCCTTTTTCATTTTCGTTATCCATTCTTTTCGAAACATGGTGTCCATCAGGGACCTATTAGAAGGGTCTATTAAATGTTAAAATGTTGCCTTGCCGCTCCATTTACATCTGGTAATGGAAGCTGCAGTATGCTTTTTTTTGGGAGTTAACAAGCATGCAGTCTTTCAAAGTAATTAAAAGAACCTTATCTATTTCCTGGAGATACTAATGTGCTCTCTCGTGGGACTGTGCGTGTAATATACCTAGAATGATCCCTTCTGTAAACACAGACGATGCGATGTGTGATGTCATGGCCTGAAGCTCCGAGGGAACTTTTGCTTCTTTCCGTGCCATTGATCGTCATCGGCGGCTTCGTCGAAGAGCTGGGCGCTTCGGTGACTCCGGGGTGACGAAGCCTGGCGGATGAAAACACCGAGAGAAGGCGCTAGGTGTGAATCGACGGCAATGTTATTCATCGTAAGATGTCAAAATGCAAATAATACCACTTGATCAACGTCAACATTATTATACAACATTATGACATGACATACAGCTTTCCTTATTATCATGATTCTTATATCCCTGAAAAACATCGTTTATTGTGCTTATTATTGCTTTTGAGTTCATTTTCTAATGAAAGAACCTGTTCTGGGTTAAAGACGAAATTCTATGTAAGATACCTTCAACTTTTAGTGGGTTAACGTGGTTTTATATGGATTATAAAATGCAGACTTGAGTTGTTTCACAACAGGATAGAAGAGAGAGATGCATAACCTCCCCCAACATTATCCATATGTTTGCATCGACTGCTTCCTTTATGTTTCATTATATAAGTATATTTTACATAAACCCGTAAAGGTGGATGAATCGTTATTATATAACCCACTGCATCTTAAAGTGCTGTAGTTGGTAGAAGTCAGTGGATGAGATTTTGGAGCTATAGCACCAGCATAATGGCAATAATATTGATGATGAGTGAAATCTGATCTCTTTGATTGCTACTCTGTTGAGTACACTTGACTTTTTTTGCTTCGAGAAATCATCTTGTGTGAGTAGTGTTTTATAGAGTGAGCCTATGGTATGATAAAATGAAAAGAACATAATTAAAACTTCAGTGGTCTACGGAACTTGCTTTTTTACTTTTATTGTTTGACAAAACTCTGCTGCAAAGGGTACATGTCTCATGCATTACTCTGTGCTGTTGTCAGTAGAGACATAGAGTAATCATCTCCATCATCGTCATGCTTATAAGCTGCAAAAAGACCTTGAATCTGTTCCCTGTGTTAACATCTGGCTTTGATGTACAACTAACTATATCTGACATACATGAATGACAAAAAAACGAAAACACTTACAGTGGTTAGAAGAGTTGTAGGTTTGATCCCGGGTAGCTTGTTCTCCACATATGGACAGCTGTCTTGTGGATGCAAAGGTTTTTGCTGATAGTCCAAAGTCAAAATTTATTTCTATAAATTGTGTCTGTGCCCTGTGGCATGTTATCCGATAGTGTTGTAGTATTTTGAAAAAGCATAGTTTGTTTAGAGCTCAGTGTTGATATACAAAATACATTGGGCACCTCAAATGACATTTCAAGAAGTTAGATGGTGAAAAATCACTTATTGAAATGTAGTTTTAATAGTGTCATACTGAAGTGCCAATGCCAAGACTTGATTGAAAATAGCTTCTTTTTTTCAGAATGCATTTTAGTCCAAAAAATAACAACAAAAAAACCCAGGATGCCCAGTTGCAGAAATGCATGCAAATCTACCGTTTAGCCTCATATTCAGTTTCACAATCCATCTGAAGTGCTGCTGTAAACCTAAACTATCTGTATTCAAATAAAATGCTGACTAAACACAATATCGTTAACCAGCTTTTAACTTGGATGGAAGCAAAATTAAGGAGCAGCATTTTTTGGTCTGTTTTTTTTCCCTTTTTCATCTCCACAAACCACAGATTTTTCTGACATATTGCTACCCAAAGAGAGAACGACTCCACTTTTGGCAGTAATCGAACAGAATTACCATTGGCAATGATGACACATGCTATTTTTAAAAGTGCTTGCTTTAAACAAAATAATGCATTTTTAAAGGAGTCTTTAAAAAAATTCATACCCAAGCAAAGGGTTACAAAAGGAGTTGCTTTTCATATTTTATAAGTAGATACAGTGTGCAAATATACAGTATATATTATTAGCATTAGTGTATATTTATCATTGTCCCTTGACCTCTCCATTGATGTTTATACTCATCATTTATACCGCACCACGCACACCACTGTATCATTGGTATATAGTGTGCTGTTTGTAGCACTTTTGTGCTTTTGGATTAGATGCCAAATTGCATTTTGTTGTTTGAGTACTTGTACAATTGTAATGCCAATAAAGTTGAATCTAATCTAATCTAATCTAATCTTATGGTTGGACAAGAGAAAGGTTTGTTCATTCTGTTTCTGAATGGGATTGCTGGGAATCGCAGGATATCTACTATGCCTTTGCAAATCCCAGTCATTCAAATGTGCACGTACTTAAAGGTAATTATTTTATTCATGTTATGAGTGTGCCACACTCATTAATATACTCTCAGCTTCTATATTCTGTTTTTGAATGACATAAAAACTTACTCCACCCACTGTTATAACACCTGTATCTCAGTGTAGGAATAAATGAAAGGTGATATTTAAATTTCACCCATCCAAAATACTGTTGTTCCATTCAAAATCGAAAATAAGCCCTACATTCTATTTGACCTGAATGGCACTGTTAATAATGGAATTGGCACCAAAGAGAGGTTCATATTTTTTACTAGTTGTCATGACCTTTAATGGATGTTTATTGAAGTGAATCATTGAATCATGATTTTTGTTTTTTTTTGGATAGACAAAGAAGATAGACTGAAAGATTTTTAGATAATGAATGCTTTTCGTAAGACATTAACAATGATGTAGATCTAGAGCAACAATGTCCAATAGGTATACCTGTGATAAGCAAGGCTGTCTGTATGTAGTATTCATGTAATGTACACGTTTATCTATGTAAGTCAATAAAATTAAAAGACGCTCATTATGGCGTCAACATTTCTGTGATTAACCTTATACCTGACAACCATTTGCACTGTATTTCAATGTATTTTGAAATGTAATGTAAGTGTTAGCCATGATGTGCTAGTAACAGGGTAGCAAGCCAAGTCGATGCATATTTACACATAGTCATTCTCAAATTATATTTCAGGTGCAAAACATATCCAGACTCAATTACAAAAGAATGAAGATGAACTTACAGTGCAGCACGTTGGCCAGCATCGCGCCTTAATAAAGGCCTTTGAGCGCGTAGAGGTTTCCGTGGCGGACGTTTGGCGTCAGGGCGACCAGACAGGCCACGCAGAGGCACAGGCGTGAGACACGTGTGCGAGCGGCTACGGGCAGTTAGCGATACGAGGCTAAGCCGTGCCTCCCGTCGCCGTGTCACATGTGACAGCTGGCTCAGTGCACGGAAGAGCTCCGGATCATTCCTGATAGTCCTTCAGCGCCACGTGGGCAAGGTCCAGCCTCACATTATATTCTCATTTATATCCATGCACAGAAATTAATAAAGGGCACATGAAGAAGGATGAAGTGTGAAGTCAGTGCCTCCTCTTGATTTGAAACGCGTGTGTCCTGTCTGATAGTTTACATTATGTATATATATTTTATTTTTATATATATAAATACACACACACAGACACACGTAGAGTTAATCCCGTCAATACATTTAAGCATATGCATTTACGGATACTTTGCGATAAAACTTAAATGAAATCCCAAGGAAATGAACTAGCTAACAATGACGACACGCTCCAACTCCTGTAAGAAAGAAGAATTTGGCACAAAAAAAATCCAGTTTTTTTTTTTTTGGCATTGGCTGTTTCATACCATGGTAGTAGCAATTAGAAACGCCGTATGTTTTCCCAGTTTTAGCACTGTCCAGAGTTGGACTGAACCTGATTGATGTAGCACTCTTCAGGTTCTTCAGTTGCTGGTCCAGTACAGACTGCAGACTCAGATAAAATCCCCAGCCCAGCTTTCACTCACTTCCCTGCTCTCCCTGCCATGCTGGCTGCCGAGATGCTTTTAGTTTTCCCATAAATGTTCCACGTCCCATGTGTGTCTTCCCTCCATGGTATGTAAAGGTCTGGGGGTTAAACACCCACCCCATGACATTAACATTGTTATCACGACTGTGAGGGGGAAAAGTGATTAAATCACTGCACTGTGGACGTGGTAGCCTTGGAGACAGAGCAAGTGTGAGAATGTAGCCAAACATATAAGGCAGGAAGTAAAAAGTGCCATTAAACCTATTAAGTAAACAATCAATTGTAACCACTGTGCACATATTAACTTCCCATCCCTGTTGACATTTTACGGTTTTTACTTTATAATATTTATCTAGTCTATACTGATTTTACTTTTCCTTGTACAACTTTATTGTACTTACTTAAATGATTTCCTGCATTCTGTAATGCAATATTGTCATTTAGTTATGTGCATTCACATAACACTGTGTTGTCTCTGATGAACAATGCCTTAACATGTATATATTGTAAATGATTATGTATTCGATGCTTAATGGAAGTCCTGATTGAGACGTGAAGCTTTTAAGGAAAAAAGATTTTAGAAAGAGTCAACTTTAAAAAGTTTGAGATACTGACATTTTTTATGATGATGATGATAATAATAATAATAATAATAATACAGCTAACAATAAAACAGAAAGAAATAATAATAATACCAATGATGAAAAGTGTGGGAGGGGTAGGAAAGGGTGGGGGCTTGACAGGTGACTGCAATCAAAGACTGAACCTCTAGATGTCCTTCTAACCACTGCAATACAGCAGAGTTTAAAAATAAATCATAAATTAAAGGTTAATTGTAATGTGGTGCATTCAGACATACACTCATTTGTAATTACAGCGATAAAGAGTAAAATGTTGTACATATGATAGGCAGTGTTTGTCATAGGCAGAGGAATACAGTACTGACTATACTACAGCAATGAATTCAATACTAGCTTCAAAATGCTAATACTCCAAGATAAAAGCATATAGATGTACAGGACAACAGACAAAAGAACATGTTGAGAAATATAAGAAGCAGGGGATAATTTTAGTGCACACAAGTTATTATTATACATTCAGGATAGACGTATCCAGTATAATTAGAAAACTTAAGAAAAGCAAATTACACAAGATCACACAGCTGTCTACTTTAGTTGGCTGGCGGGCATGAGATTTTAAATTCATGTCCAGTCTGCACACGCATTTACATGTATATAACAGTTTTATTACCTTCTAAATAGTCTGTATGGTTTGCAAACTACCCCAACACTTTTGATGTACCTATTTTTCAGTTTATAATGTAATAATATAGATTTGTAAGATTTCTTGCATGAGCGTGGGAGTCTGAAAGCGTGAGAGTCACACCAGATGTGTGTGAGTTGGCGACCCTGAGATCATGACACAGAAACATACATTTCAAAGGTTTGGGTTCCTATACAGAACATACCACAATTAGGAACAATGCAAATGGACAAAATTACAAAAAACACTGTCATGAAGTAATTTATTGTGTATGATATGCAACAAGAGAATTCCTGTTTTAAATTAGCCTCCATTTTTTGAAAAAGTCTAAGTTAATCTTGCCAATGTATTTAAACATTTGCATTTAATGATGTCAAGATAAAACCTAAACTAAATCCTGAACAAATGAACTCGAGAAATAAAGAACAATAACAACATGTGCTTTAACTCCTCAGCCTGTAAGAATGTGTAATTTGGCTCAAAAATTTCCAAAATATGGTGAGAAATTTTCTGTTATTTCACACGCACAACAAATCAAGACAAAGTGAGTTTGAGTAACAAATGGCTCAGATTTGTAGTTCGTTTGTAAGTAGTTCATACATACATACACTGCATTGTTCTGCTTTCGCAACGTGAACATTGAGTTATATGTTCGACTGATTAATGAGAGAATGAGAAAATACGTAGAAAGGAAACAGACTGTCCATGATGTGCGTGTAACGCGTAATGTGCAGTCCTGAATTATTGAGGCTTTCTCATTTGCAGCTTCAGACCAGTCTTGCATCTCAATCACAGCATCCGGCAAAAAATGCTCAACCGAGAGGTTCTTTTGTTTTGCTTTGTCCCCCTTTTGTGTTTGTATCATTCCAGGAACGCTGATTAATTTTCCTTCTTATCTTTCTTTAGCTCATATAAGCACAAAAAAAGCAGCATGTTTGTAGCTCAGTTTTTAATTGAAACTTAAATGGATACATTTTTAATGGATAAATGCTTCTGGTTTGCTTCACACTGGTCTTAATCTCACTCATGCAGAAACGTTAAGTACAAGCGATTTGAGCGTCCGTGGTGCGCCCAACCCGTTGGTGGCAGTCAGTCGTGCTGAATTTTACCGCCACTGTTAATCAGCTATGTAGAGCTTTTTCTCCGCATGAGATAAACAGAGGTAACATTCTTCATTTAGGCCATTTGCGGTAAGGAACTACTGTGATTCACATAATTTCATGGAAGACACAAACATGAGGTGGCCTTCTCAGAGAAGGTGATGTCACAATATACTGCAACTTATCTTTGTAATATTCTTAAACCATTTATCATGCTCGTTTGCTGAAGACAAAAAAGCAACATAGCTACATTTTTTGGTTTCAATTTGATTCGTATTGAATGAGAAATAGAGATTGAAAATAAAAACAAATAATTATTTTCTCAAATGATAATGCTGCAGTGAAATTCATTTTTCTTTCCTGTATCATACCTAAAAACAAAGTTGCATTTGGTTGTATGATATTGTTTTCATGAATGATCAAACTGATAAACCCTTATTATTGTCCCTCAAATTGCTAATGGAGAAGTAAACCAAATAAATGAGTAAATAAATTACTTATAAATAATGTTGAATACGTGAGTACTTAAGATTACGTAGTTGATGTATCCTAAGATACTTCTCCAAGATCATACAGAGATCTATTTTTATATCAGTCTGAGCTTTCTGTGAGATCGTGGAAAATGTTTAGAGCAAGAAAAACATTAGTACTTCAGTACACCATTTCATCATAGTACATAGTGTATCTTATCATACTATCAGATCAAATTAGTATATTAGTACATCATGTGTTGCAGAGAATTAGTTTTTATCTCTCAAAGTAATAGCAAAAAATATATATATTCTCTCACTTATTTCCACTAGGGTCATATATTGTAGAACTAGGCCACAAAGCTAGAAAATCTGACAGTACAATGGCTCCTGAAACCATTTTGTGAAAAACCTTTCCTACTCATACTGCAGGAGGTCTTACTCATGCGTGACTCTGCTCCTTATTGCAGCAATAAAGTCGTACAAGCGATTCCCTTCCTTGCCTTAAATATCCCGGTTTAACACCAGCCTATTAAACTGCCTTTCACATTTGATGGATAAATGCAAAACGTTACACAAATTTTACACTACCAGTGTCCATCAATTCCTCTTCAGAACAGTTGTATTTTTGAGGGGGGGCATCTCTATACATTATACATATACAGTGATATTACCACTTTAACGAATGTCAATGAATAATATTAAAATTGTGTAAAAGTGTATAATGAAATTTGTGTTATTGGCTTTAAGCAATGCTGTCTGGTTTTAAATATATTATCATGAATTAAAATAAAAAAAAAACTTTATATAAAATTCAATATCCATACACATTATATTTATATGCAATATTTTTGTAAATGGCTTTGTATAGAGACTCATCTGGACCCGCCATGTGAATACGCAAGTGTAGCTTCCTGTGATGTGATCGGTAAAGCTGGTCCCTTAAGACATCTCTCCCTTCCTCCCTGCCTGAGTCGGGCGCAAGCTGAACGCATTCCACTGTGCCTTTCAGCTCCCCAGCAAGAATCAGTAATTTGGCAGGAGAAGAACTTGGGCCAGTGACCTCCTATTCTTCCGAGCCTTCCGTCATAATACCTACTGTTTCCAAGTCACAGAGGAATGAACCGTGACATTTCTGCCCCTTGGTAACGTCAGCTCTTCAATTAGTCAAAAAGATTCTTTTCTCTTTTATTGAACATGGAGTTCTACAATTGCATTCGGGTTCTTTCCAATTGCCACTTATTTACCATCAGAACAAGTAAGTCATTCTGCAAAATTTAAGAATACGTTTTACGTAATTCTTTCCAGGACAATGTTCTTTGCTGAAAATTTTATCCCTAGATGAAGTCTGTTACAACAAGTTATAGTTACAGCACAACTTAATCATGAAACTATCAAATGAAAACATAATTCAACTGATATTTATCAATAAAGTAAAACAGCCGGTTGGATAGGACTTCTCAGCAAACAAAGGTGCTTAGGAGTGTTTAAATACATCCATATTTATTACAGCATTTAAAAACTGAGATGACTAAATCAACAGAAGGCACTGAGATATGAATAAAATTAAGCCATCAGGCAAAGTATGCACTCATCTTAGAATCATTATATTAAATAAATATCCAAAATTAATAACACTGTCTTCTGTGCCTTCATAATTATACCTAATTAGCAGACATATTTTATTGAATAAATATCAACTGTTCACAGTCACCTGAAATCATAGACTATAATTACCATTATTTGGTGCCTGACTTTCGCCACTAAAATTCCATTTAACTTGCAACACTCATACCCTCATACATTCTGTATATGGGTTTAGATTTGTATTCTAGTATTCTCTTAAAAGGATCACGTTCAGGATTTTCTGTTTTATAATTAAATTTTCTGCATTGCAACTTCAGCATAAACCTAACAGCTTAGGTGAAAATCTTCTTTAATCATTGTAGTGCCCTTCAGTTTCGCCTCAATAATCCTACACTCAGTGATTTACAATCAGAACTCATGCAGATATTCACTATAAAAACATTTGTCAACACTAAATCTACTCCTGAAAAATACAGACTTCATATGGCATTATCTCCTGAAAGAAAATATCAAAGTTAATGAAACATTACTTTTTTCTACATTGTGATTTTATTCTCCAAGGTGACTTAGAAAACTCAGATTTTACACATTTCCCATTTATGCAGTCAGTTATTTACTGGAGTAATTAAGATTAATTTACCTTATTAAAGGGTACAAAGCCAATGTCTCAACTAACCTTTCATTTAAGAGCTTCTTTAAAATGCTTAGTAAAATGTAAAGACAAAGATGTTAGTCAAATTTTTCCCAGAATACTGCATTCAAATATTGTACAACCTTCATTAACTTAATCAAAGTTAACTGACATAACTAATAATAATAATAATAATAAAAATAATAATAATAAATAAAATGCATTTTTATTCTCTGCAGCAAAGTATAAAATACCCTTTAAAAATTAATACTTAACTCAAAGTATAAAGCACCTTTTAGAAATTAATACTTAGCTATCAAGAAATATTTCGTATTGCTTTCAGTTTCATGTCTTATTCAGCAAATGAAATGCAATAAAATGATCTTCTGTTCAGCATTTAACCTGCTTGGTTTGTTTGACGATCCAACGTGTAAAACTTCATTGCTGCTGTGCTCTGCAATATTTAGAAACAATTACCGCTTGTTACATTTTGACAGCTTGGAATCCTGTGTCATCCCATAGCTAACACTAGCTGTGAGCTTCTACTAATTGACCCATTCAGCGTAGCTTTTTCCTTTTCTGTCTTCAACCTCTCTGTTGTCCCATCTATCCTCCCTGATGGTATGTTCGGGCCGGCCCGCTTTTGTTCGAGGACCGCTCTCGCATCCACACCGGCTTGTGTGGGAACGTGGGGCTTTTGCCAACCATGGCTACAGTCGGAGTCGCACGTCAATCACGCAAGCACACATTCACACGGGACAGGAGGCTCCGGTCGTTGCTTATCTGAGTGACGCAGTGTCTCTTGCTCTTTTTCGTCTCCTTGCTCGGTTGTCTTCCTGCCTCCCCCCCTCCCTTGCAGTTCACTCGCTGTCACGTTTCCTTCGAGTCGCACAACAGGTGAAGTTAAGTAGACTCCCTGCAACTGCTTCACTGGAACAGGGAAGTCAGGTTCCTCCAAGGGCTCTGCCTCATCCCTATGTGTATCGGCACTTGCTCTCGATCGGTGTAACTCTGCTGGTTGACATCCTGTAGCCACAGCGTTTACCGACATATACATGCATCCACTTGTCTGACGAAAGCGGGTACTGCCGATGCCTCAGCCACTCAGCCCCCTCTGCCTTGTAGTCCACTTCTTCGACGTCGGCCATGGCCTTGCCTCTCACAGGCCCTGTTCCAAGACTATCCCCTTAGCATCTCACAATCAATGCCCAACACCAACAGCCCTCTTCCAAGTGCCCTCGGATTTGCAAAATTTGGTAAAAAAAAAAATGAAGCGAGTACGCATGTAACATGGGTTACCATTTAGTGCTCCTTTCACGCGAGAGGACGTTTTGAGAGGTGATGATTTTTTTGAAGGAATTGTGGAAATCGCCCCCCTCTTCCTCTTCGCTGACAGGCTGTTCCTGCACCCCGCGTTCCCAGCTTCCGTCTCTTGACAGGTCCTCGTCGGAATTCCTTTAGGGTTTCCCTGGCTGTGCTTGGCAGGCCTTTTCGCTTCCTAGGACCACAGTCCAACATCATTATCCAACAATCAGGATTAGCGCCTTCTCCATTCCAGAAGGTCCACATGGGGTCCTCACATCTCTGTCCAATGACCAGATTGTGCCGGTTCCCTACTGGCCCCCAAGTTAAGCCAAAGATCTCTGACTTGTGCTTTACGATTTCATTGTGTTGCTTATTGTAGACATATGTACATTGTGTTTAAAAAGTACAATATACACTAAAACGGATATAACAAAAAAAAAACTATTACCATGTTTTGAGGCATAATTATTGAGCAGTACTTTATTGCTAGCTAAATGTAAGAAATGCATCACTTTTCTGAACTATATGCATTTAGAGAATTAAATCCAACCCGTCAATGTTTACATTTGTACTGTAGGTCTTCTCTTGTTACTTTGGCTTGTTCCTTGAAGATTATTGAATCTTTTATTGCGTTGCTGTAGTTACTGCGACTGAGTGACAAGCCACCGGAGGCATTTTTGTCAACTGTCAGCTTTTCGTCAGCATTATAGATGCAAAAATAGTATTAGCCAGACACAAGGCACTAAACCAGTGATGGTATTTCAGGGGTCGGTGTTACCATAAGGAACAAATGAGGGAATGAGTTTTCCCTAAAACGAATCTTTTCTTGGCAGATTTGTTTATGCATTTGAGTTAAGTGCCAGCTTGGTATCTGCCATTAAATAGAGCCTGGGCCCCCACTGCTCACTGTTCAGTAATTATGAGGTGACCTCGCCCCAACCCCAACAACCTGCCATAAAAAACAAAACAGCACTGGAGAAAACACCCAGTCCCAGAGGAAACAGATTTCCTCATTATATTTGCCGTCCGGTATCTTCCAAAGCTGGGGCGCGGTCCAAAATTTGGATTTTGGATTTTCCTCCTCATTAAACAATAGCATGGGAGCAGTACACACAACCGCACGGTCCATTACAGCTCTGAGCGTCTGCCATGAGGCATCCTGTTGACGTTTGTTGAACTATGATATTAGAAATGTATATGCAGTTTTTAAGCATTTGAAATTGCTAAACATTCTGTTAATATGTTTAATGATATGTTTAGCACACATTAAATATATGTAATGTAATTCATGGTTAATTCATCTGTTTCCGTATTTTAAGGGTGAGATGTTAATTCATTCACTCAGCCTTCTCTCTAATCTTACCACTGTTAGGTGTATGGATGTATGGATTTAAATGGAGCAGATGATAGAACCAGTAGGAAAAAATAAGAGAAAAAAAATAATAA
>JAODJU010000138.1:4433392-4448211 GCA_026776725.1 Gnathonemus echidnorhynchus | reverse complement strand
ATCGTCTTATCACATCATTCAAAGTCAACATCATCCCAGTACATCTCTGTATTAATAAACTGCAAGAATGTCTTTCAAAGTTCAATGTCGGAACGCTAATAAACATTTGTTTCATGCCATATGATGCATTGCACAAGACATACTTCACCACGTACTTCACTGCCTTGTGTGTTCTCAGCATGCCTTTAAAAATGCACAAATCAATAAGAGGTTATGAAACAGACGTTACACATTGTATTTACTTTATTTGGTAGATGCTTTTATCTAAAATGATAAACGAGTGAGGCAGAGAGAACAGGACCTTCTCAATTACTAAGTGAGCTGAATGAATTCAGGTTTGGAAAACCCCAGAATGAGTGTGAGAATTAACATAGTCCGGCTTCACTGTGACCACAATCCCTCAGCCACCCTGCTCCTGTAAAGGCTGCAGAGCTTATTTCCTCTAAGCACCAAGTCATCTCCAGTTGAGACATACACTCTGTAGTCGATAATCCTTTATTACTCTAAACCATACACACTCATAGTAATTATCCAATAAGCCTCAATAAAGGACCGTAACTTTCTGATCTGTTTATAATTACCATTTCAATGATCCTGAGCACTAATGTCCGACCTTCAGCAACTCTGACCTGATTTAATTAGCTCTAATACCATATCATCACTATATAAGAAACTAGCCATGACCAAAACGAATAAACCCCAGGTACAGCTAATTTCTAGAGCAATTATCTTTTCATGTTGAGAGATTTAACTTATTATCTGCACAATTTCACACAGTTTTATGCAATTCTCTGCCATTACAAAATCAGCTTTAAATCACTTTTTGAAAATGTAAGGCAAGGGTTTTACACACTGGATGGTTTTTCTATAAGTGTTGCAGTCTAGAAAATTATTTTCTTAATAAATAGATGCATTAATAAATGAATAAATGCATCGCCCTGTAAGTGAACTCTAATAATGTATTTTAAAAAGATATGAAGTATTCTGCTATGAGCTTGTAAGCCTTTGCCCAAAGTATACAGTTACACAGTTGTGTGCATGTAAATCTACAACAGGATACAGACAATGTAAAAACACTATATTGGGTTCACCCCCATATTTGCTGAAAAAGAATCAATAGGAATAGCCTTTATCATATTCTGAACCTGTGACTGCGTAACATATCCTGTCCATTTTACATTTTTTAATGTATACCAAATGTTTAAATATACTAAGAATAAAACCAGAATGGAAATCTTCAATCATGTGTAAAATATTAATCATACTGACCAAAGTATTTTATCATCTATGATGATTTTTAAATCGCTCACGTCTTGCTCTGTTTGAAGTCCATATGCAGAGGGCGTCTTGTTGTAACCCATGCTACACTCATTTTCCTTTACGTTTTTATTCTTATATTTTAATTTTATTATTTTTTTTTTGCTATTTAATCTCCTGGGATCTTCTTTTGCTGTTTTTACCTTCCCATCTGCTCTGTTGCAGAACATTTTGCCAAGAATACATAAAAATGTCACGAGTTGCTTGCATCTCGTTATGAAATTAAAAGGAAACAACAAATATCACTAGCCTTCCTACATATGAGTTGTTGTTATTAATAAAACATATTATAGTTAATAAAACACATAAGGTAATCCTCCTGTTTTCACCAGATATAATTTGCATTTGAAAACAATATCCCACCTCTTCCACAACACCCCTAAACACACACACACATACACACAGATACACGGCACACTATGCAAACTGCAGAGCATGCTATCAAGTCAGTTTGTTATGACTACAAAACTTAACTAAGAAAATCAGTTCAACTTGATTCTGTTCACCAGTATTGTTTCAGTGCACATGGCTAACATTTCATGTGTGTATTTGTGTGTGAAGAAAGACAAAATCTAGATTTAATAGTTCCTGTGCATCTTTTTTTGTTTACCTTATAAGAGACATTTTAAATATCACGTATGTATATTACAAAAGCAAATCAACAAGTATTAAACAATCATGATAAATTAAATGCGGGCAGCTGGGAAGGAACATAAGTTTCTTGACTTAATGTGATCAAAACCAATGTTTAAGTTGAGAAACATCTTTCCTATTATACGAGACGCGGAGATGTCCTTAAGGATATATGCATGAAAAAACATGAGGCTTCACACAACGATCGGTGCTCCTTATGACATATTTGATACGTCTTCATTAGGACACTCTCACTCTATGGACAATGTGACTATAGGCCTACAGATGGATGTGCTGCCCTCGATTCGATTGTTTCCTCCTTAGTCACTGATTATATAATGTCCACTGGCAACATTCCTTCTCAGATCCTTCTAGTCTTTCCAAAGCAGTGCCCCAGGGCTCTATTCTGAGTCCCCCGTTATTTTTCTCAATGTGACAAATCCCTTGGCTCTCACATCTCTTACACAGTTTTTTATTCTATATTTTTGACCAATGGCCACCTGCATCGGTGGGAATACTAAACGCACACTAAACTGACACCCATTTAAAAGCTCCTTATATGTACATCCACTGTGTTCATTATTTCCCTCAATTACCGTGTATGGGCTTTACAATTCTTTGGTAAACGCCATCTTTGATGGTGGCACAGAGGCTTCACCACTCACAACTTGCTTTGATTCCTGCTCTGGCAGAGCAGCCAGTGATACTTAGGTGTCCTGTCCCAGGTTCTTCTTGGGTTGAATTACAGTCTTTGATTAACCTGGCACTAGATAACTAATTACAGGCAGCCCCTAGGTTACGAACAAGGTCAATTCCGTAAGTGTGTCTTTAAGTTAAATTTGTAGCTAAGTCAAAACAATAATAATACAGTACATAATAATAATAATAATAACAATATAATATGGTAATAACATAAATAACTACATATTGTACTGTACTGTACCACAAGCTGATTTACTGCTGAAGCCAGACAATATTTCAAGTAGTTCGTTATTATGAACCATTTTATTTAACTCAAATATTTAATATGACAGCATTTATGCCAGTCTGTTCAAAAGTACGAGTTGTCCATAATTGTTATTATTATTATCATAAATAATACACCACAGACTTCAGCATTAGGTCTAGGGTAGGGACACAGAGAATCGTAACTTAGCTTCTTTATGAATGCTGCCCTTAGGACTGTGTGAAATGACAGTAAAGGTGTTAAATGGTACAAAGAATAGAACCTTAACTATGTTTATAACAGCAGTGAGTAAAAAAAGAGAAAAAGTTGCATCGAAAAACACAGTGGTACCTGTGACATCTGATACATAATCCATTTTATTAGTTACCTGCTGGGGCAAGGTCATCCTCCAGCTGATTAATGTGTCTTGCAAAGTTTTGGATGTTCATTATTCCTACTCAGTCTTGAGAACTGGTTCATTTTGTCTGAATTTCTGGTAATCTGTTTCTGATCTCTGGTTCTCTTGTTCTGCTTGTGGTTTGATTTTTTTATTTACTCTGGTTTGCTGTTCGCCTGACCTCATTAGTTCCAAGACCTTGTCTTTTATGATACCCATTGCAATTGCTTAACTGCTTCAGCTATGCACCTTTCAGGCTCCTTTCAGTTCTGAGTACAGACACTCCTCACTTAACAACCTACCTGTTTAATGACCACCCAGACTTACGACCAGCTCTCCAACCGGTCACTATTGTATGCTGTACGGGAACTTTGGTCATGGAAACAGCAGTGCAGCCTCTCAGCGTCAAACATCGCATCTCATTGCATCACCCTTTCTCAGTCTCAGTCTTGGTCTCACAGTCGCTCAGTATTCACTACACTAGCATTTGCAAGCTCTGACTATCTGTATTTACAGTACGCAGACCTAAGTAATGTATATTAGAGCTGATGTCCTCTATTCTGTTTATTATAGAATACAGTATACTACACTGTAAACATTTATAAATATACTAAACATGTTATAAATGGTGCAAAGATGGGGTTGACACAAACCCACTACCAGTACGGTATGCTTGAAATATAGGTAAGCAGGGGCTCCTCTCTTATTGACCAATTCGCTTAACAACCTAGTCGCAGGAATGTAACTCATTAAATGAAAAGTGTCTGTACTTGAAAGTTCCAGCCAAAACTTATAACAATAATGGAAAGGGAGAACAATGACATAGCAATTTGAATGGTTCTCCAAAGTAGTCATTCCATGCAATTCCTACTCCCTGCATGTTTCAGTATCAGAGATGCTGAAATTTCTGTGTGATGTTTCATCAGTTATAGGTCTGAAGGGTAACGGTTTGATGAATCATTTAAGATGTTGCCCATTTGGGGCATAGATTAGGTAATGGTATGATTACTGAAACTATGTGTGGTATGAATTTGTATGGATGCAATTCAGTTATTTGCACCCTTTAGGACCCACTAACCCTAAAACTATACAGGTTCCATTTACACAACCATTGGGTTGATTGAGCCACAGGTAAATTGCCCAAGTGGCCCATGTTAATACTTATGTATATACACTATGGAGGCTAGGATGAAGGTTTGTGCTATTGTAAAGATTACCAAGGTCTTGATAAAATTACAAATGAAAACCAAACAATTTTTTTTATCTCTTGACACTGATCCCATCATCTGATGACAGAGTTTAGTCAACTAATTCTTCATCAAGTTGGGTCTTTGCAGCTGCCATCCAGATGACTATCAAGCATTATGAATATTTGGTGATGCCTTTTGGGTTGGTGAATGTTCCCTCCATGTTCCAGGCAATGATGTACTCTAGAGCAGTGGCCCCCAACCCCCGGGCCGCGGACAGGTACCGGGCCGTGGGTCATGTGGTACCGGCTGCACAGAAAAAATAAAAAACTTCGGTCACGTGATAGTTACCGCTAAAAATAGTCCCACAAGCTGTTTATTATTATATTTTAAAGATACCCCATTATTATATTTTTAAAATATCCCCATTTTTATACATATCATTTATTTGTATAAATAAGTATACGTATATTTATCTGCCATGGCCGGGCCGTGAAAATAGTTTCTGATATTAAACCGGTCCGTGACGAAATAAAGGTTGGGGACCACTGGTATAGAGTATATCAAAGAGGTCCTGAGCAGAGTAGCCACATCTCCTTTAGGCCATTGAACAAGGCCCTTAACCCTCCGAAATGCTCCAGGGATGGCAGATATACAGCTGACCAGAGCTTTGCTGTCAATTGAGTATGTAAGTATATGTCTCAAAGCATAGAAAGATGGCATACTTAAAATTAAGAATTCCAGTGTACCTGTACTTCCTCAGGTATACTATATAAGAGCAAGTTGAGGGAGGCATAAAAGCAATTTCCCCACGGGGATCAATAAAGTGTCAATTATTATTATTATATGGACAAAAGTATTGGGACACTTGGCCATTATACTTACAGGAACATTTATGACATCACATTCTAAATCCATAGTCATCATATGGAGCTGGTCCCCCCTTTGCAGCTATAACAGCTGCCACTGTTCTGGAAAGGCTTTCCACAAGACTTTGGAGTGTGTCTGTGAGAATGTTTGCCCATTCATCCAGAAGAGCATTTGTGAGGTCAGGCCCTGATGTTGGATATGAAGGCCAGGCTCACAATCTCTGTTTTAGTTCATGCCAAAGGTGTTCAGTGGGGTTGAGGTCAGGGCTCTGTGTGAGCCAGTCAAGTTCTTCCACACCAAACTTATCCAACCATGTCTTTATGGATCTTGCTTTGTACACTGGGGCACAGTTATGCGGGAACAAAAAAGGGCCTTCCCCAAACTGTTCCCACAAAGGTAAAAGCATAGAATTGTCCAAAATGTCTTGGTATGTCGAAGAATTAAGTGTTTCCTTCACTGGAACTAAGCCCAGTCCCTGAAAAACAACCCCATACCATTATCCCTCCTTCACTAAACTTTACATTTGACACAATTCAGTCAGGCTGGTAACGTTCTCCTGGAATCCTCCAAACCCAGACTTTTCCATCAGACTGCCAGACAGAGAAGTGTGATTTGTCACTCCAAAGAACACATTTCCACTGCTCCAGAGTCCAGTGGCGGCATACTTTACACCACTCCATCCAACTCTTGGCAAACCGCTCGGCGATCTGAAGCTTGTATGCAGCTACTCAGCCATGGAAACCCATTCCATGAAGCTCCCGGCGTACAGTTCTTATGCTTGGGGTAATGCCAGAGGGAATTTGGAACTCTGCAGTTTAATCAACAGAGTGTTGGCGACTTCTGTGCATTAGCACTCGGTGATTCCGCTCTGTTTCTTTGCATGGTCTACCAGATCGTGGCTGAGCTGCTGTTGTTCCTAAACACTTCCACTTTGCAATAATACCACTGGAATATCTAGCAGTGAATAAATTTCATGAACTGACTTGTTGCAAAGGTGGCATTGTATGACAATACCACACTTGAATTTACTGAACTCTGCATTCACTAATATTTGTAAATCTGACTGTATGGCTAGGTGCTTGATTTTATACACCTGTGGCAATAGGTCTGAATGAAACATCTTAATTAAATGATTAAGAGATGTGTCCCAATACTTAAGTCCACAAAGTGTATGTCCTTCTTCACATAGTCAATATCCTAACATGGTGATGTATAAGTCAAATTTTGTAACATTTGTTAGAGAATGAGTATGTTAGGTCAGAAAAATTTGAGTTCCATGTGTTCACAATGTCCTTCCTTGGGTATATTTTGGATCTGTATGAATTGGGGATTAATCCACATCAGGGGTGCCATGGGGGGCAAGATGTGGGGGGAGGGGAGTTAGGATGATTCCAAGACCCCTAAAAATTTTTAACATAATTTGATTAGTCTGGGTCGGGGGCCCAGTATGATACCTGTATGCTTTCATGGGGCCCAAAATCTGTAGCGGCAACGCTGATCCACATAAGTTACAGGCCTGTTCTGTCCTCATTCCAGGAAAGAATATGTTCACTTTGGCTTCAATCCTTGTACAGTTGGACCCTGAGAAAGTGTTCATGGTGGAGGCGGGTACCTCAGATGTGGAGGCGGGTACCTCAGATGTGGAGGCGGGTACCTCAGATGTGGAGGCGGGTACCTCAGATGTGGAGGCGGGATTGCATGAGAAAGTCCACACATGAGCCTTTTTCTCTTGTCAGGTATCTCTTGCAGAAAAAAACTGATGTATCTAATGGGGAGCTGCTAGCCATAATATCAGTACTGGTGAAAGGTTCATAATCAATAAAAAAAAACCGTGAGTATCTTTTTTGTGAAAACTGCCTTATTCCATGACTATTGTTTATGTCAGCATACCCTCTCAATGAAGTTTTATATTCTTAAACCTTTAGAACACGACAAATGCAAAATGCCTCAGCTTTCGCATCCATTAATCTCAGGTTCGTAACTTGGATAGGTATAACACACAGACATCAGTCGCATATCATTGGTACCCAGAGACGATCATCCAAGTTGTTACATTATGTGCTAATGTATTCCAGAGTAATCCTGTGTGCAACGAGGCATATATTTTAAACATTTTCCACCAGAACGCACCCCTAATACTCCATAAAAAATCGATATTATTCACATTAGAAGACAAAAACAAAGCATATATTTGCTTCCACATACTACCCTTCTGGGGAAAAACATATTTATTTTATAATTTATTTATTATAAGCCTATAAAAAAAGGGATAGAAAAACACTCAGAAATTGACTGGAGTTCTACTAGAAATAAAACGCAGCATATTTATTAGTGAGACAATTACTTAATATTATCGCAATTCACAAAAGTTTGTATATGTATTTTTGATATCGAGTTCCATTAAAACAGCTGAAACGACACGCACCCATCTCGTAACTGGAACACCTCCCACATGTAAACACAACGACATGCTACAACGTTGGTTTGTTGTTTGAGGCTACAATGCCAACTAAAAGTTTCATTCTCAATTTTCATTTTCACCAATCATAGCATATATAGGCGGAAAAAACGATAGCAATAAATATTCAGCATTGGACACTAAAACTGTTACCAAATGGATGTAAAACTGAAGATATTCATTTCCGCCTGGCACTACCTAAGCATTCCTTCACAATACTAAGCCATAGAAAGATCCCCAATGAAACCCCAGCATTCCCACATCATAGAGACTCTAATCTCAACATCTACAGGATTATATTTGTAGTACCTGCAAATGTTTGTATTATATGAGAGTTTTTTTCTCATAAAAAGGATATCAAAACTATGTTAGCATTTACACATCAAATTATGACATATAGCCCAGAATGTTCTTAAAACAAAAACATACAGCATATGTGGCTAAATCATGCACATACCAAGTAATAAGCCTAAAATAAAAGGGATAGAAAACACTCAAAAATGGACAGGGTTGAAAGGGTTAACTCTGCTCTCATGTTGTGATAAAACCTGGAAAGCAAAAACTTAGTGGTGGTGACTGAGGAGCAAATTAGCGTGTGTGGCAACAATTTTAGTGCAGTGGCAAGTGTCTTTTAAAAATAAGTATCTAGTAATTAAAAAATGATTGCATTTATGTAAATGCACTGTATTATTATGTTATTTTTGATATGATTTATCACCATAATAACGTGTGTTTTCCCAATTACTTTTCAAAACATACCAATGTGTATTTTCGAAATAACACGAAGTGTACTTGTCTAATTACATATTAAACTCAAGTCGGCATTCCTCTTAAATTGCCTGTTATATACGGGACCCTGTTTGTCTATGCTTCAGGAAAGAACTTCGTCCACGATCCTTATATCACATTTATACCTTTTGCCCTGGAAGACTGTATTTTAAAAAGATGCATTCTCATGAAGTGAAATGTCTCCCTTTTAATGTGATTTTTCACATGCACAAGAGGCCATATTCAAATGAAGGGGGAAGACCTTTCACATACATGAGACTGTAATGGAGAGCTTAGCGTAACTTCCACCTGATTTCCAATGCAAATACGAGCAGTCAAGTTCAGTGTGCGGCTGCAGATTGCGGTTTATCCCTCTCACACACCATGGAATTCTTTACGGTCTGGAAATATTTTGCTTATCAGTGCGACGCGACGATCAGCACTTCACATCCCGGATCCCTGGGAGACTTCAAGACGAGAGGCACCGACATTCAAATGCAGTCACATTCACCTCAGCTCCGCTCTCCAGTTTCCCACTAATATGACTGCTTATTGTTAAATATTTAATTTAAACATCTTAATTGCTGTAAGCCTCGCCGTCAAATTAGGAATTACGAAGACTAAGCATTCTAACCTCATTCTTAATAGGCTATCAAATGTTAATGTTTCTGGTATTAAACACAGTTGAAAGCAAATGCAGTATCTCACTGGCATGCACACAGCTGTTTTCTATAAATATTTATTAGGTTAAAAATATATAACCATAAAATACGCAAGTGAAGACAAAAACATTGTGGATTTTATGGATTTTGGACTTTTTTTGCAGTTCATGCACTACATTTAAGCCAAAGTCAAGGAAGCTCAACATTATTCCAAGGTCAATGAATCTCCTATTTTTCTTTTTGCTTAAAAGAGGATAACCTTGTATGTCAGTACAATGAATGGATTAATTATTCTCATTTCACCATGAACAGATGTATACTTTCCTGTGACAAATCTTCAAATAAAATACAATTCTAAGAAAATATGAGAGTTCAGATAAAATAAGTAACTTCTAACAGTCCTTAGTGGGCTTTTTCTGTTAAATCTTAAAGGCAACAGTCAGAAATTCTGGAAGGTCAACATAGAGTCTTTGGGGAATGGAAACAGTAAATTATTTCTTAGGTAAAAAAGCTGTTGCCTAGAACAAAATACATGTTATGTTTTTTTCCCCCCTAACTCTGACAATTAATTTTCAGCATGAATAATGCATAAAGCAGGCTGAAAACACTGTAATGCCCAGTGAGGGAGACATAATCTCCAGCCTTTGTAAGTACTTCAACAATGGTGTGTATGACACACAGTGAAACAGATTTTGCAGTACATGGAGTCTTAAAATACTCCGTATACTGAAGCAGGGGGAAACAAAAAACGAATACGCATGCATCTCATCCCTTCCATTCAATGAAGATCAAGATGTGTCTTTTTATATTATTATGGTTCTTTAGAGTTACTTTTGTTCCTCTGAATATAAAAGCACTTTTATGTAATTATAGATAGTTCTACATAATAGAGCTTATACAGCTCTATTAAAACTAAAAAACAGAAGAAGAGAATGTAAATGAAACACTTAGTGCAGAGATATGGTTCATAAACTCCAGTGTATAAAACTATTTTCTGCTTAAATTGTTCAGTTAGTGTAATAATTAAGTTACTCTGCCTGTAATGAATAGATTTCTGGTTCAAACGCTTCAGTGTAAGTACATGGTATTATTTTCACAACAGGTTCTTAAGTACTGTCATTTCAAGAGGAAACCAGGTAAAATGTTGGATTCTAATATTTCGTACAGAGACGTCGGTTAATATGACAAAGAACTGGCTCTTTGGGCGTAAAGGAGAGAGATCCTTAGAAATCTTCAAATGGGTTATCCCTTCGTTTCAGCTATATGCCAAAAGCAGCCTATTGCAAAGTGTTTCTGTAGTGTACTTGAAGTAACTTGGTATGTTCCCAACAACAGTCTGTAATCAACTGAGTAAAGTATATGAGGACATATAATCTAAGATCCTGTGAAGAAACTGAGACAAAAGCTTTGGAATTCAAA
Source organism: Gnathonemus echidnorhynchus (assembly GCA_026776725.1). Taxonomy (NCBI): domain Eukaryota; kingdom Metazoa; phylum Chordata; class Actinopteri; order Osteoglossiformes; family Mormyridae; genus Gnathonemus; species Gnathonemus echidnorhynchus. The sequence goes on along the minus strand of JAODJU010000138.1, from coordinate 4,437,554 downwards.
GTTTTTAGCTGTGAGATTAAGACTTTCCAGCTGGAAACATCGCTGGGAAGTTCTAAAAGCGTGGACATCCATTTCAACCAAATCCAGTCACGCAGCGACGTCAAAACCATCCTTTCTCTGCACTTGGGTTTGGGTCTTGCAAACTCTAATGCTCTGGGATACAATAACTACAGTTTACAATCTTAACTTTGTTTTGATAGTAGTTGGTGAATGATATGAGCGAGGTTATGTGAAGCCAAACAAATAACTGCTTCTTAAATTCCCTTCTTTTTGCAAACTATTTACAAAAGCAGCCTCACATCTGAGTATCCAGAACACCCAATAAAGGAGTGCACAAAGCAACTAGCCTATGGCTAAACAATGTATGGCTTCTAGCACGATGAAGACTGTACTACAGCCAGAGATAATGACATTAACTTAGCTATCTCAAACTGCCAAATGATAGCGGCCCAGGCACTGTGAAATACCAAGATATCTGTCTATGGATTTGACTTTAAAGTATTTGAAAGTTTCCTGGGCAATCACATAAAAGTCATTCTTCTTATCTTTATAAACTGTTTAAAGGTGTTTAAGTTTAAAAAAAGAACAAAAAAAATATTATTTTCTTGACTTGAACCAACCTATGTCAATACAGGAACATGCACATGCAGAAATAGACATAGACATACATAGAAAATGGATAGCATAATAAATGCATAAGGAAAAATCCATTTGTTTTGTAATGAATTACGTCATACATCCGCTACGTGCAACTACGTCTATATCAAAATTATGTAAATCTTATGTGGATGTGTATTCAGATGTATTATTTAAAAATATTAATCTCTAAGTTTCAACTTTGCTTAAAAATAAGCATCAATTACTCTCTGCTGATTCTGAAGCGTACCTTTTTTTGATATAAAAGTAGAAGACCTTCAGCCCAAATGTATTTGCTTTATTATTATTTTAACCATTTCAAACTGGTTCTTCAGTAAAACGCACCCAACTAAGGCTTCTTGGCTTCCCTGACATTGCACTAGACAGCTACAATAGAAACGGAGATTAGAATAATTTTGCACAAGTGCCTCTATGTTTAAGGAAGAGTATGTTTGATATTTAAACTGTTTTTGGCTGTTATTTTATTCACTTTTCAAAAACTCTGAGGTGTGCTGCCTAACAACATTTGGGCAAAGACACCATCAAATGGAAACAGGCCTTGTCCATGTACTGAATGGATCCCTTCTTTCTTCTGTTAGCGGCAACATCTCTGTTCTTCAGTTTTATATAAGAAGTTTGTGTAGGTCTCAGCAAAGAGTTACCACTATCAGAGATTTTATCGACCTGCTACGATAAATGTATCCAAGTATTCAATGTACTCTTTCTGAAAAAGTTACGGCCTGGCGCACAGGTCTGTGTTGGACCCCCAAAGTCTTATGGGTATTGTTAACAAGTATGGTGTTAATTACCATTGCATACCAATAACCTGCATGCACTAGTTTCTCTCTCTCATGCCTTGTGAAATATTACAACCCTCCGGATGCTTTTATAAGAGACATTTTCCACAGTATTTCAATTTTTTGTTGAACTCAGACCAGACAGCTATGATATTAGTAAGCTATAAATCATTTAGATATACACGTCCCATCATTAAGTCGAGCCCTCTATGTTACTGCTGATACTACAGTTACAGACCTCAGCGTTACAACTAGCCAGAAACATCTCACTGCCACACTGGATATATGGACTGTTTTTCTAGTAGAATATAGACAGTGTCAGAAAAATACACACTCTGTGTAATGCTGAAAAGTGACTTCATGCTTTCATTACTTCAAGATTAGATTATTGTGAAGCTCCACTATCTGCCGGTTCGTGTGCTGCCCTGACGTCTCTCCAACTGGTACAGAATGCAGGTGCAAGAACTTGCGCCAGACCTAAAGTGTAGTATATCAGTTTGATGCCTGCCCCCCCACACTGCACATCTGTGAGGTTTAAAGTGAAACACTTAAATATTTTTTTTTTTGCACCAGCATATGTCACTGATCTCCTTAAAAGTTTTTTATTTTATTTATTTCACAAGAAGCTGGCTGTTGTACCAAGAATCCCTTAAAACTAAAACATTCTGTATTTGTATTTATTATTTTATGGAACAGCATACTTACTTATGTTACTTACTTGCTTATATTCCAATGCCATTTTAACAGCATGATTAAAATGTACCTGATTCATGTACAGCTAAAAGAATTAAATGATGGATTTTGGATAATTCCAATGTTTTTAGCCCAAAAGTGAGTGCTGTTTCCATAACATCTTATACTTTATTGTGGCCTACCATAAATCAGTTTCGATTCTGGTATATTTCCACCATTTTTGCATAAATGTTGTGGGTAATGCTTTACTTAAAATTTTCACTATATAGAAACTAGATAGATAATGCATACTAGATAGATACCTTCATGATGAATTAAGAATTAATAAAGCATTATAGCGTCTTCTATTGACAGTCATAAGGCATTATAGTATTGATTATAATACTTCACAAGCTTATACCCCCACGTTTTCCCTCTCTTGGACACGGGTAACCCCCCACCCCCCTTGGAGCCAGGTCTGGGGGTGGGGGTCGATGGTGAGCCAATGGGGCCATGGGGCCTGGTCGGGAAGAAGAAGAAGAGTTGGGCAGTGGCTGAAGGTGGGGACCTTGGCGGTCTGATCCTCGGCTGCAGAAGCTAGCTCTAGGGATATGGAATGTCACCTCTTTGATGGGGAAGGAGCCTGAGCTGGTCTGCGAGGTTGTGAGGTTCCGACTAGATGTAGTCGGGCTCACCTCAACACACGGCTTGGGTTCTGGAACTAGTCTCCTTGAGGGGGGTTGGACCCTCTTCCACTCTGGAGTGGCTCGCAGGGAGGGGCACCGAGCAGGGGTGGACATACTTATTGCCCCCTGGCTGGGCGCCTGTACATTGGGTTTTATCACAGTGGACGAGAGGGTAGCCTCCCTTTGCCTTCGGGCGTGGGTTGGCTCCGCTGGAGGGGGAGGAAGCCGGTCAGGCCTTGCAGATCCAAGCATATAGTTAGGGTCTGCTGGGAATATCTGGCAGAATCCCCTGTCAGAAGGAGCTTCAACTCCTACCTCTGGCAGAACTTCACCCATGTCCCGGGGGAGGTACTGTAGGGGATATTGATTCTGAATGGGCCGTGTTCCGCGCCTCCATTGTGGAGGCGGCTGACCGGAACTGTGGCCGTAAGGTGGTCGGGGCCTGTCAAGGTGGCAAACCCCGAACCTGCTGGTGGACATTGACGGTGAGGGATGCCGTCAAGCTGAAGAAGGAGTCCTATCAGGCCTTCTTGGCCTGTGGAACTCCAGAGGCAGCTGATGAGTACCGGAGAGGGCCAAGCAGGCGGTCGCTGAAGCAAGAACTCGGGTGTGGGAGGAGTTTGGCGAGGTCATGGAGAACAACTTCCGGATGACTTTGAGGAGATTCTGGTCCACCATCCAGCGGCTCGGGGCGGGAAAGTGGTGCAGCATCAACACTGTTTATGGTGGAGATGGGGCGCTGCTAACCTCAGCTCAGGACGTAGTGGGTTGGTGAAGGGAATACTTCGAAGACTTCCAATGAGGAAGCAGAGTCAGGGGGCTTGGAGGGTGTGTTCAAACTATAGGGGGATCACATTCCTCAGCCTCCCTGGTAAGGTCTATTCAGGGGTCCTGGAGAGGAGGTTCCATCGGATTGTCGAACCTCAGCTTCAGGAGGAACAGTGTGGTTTTCGCCTTGGCCGTGGAACAGTGGACTAACTCTATACTCTCGGCAGGGTCCTGGCGGGTGCGTGGGAGTTTGCCCAAACAGTCTACATGTGCTTTGTAGACTTGGAGAAGATTTTCAACCATGTCCCTTAGGGAGTCCTGTGGGGAGTGCTCCGGGAGTATGGGGTGCCGGGCTTCCTTAAAAGGGCTGCTTGGTCCCTGTACAACCGGTGTCAGAGCTTGGGCCGCATTGTCGGCAGTAAGTCGGACTCGTTTCCAGTGAGGGTTTGAGACCGTCAGGGCTGCCCTTTGTCACCGATTCTGTTCATAACTTTTATGGACAGAATTCCTAGGCACAGCCAGGGCTTTGAGGGTGTCCGGTTTGGTGACCTCAGGATTAGGTCTCTGCTTTTTGCAGATGATGTGGTTCTGTTGGCTTCATCA
>JAODJU010000138.1:4415699-4432732 GCA_026776725.1 Gnathonemus echidnorhynchus | reverse complement strand
AATAGTCTTCCTGATAATGTAGTGCAAGCTGAATCCTTGGGTTCCTTTAAATCAGAGCTAGATAAGATTTTAACAACACTGAGCTATTAGTTAAGTTTTCCCCAAGCGAGCTTGATGGACCGAATGGTCTCCTCTCATTTGTATAGTTCTTATGTTCTTATAATGCATTATAAGGGTGGGTATTAAGAATTAAGGATGCTTTGTGCTGCATTACAAAGCTATTTGTACTGCATTAAGGATGAAAGCTTCATGAAGCATTCATAATGCAAAAATAAGTATGGCTATAATGTGTTATGCCTTTATATAACTATTCTGCCATGTTTATAATGCTTTATGAGTACCTTATAATGTGTTATGAATGGGTTCATAGATTCTTACAAACATGGCATTCATAGAAAGTGTTATCATGTTGTATTTCACATACTTATTGATTTTGTATTCAGTCCATAATCCGTTTCACAAATTACCTGCCACAGGCATGGTTGTCCTCCTTGGCCACACCTACCTTCCAGATGGTTCCATTCTGTAATCACACACACCTGATATCAATCATCAATCTTTGTAAGCTCACTCTGGGAAGCAGTTCTTTTTTGGGGTTTGTCATGTTCACTTGTTTGAGTTTAGTGTTCTGAGAGTTTTAGGATTTGAGCTGATCTCTTTTTCAGGATATTTTTAATATTTCTTTCAAATATTAGAAGCCCAAGTATCATTACATTAAGAAAAAATAAGCAGTTTAGTATTTGTTGAAATCTAGTCTTATTCTAGTCTGGGATTCCTTTGCCCCAGGTAGAAAATATTTTTTGTTGTTAAATCAATAATAATGTTGACACTGCATTTTAAACACGCAGTGTATGCGATAGACTGCAAGATCTTCCTTGTTTACTGTGCATGTACTGCTACAGAGAAACGACAACAGAGTACAGCACAGGAATCTACAGCGTGGTTTATGAAACATGGCACACTAATCAGGAAATACACGTAACATGAGAAATATAATTTAAGAGTCTATAATTTAGTATATTATCCATCAGGAATGATGCCTGTCATGCGCAGAGAGATCGCAGAACCTCACAGGGTCAAGCTGATGGTTCTCCTTCCCAGGCCTTGTGCTGGAGTGGATGGAGTTGATTAATTTCTTGGAACTAAAGCTTTGTCTTCTCCAGTTCAGTGAACAACTTCATTTCAACTGATGAGATCAAGTAGGGGTCAGAGCAATTCTCAATCCTGACAATACCTCAAAATGGGAATTAATTTTATAGCAGCAAAATATGCCCCGCACCCCTTTACAAATAATATATTTGTAAAAAGTATAAGCCACGAAACAGTGCTGTGCATGTGGAAGGATGAAAAAAGAATAATTAAAGTGTGTCTACAATTTAAAAAAAAACCTTAAAACACAAAACATGATGTTTACTCTGGTTTAATCTTTTTTCAGAATGTGATTTTAGTTTCCCACAGGACAGAAATCAGAACACAGAGCTGCAGAAATTACACATTTACAGCAAACTGCCTGTCAGTCCTTTTTGTTGACAAAGTCGGTATAGTTTGGAGCTGTCATTCTATAGACTGACGCTGTTTGCATTGAAAATTACCACTGCACAATCAAAGATAAATGGAAGTTTTTAATTTCAGCAAGACAAGCCATCTGTTACAGCTCATTTATTTCTGATCCAGTCCTTCCACATTCACATGAGTTTATTTTCTTTCACAATTAGTCATAAAAACTGTTTTAAAACTGACATCTAAGTTAAGGAGAATGATTTTGTGAAATGATAAGCGAGGGGATCTATCGAAATAAAAGAAAACTCGTCTCCAGCCAAAGCTGTTTATGCGTGATGTTATACAGTTGTGATTCTATTTTGATTTTGAAAACTACATGTTGAGTATAACGACTATAAATATTTTGAAAATAGAAGTAAGAAGCCTTATTACTTCTTAATTTCTTTTTCTTTGATGTCAGTCAGTGGTCTGCTGTAGGGAGGGATGGGCAGGAGGTATTTTAAATTTTGCTTAAATGTTTAGTCTGTCAAATCATATTCGTAAATGTATTAGATTGTTCCTGAATCATGTAAATGAGGTGGAGACAGTGTGGATGGTTTGGGTGGAAATTCAATGTACTAAGTAGCGTGATCTTCCTCTATTCACGTTCGAATTTTCAACCATTTTGCATTTAAAATGTAGCCACATGTTGTGCCATCATATCCTAATTGCAGCTATTGTTTTAAACATCTGCATGACATCTGTTGCTTAGGCAAATGAAGAAATTGCAACTGCTACTGTAGCAAGAATAAATATAATCAAGGTTTCATTTATTTGCATTAAAACTAGTTTCAGCCGTGATACGACAATGGATAAATAAGGCTGATACACTTAAAGTATCATACGTATGTCATTCTGTTCTATTAAAAATATTTTACATCGTGACATCATCGTATCCTAGGCATCAAATGTATAATTAAAAAATCCGAAATAAGTATGAGAGCTTTAAAAGTAAATTTAGAAATTACATTATATTTGTATTTGTGTGTATCAATATAAAATCTCTGCCATTTCTGAAACACACACACACACATACTACACATTATTCAGATTTAGTCACAGAAATGCACCAAAGATCTCGGCAGAAGTCGTTTTCTTTTTTTTTTCCCTCAAAAAGATGGGCCTACAGGAAAATCCACAGCATTCAGTGCAGCCCATACTGCCCGCAGCATTATTCAGCACACAAGGAGCATGTTTCAGTCTGGCTCAATGCTAAGTACATAATATAATTTGTGATGGTGATAGGGTTTTTTTCCGAGGTGGATGTTCAAAGATCCATCTTCAGCCCTGGGTGAACTGCCAGCATTTTGGCATTCCAAAACCATAGAAATCAATGTCTGGAGCTCAAGATTTTCGGGACTCCATGAAATTCGGAATACCATTACACCTGGTGTGAGGGAAATATGAAACAAAAGTATTCTGATGAGTGTTTATTGAATGGAATTGCAATATAAATGGACCCATTTACCTCATGGCACATAGGAAAACTTTTTGGAAGCTCACATTATACCTATAATGCAATGTTTAAGAATCTTGTAAATCACTCACAAGCTATATTTGATTTTATAAAAAAAAGAGTACCAGAAAATCCCTTGGGTGGTATTTCTGCTGTCTCGTGTGTGATTAGAGAACGTCTTTGATCAAATATCCAAGGTCTGCCTGGGAGCTGACGCTGCCATATCTTCCAAAGTGCCCAAAACATCTGTACAAGTATTTATTTTAAAATCTCTAGGGTGTGTAAATTAGCCTAGGGTCTGAAGGTGCTTTAAAGACAGAGACATTGTTTCAGGTGTGGATGGTGCTCTGGTTCTGGTGATCTGGCTCTTCTTGAGTTGCTGTGAAGTATATTGTTGAGCGAATGGTGTGTGGTTTAACGGTTTAGGTCACTATGGCAGTGGTTGGAAGGTTGTTGGTTGAAATCCCAGAATTGGCAGAGTGATGTCACCACTGGGTTCTTGAACAAAGCCCTTATCCTCCAGTTGCTCCAGGGGGTGGCTGACCCTGCCCTTCTCAGGGGGGTATCACTTTGGCTAAAACCGTCTGCTATATAAATAAAATGTAGATTAGACTGTGTGCACTAGAGATGTACAGGAAAATTAAGATGGAAAATGATAGATGAACTTCCTGTTCTTGCTCCACGATTACCCACAATCCCCTATCCTTTATGTTCAGTGCCTCTTCATCTAATTATGGAAGTGGTAATGCATAGTTTATCACAGGGAAAATTGGGTGCGAGACAGGTGCAGCCTGAACAGGATGTCAGACCATGTCAGGGCAGCCAGAAGCTACAGAGATACACACATTTACATGCAGAATTAGGAAGGGCAATTTAAAGTCATCAGTCCAGCTAAATATCGGGTCTTTGAATTGTAGATAGCGGGCAGAATACCCAGATAAACCCCACACGACAGAGGGAGAACACATGCACAACACTTTGAACCCAGAAACTGGAATTTTGAGAAGCCTCTTACTGTGGCCTGGTCATCCAACCCAGCCCACTTACAATCCACCCCACCTACTCATATATCAGCAATACAAAAATCTTTATTTTGTATTAGATACACTAATGGGACATGTGGTTGTATGTGGACGTTTTGTTACTAGTCATACATTTCTATTAGTTAGCTAACTGTCTAGCCTACTTATCACCAAACTATAAGTAAGTAGACTTAATAATGTAGTCACCATGAAGTTAACAACACTTAAAACCTGAGAACTAAAAGACTTTGTATGTCGTCAAATATTATTGTGCCTGCTGAGAAGAGAGTTAGCAACACCAATTGTGTTACACAATATGGTGTAAACTGCAAATCTATGCTTCTTGAATGAAGGGCATGATTGACAAGCTTGTGAGGTGATGTAAGGTAGGCCGGCTTGGTTGTGAGCCAGACTAGACGTCCAACCGTGCCTTCCTGCAGGTCGCAGCGAGACATACTTGGGAATTTTGGTCTGTGGTAGTGGTACATGCACCCAGCGGGTGAGGGTTCGAGTGAGATGAGAAAATTTAGTTAAAAAATTGCGAGCATTGCCTTTTTTCTCAAACTTAGTGGGAAATCAATATGTAAGAAAATGTTGCATTAATCTGCAAAAAGACTGCTGAAAAATTCTTGGCACCTAACACACAGTGCGAACAAAGCTTATTAGCATAATTCTTTGTCATTGTTTTTATTATTCTTCAAACGGAGGTATTCTGTTTGAAACCCTTCCAAACAAAATAAAAAACAAATATTAGCAAAGCTCTCTTGCGGACAATTCTTGTAGCTCTTGTAGCATTTATAGACAATGATCTAAGGCAAAGGTCCATCCTAAGAATCAGAGTGATCTTACATTATCAAATGATAACAGGTGTTTTGGCGAGCAACCAAGTGGACATAAATCGTGTAAATATTGTGTAAAAACCAAGCAAAAATATCAGCCTTCTGTTCAGTATGGAAGGTGGGACGGGATATGTACAGTAGGCATCCTTGGGTAGTTTTACTCGCAGGCCTGGCTCATCTGTCTTGTGTAAATCACTGAGCTCATGACTTTAAGAAAGCATGTCTATTGTACAAAACTCAGCAAATTGGGTCCTCCGGTTCATTTCTTTTTGAGCGTTCTCACCTGGGACAGAGCGAGGAATTGCCTTGTAGGCTTGAACTGTGAATATCCCTCTCAGATGTGCTCCTGCAGCTTCAAACTATTTGAACTCCGTTCTCCCTGGGTAGTGAGAAAGCCTTCTGTTCTTTCTCAATAGAGAGCAAGAAAAAAACGGTGGCGTCCTTCATACATTTTTTAACTTGGCTTCCTTTTTCATCAATGCTTTCAGGCAGCGTGTGGACATTTTGGATTTAAGGCCAGAAGCCTGACTCACCTCTATTTGTAAACAAGTGCCGATGACATGAACACATTAGTGTCACTTCTCGGTAAATTCAGTGTTAGAAAATGCCAGGCCCATGTAGTACAGGGCGTTTTGATGAAGCAGGCTCGGGATCAATAATTTAAAGAAACATGCTCAAATGCTGACATTTCTAAGGACGCAAAAAGAACAAGGACGGGGCAGCAAAAGCAAACATTATCAAGAAACGGAGAAATTTATTTTTAATGCCTTGCTTCGAAAATGCTGAGTAAGCAGTCAGCATGTTGGTGGCGTGTGCTTTGCAGAGGGTCCTGTAACTGGGGCACAGTGGGTTTTGTGTAAGATTGTTGTTGGATTTAAATTATCAGTGAAAAAGTCGCTTTTTCACGAACTTTTTTTTTAATGGGGCACGACTTAAGTTGCGTGGTCCAGAGAAGCCGCGAGGGACGGGCAATTAAAATACATGCCAGTGAACAACCTGAAGAGCAACATTACATGTGGAAAGGAGTCGGAGGTCTCTCAAATGCAGTGTCTGGGTGATCAAAAAAAGAAAACCAGTGTGAGCATTTTAATTTAAATTTTTCTGGGTATCGGCTGGCGGGTGACAGGCAAGTTAAAAGCTCCTCATTGTTTGAGACAGATATGATACCACCTTGTTCAGAGATTAAACACTGGGATCTGCCAACAGGGACATTCAGATCAGTCTCTGATGTTTTCTCTCTCTCTCTTAATGCAAATATGTGTACTTTAAACAGTTTTACTGTAATGTGTAACACCCAGTGTGGAATCCCCAGTTTAGGAGATTTCTGATAATTCGTTTTAGGTTCTGCGGTCAGGTAAAGTCACATCACGGGGGCATCCATGCAGAACCTTCAGAACAAGGGAGGCCCCAGGGGCCCGGGGACACTGATGATCTCCACATGGCAGCAGAATGGATTTCTATTTCTGGGTCTGTATCTCTGATCAGAGTTCACAGCACCCTTTCAGGGCTGAAGTTAACATCGTCGGCAGATGTCAGCCATCACACTGATCGGTGCCTGAAGATGGTCTGATGGCCTCAAATCTGCCAGACCAGTGATGACTGCTTCTGCTGATGCTATCTAGTAAATTCTGTCACTGTCTATTTCTATCCAACCACAATATGTTTGTCCGGGGTCTTTCTTGTCCCACTATACAATAAATACCCATCCTGCAGCAGCAATAAAAATCATGGGAGAATTTTTTGGTCTGGCTCAATGGGTCGCACTTTGCCCTCACATTTCTGTGGTCGAGTGTTCCCACCTCTGCTGTGTGTGTGTGTGTATTATGTTTATGTTACATTGTGGGAACCAAATATTCCTCACAATGTAATGAAAATCAGTGATTTTGACATTGTGGGGACCATTTTTCAAGTCCCCACAAAGATCTGTGAATGCAATCGAAAAACTAAAAATGCCAAAAGGCTAATATTTTGTTTGGTTACTTATATTAGGGCTTTAAGATCGTCATGTTGGGGTTAGGGCTTTTCCCATAGAAATTAATGGAAGGTCCTCATTTAGATAGGCATGCCAACGTGTGTATGTGTGTGTGTGTGTGTGTGTGTATGCATGCAAGCATATGTGTGTGTGTGGAGTTTGCATGTGTTCCCTGTACCATGTGGATTGCATCCTGGAGTCTGACCACATACACTTAGCTAATTAATGTCTCTAAATTGTGTGTTGCATGAGCACCATCTCTTATCTAGGGTGTACTCCAGACAATCCAGATCATGACAGCAATCGGAAAGTTAATGGGCAAAAAAGTGAGTTCATAAATGATTAACATAAGAACATATTCATTTTCTTATAACAGGAAATGGAGATTCCTAAAAAAAACAAGCAGAATACAGAAGAATACAGGAAAAAGGATCAAAGCGAACACAAGAAGGAACGCAAAGGATATCAAAATCACATCCATATGAGGTGTTAACAGAGTATGCATTCTCTCGGACTTTATATCAGCTAGGTTTCTATAATTTACAGGTTCTGGTTTCACAAAAGAAAACTAAATAATAAAAAAAGGTTGTCTTAGGTTAGAAATTTCTAAAGAATTAAGAGAGCAGGAAACCATACCCTAAAGGTGACCAGCCTTCCTGTCTTAACCGAGCTATTTTAAGTGCTAATGACATTTCCTCCTCTCTCACTTTTAATACTGCACATATTTATTTCACCTTCTAAATGAAATCCAATTTGGTTCTATTAATATTAATGCTGCAAGATCATTCGGATAATAAATTAATAAAATATTCTCACTCTGAGGCCCTGCCCCCAAGTGCTCACTTACCCTTTTGTGTAAAGAAAATGAATAAATAAAGATCCAAAGGGCCTTTGCCAGAGGCATTACACAAAATAGAATCTAGTTTATTGTTTTTCCGAGCCAACTGATTTTAAACGAATCGATGGCATCGACTCAAACGACCAAAGAAGCGCATCCTAAAGCTTTTCCTGGTTTATGACATCCTCTTTGATTTTTGCCTTCGAACTTCCGCCAAACCGTGGGATTAGCCGCTTAGCCGGACTTGTCGATGCCCCCACTCGCTTGTAAACGCGGCAAGTACTGTACAGAAGTGGTTCAGCGGCCTTCTTTCTGATTCAGAAAGACCTGGGTTTGTGTTTCCCAGGCTCTGCTCTGACAGCCTGCAGGCACTAAAGGTTGTGTTTTAGCAACAAAGGAGTCCGCAACCTCATGAGAGCCCGTATTAGCTGGTTAAATACCACCACTGTAGACCGTCTGTTCATAAACATTAGCACGACATGTCTTTTGGTTTTGTTTCGCTCAGCTATTTATTACATAGACGAGTTACAGAATATTCCTGATGAGATCTGCCAGCTGGAGAATCATATAGGAGTCCGGAAGTTAACACAAAATATAGAGATTCAGTAGAAGTAAGTTGACGTTAAGTGAAGTGACCATGAAGGATTTTCAAAGCAAATTTCTAAATAATAAAATGCAGCCGTCCGTCTTCTTCCTGCTTATTCTGCTCAGGATCATGGGGGGGTTGTCTTTCCCAGGGCTATGCTACATTGGGGTATTAGTCCAACTATCCACCCATTCGTCCATTAGCTCTTATCCACTAAAGGATCACAGAGAACCGGTCCCGGAACAAACATGGTGGGTGGTGTGCTGAATGGGTGCATGCAAATTCTAAGAGCATAGAAATTCTAACAATAATCACCTTCAGAATTCGACAGACTATGTCATGCAGAAGCCCCGTGTAGTCAGAACAGTTCAGACAATCCAGAACAATCCATCCATCTATCCATCTTCTACCTGCTTATCCTGGTCAGGGTCACGGGGGCAGTTAGGCCTGCTTCAGGATGCTTGGGGCTGGGGAACACCCTACATATGATTTTTTTTACCCATTTGTACAGCTGGGTATTTTCATTGAGCAGTTTAAATTAATTCCGTACTTTAAACATATCAAATTGTGTCAAATACAGGCATTCATTTACATTTTTATTAAAACAGAACATGATGCATTTTCATTTTGCATTTCGAATGTAATGTACTACATTTAGATTTTGCCCCTGTAAAATCAATAGTATACGCATTTTTACAGCGACCACTTTCTAAATAACTGTATCAACCCTCGATAGCTGGATCAATAGCTTTGTGGTGCAGCTGTCTTATGAGAGGTAGTGTGTCGCGAGTGACAGACTGCTGTCATTGTGAAGCCAGCTATCCACTCAGACCTAAAAACCATTGTTATTGATTTGTTGTGCACACAACGTAAAAAATATATAAATGCTAAAACAACTAGACATATTGTTATCGGCATCAAAGCAAACCTCCGAAAGATCTTACATGGATGCTACTGTAACATTTTGTGTTGTTGATTTGCTAATATTAACAGGAGCGGATATTTGCCAAAACATTTACTGATATCAGTTGAGATTTAGCTTGACTATGTAAGTCTACGACTTATTGAGTAACTTTTGTTTATATGTAAATGAGTATATATAATTTGATTTGTTTAGTTTGTTGACTAATTGTCAGTGAATGTGTTGTGTGATATAAAGCCACAAAAAATAGCTGACGGGTGTTTTGTTATTAATTTTCTTCTGTTTTTCAGTTTCGGTGGTTTGAGGCTATGGACTGTTAATTACGCTGTAGTGGTAATTAATGGGAATTAGGTAACCTGTGAGCATGTGTAAATGCACTGCGAGCGAAATCAAATAAGAAATAACAAAGTGAATGAAAACACAGAGGAAATAGTGACATTTGTTCCATTGTAGGACAGTCGTCTTCCATTCAGCCTATATAGCATACAAGTAACCAACTATCTCAAATGCTAACTGAAGTATTTCAATAAAAGCACTCTTGGATTGCAGTGAGACTATAATTACCCCCTCTCCTTTTTATTTTGGAGATTTAAACATGGTCTGAAATAAATCTACTGCTGAACAAAAGTAAAACAGTATTTCTCACTTCTGCAGCGGACGATAAAATGTGGCTCTGGTTTGGTTAAGAGGATTGTTCACATGCAATCCAGGGCATTCTCTGAGCAAAGTCTGCCAGTTGGGCACCGTTCTGCACTCATCTGCGATGCTGGCAGCAATCGAGTGTGTGGACGGCATGTGGAGGGCCTACCAAGCCTTCTTTCAAAGGTAGCCAATGTCAAAACCGCGGTTCATTTCTTCACTGCCATTCCCCTAGCTACAGAAATAAACACATTACGGCATTTCTTTAATGTAGAGAGTTCATAGGTGACATATTTCCCATAATTAACACTGTTGCTTAAAATTAATTTAGAAACTGGAAATAGTTCATGAAAAATGAATGAGGATGAGAGTACTTTATGTAGTCATTCATCATATTTGGATACCAAAACAGATATCTAAGTTTGAATAAGAAGATCATACAGCCTTTCACCCAAAATGTTTGCAGTTTATGTTGCACTACTGACGCATGAAATCAGTTGAAAGATTTCTGACAAAATTATGGGGTCACTCAAAAAGACAGCTCTGTATGGTTAGCAATGTGCAGATTTAGACAAATCATCTGATGGCAGAGGTTAAAAGAAACCTGTTACTATGACAACAGATAGGTTCAGATAACAAAATGAACAACCCCTTTTGATGCTCATTTTCTCTCCATCATTCCTGGCTTTTTCTGTTATCTAAGCCACTCCATCAAGGCCCTTATAGATAACAGACCTGAAAACTCAATCGACCTTCAAGCGTCTGGAAACATCCAGGGGATTTTGCAGGCTGGCAGCAATTAAAGGCAGATGTGATTGTGTTGTCATCATTATTATTATTAGAATTATTATTATTACTCTTACTACTGTTATTGATATAGTTCATAATGACGTAATGATGTCCATAAAGACGTAATGCTTGCACTAATTGCACTCCGCAATATAAATGCAGGATTCAGCTCCAACTAATATATCCACAAATGTATGATTTCACGTTTTGTTGTATCGGTGTCTTTATTTAATCTTATAAGCACATTCATATTCTCAACACAATGCATTGTAATAAATTTGTGAAACTAAATGAACACTGATTTCCAATAAATACATGAATAAATAAATAATATTTAAAAATAATAACCATTTTCTAAATATATTACAGCCTATAGTCTTGCTCTGGACGCAAAATTAAATAAGATGAATGCTTCTGAAGTTTCAGTGAAACACTGAAGTTAGTATAGCTTTAGTAGGAATAGATATAGATTATAACAATAGATTTTGATTTGTAAGTATAGAACAAAAACACTTTCATCTATCCTCTCCTGCTTACTCATTAAAAAAATAAATCATTGTCATAAACAATGACTCTCATGTGTCGAGTCCTATTGGTTAACTCCTCATTATATGATTCTTGTCCATTTTTGATGCTGTAGGTGTTAATCTGGTAAGTGGGGTTTTTATCTGTAAATCACCACAATTTCCTGGCCACTTTTGCTGTAATACTGAGAACTCACCAATTTGAGTGAATTTTAAAACTCAACAAAGATCTGTCAGTTTGCAACACAGCCAACATCTGAAACCCATCACATAAAAAAGAGATCTCTTTTTAAGCGTGAAAATTTTGACAAACACTATTCCCATGTTTGTGTTGCAGGCTGAATGTATGTATTGAAAAGGACGTATGCAGCATTCTGGAATACATTAATGTAGCAGAATTTAAAAAAAGCTTGAGTGTGCCAGTCTATTAGGTGCATTATTGAAAATGTGACTTAATTAGAGTCATCTTCCCTCGTTCCCGCTGCCCGTTCCGCCGCTTGTTGGCACATCACCTGATGTGCTGGGCTTCACACCGTCCGCCTGCTTTGGATTATTCCCAGCTTCGGGGGATGTGAATCCCATTCCGTTTACAGTTTTCCTTGGCAGATGCTGTCTGCTCTGCTAGCCTCCAGGTGAAGGTGATTTCCAGCTCACAAAACAGCCCTGTGTTTCTCCAGACAATTGTGATATCCTGCTCCAACTGACAGCAGTCACTCTGCGCTCGGGTCTGCTTTATACATAAGCGGCATTCCACAACTCCCAGCATACTGCCACTGCACTTTGTGCATAATTTACTTTATTACTTATATGCATGTGTGTGTGTTTGTGTAAAGAGACACACACACACATGTATATGGGATAGGTTAAATAGTAATCAGCTCAAGTAATCAGTTTGTTTTGGTACTTGTCGCTTGCTGCAACCGTGGTAACACACATCCGTTAACGTCCACCACATCTGCTTTGGACATCTCTCGATACATTTTATTAAGGCTCTTATGGGACGTAAGTGAATGAGACGTTACTCCATAGAAGGTAATTCAATGGATGACATGAATACATGAATAAGGCGTGTGGATGGAGAGACGGACTTTGTCAACGGCATTTATATCAGCTCGCAGACGTCTCCCCATTCGAGCACAGCAACCCTGACCCCCCCAAACCCCGCTGTCGACTCGCTTCCTCATAGCTCCTTTAAATGCCACTACTCTTGTTCTCCCAACACTGTTTACTTGCCTTCCTATACGCGTAACCCGATATAGCAGAGTGGCCACAAGCCCTGCATGGATGGTTATATGTCAGGACCGTCATACCTTTCAGTTGCTCGAACTGTACAAAGGCATCTTCATTCAAAAATCCAAGCAAGGTCAACGTGGATTACCTAGCAGTAACCCTATCAGTTCCAGCACAAAGCTGACAAAGCCCTCTGACACTAACTGTCAGCGGTCTCTGTGTGGGGAACTCTATCTGGTCAGACCTCAGTTATAGGGCTAGAGGGCCCGGATAGCAGGATAGGCTTTCTCTCCCTTTTCCCTTTTTCACTTTGATTTTGGGTGGCTCATTTGGTCCATCAGTCAAACAAGCCTGGATGTCTCTGTCTTTCAGATCCATGCCTCACATAATTCCCATAATTTGTGGTTATTCCACCTTCAGAAAGGCTTCCCTTGTACCTGCTCTTTCACAATAAGGATCAGTGGGAGCTTCTCACTGACCTGACATGGATTTACTATGATTGCCTGGGTTCACGCGCAGAAGCAAA
This sequence comes from Gnathonemus echidnorhynchus, assembly GCA_026776725.1. NCBI lineage: Eukaryota > Metazoa > Chordata > Actinopteri > Osteoglossiformes > Mormyridae > Gnathonemus > Gnathonemus echidnorhynchus. The sequence goes on along the minus strand of JAODJU010000138.1, from coordinate 4,419,850 downwards.
CAGTCACTAAAAGTATGAGCTTATTAGATTTAATAATATAGGTGTTAAAAGCAACCTCTTTGGTCCCACACTAAATTGAATGAAGGATTTAACTACGGAAAATAAAATGCATTGTGCCAAAGCCATTGTGAAATCAAGAAGTGCTTTCCATTGTGGTTTGTGGAGTAGAAATGACTTTTAGAAATCGTTACCTACTTGTTTACATAATTGCCACATCCCCAAAGCGCCTTGACAAGTTTCTGGTCATGCTCCTTAACACACCTCAGAATCCCGTACTGGTTCCATTTCCACCTTTTTCATTTCGTTGGGTACTGAGATATGACTTTGGGCTGGTTTGCCATTACCTGCCTATAAATATTCATAAGCCATTTACCAGGTGGCTGTGTTGGAGTCTCTCTCTGGACAAATTGTACAGCCAGCTAGCTACAGTTTTAGGCAGTAAATGATAGAGGAAAAATGTTAGGGTCAATTCAGATCTAATAATAGTAATAAATAACTTTGCGAGTTAGTAAATTTATATTTACTATGCATTATTAATCTTAACTATAACAGAGGATGATAGAAAGGAAAGTAACTGATTCAAATAGGAAATGACTTAATCTGAGGCAATCAGTCTTGGACAAGGGCACTGCAAAATACACTGGCAAGCTTGATGTTTCTCCACTTGCTAGTAGGCACTTTCAAACCATAGCTACAGGTTCGTGAACCAGGAACTTCTGCTGCGTTCCCACCACACCAACTCAGCTTGATTTGTAGTTCCTGAACCTTTGTAGTTCCTGAACCTCTCTACTTTGGAATAGGTACTTTTCCCTCAACCAAGAACCACTGGGAGGGCTTTGTAGTGATTAAAATTTGCTGATTTGTTGACCATAAGCACTGGTGCTAACTTGGAAGTTACGCAGAAGTGCAGAAAAGAGACAGAAATCGCAGAGCAAAAATTGAGCAGATGGAATTATTTATTTTTTTTGTATATCAGTTGCATTAACTGCATTAATAAATATTATTTCCACTTGGTTGCGCGTTGGGAAAGAAACACACGAAAATGGCCAGGAACTGAAAAAGTTCCCTGTTGAGATGGCCCAGGAACTTACTTCCTGAACTTTGCTGAGAAGATGCCTAATGACGCAAAACTAAAGCTAGATTTGCTCACAGCTGATCGCAGGGATTGATTTTCAGACCTGTGTGTGGATACAGGCATCATGTCTGTTCTCAAAACAGATTGAAACTTGTGAAATAGCTGTGAAGTTGAGTAGGATCACTCTGCATGGGGTTTTTTCCGAAATAGTTCACTGAATATTGTAAGGCATTTTTTTGTGGGGTGGAGGGGAAGTGAATTGTAAGTGAAAAAAAAACACACTGGGAATCTCGAGCAGTTAAGTGATTTTCTATTTAAGCATAAAAGAAACAAGAACACAGGGATGCTGAAGAATGACTAGTGTGCAATTAACTGCTACTATAAAAGGACAACGTTACGATTAAAAAAGTAAAAAAAATAAATAAATCTATTAAAATAGTGAATCACGGAGTATGAAAGCATCAGGGAGTATGAAAGCAACACAACCCATCTGTTTCTTCATGTCTTTTCTGAAGGTTACAATTGTAATCAGTGTGTAACTTTTTAACCACCTAAAACCATTTGCACAACATGCAACAGCACTAAGCAAATTGAAAGTGTGTGATCTGAGACCCTTAAACGGAAGGACACACATCGAATGCTACACTCGACATCAGAGGCCCTGGTTTACCAGGCATGTGACACTCGATTACAAAGTGATAGGGCTCAGGGTTCTTAACCGGGGGCAAAGGAACAATCTGAAAGCCTCCCCTGCCAACCACATGGAAGCCTGCTGATTAGGAGCCTGGCAGAGGCTGCGGAGGCAGCTGGGGAGGCGACGGCTGCCTCCGCCCCACCTTTCCTGCGAGGCTCCTTGTGGACGACCAAAGACACTCTCTCTCTCTCCACCAACCAAGAGAAAATTCCCATAAATCTTTGGGGCTGTACTGAGCAATACAAACACTTCTGGTTCACACATGGGTATGACAATCAGAATTAGCCCGGCTCTGATGTTTACCACTCCAGAGTGTCTTTTGGATTTGCATTTTGTATTTTTCTTATATTATTAGACCCTGGGATAGCAATCAAAATTAATATTTGTAATTATTTTTTGTTCCGATTTTGAAAAAGAGTGTTCTACATTACAAAAAATAAGGAATAGATGAATAAATAATTTTGTATTAATCCCACCGTATGTTGTACACAATTTATAAAACACTGTTTTGTAAGCAGGTGGCTGAGTAGGGCAGTACTATTGCCTTACACCTTCTGTAAATGGGTTTGAATCCCACCTCCACTGTGTGTGTGGAGGAGAGTGGCATGTTCTTCCTGTCTTGTGTGGATTTTTCTCTTGGTACTCTGGTTTTCTCCCACTGTCCAAACACATTCGAGTTAGGCTATCTGACATCTTTAAGTTGCTCATAGTGAATGATTGTCTGAGTGTGTGTGTGTGTGTCCTGTGATGGACTGGCACCCTCTCCAGGGTGGACCCTAGCCATGTGCCCTGTGTTGTCTGGGACAGGCACAGATAGATGTTTTGTTAGCAAAATGTAATTTAATAATGCACACTATGACAATTCAATAACGGAATGCTGGATATTTGTGCATTTCCTTATGGTTCTTAGGAAGATGTTCGAATTAAGACAAACACCCTTTTCTTCTGTACCAGGACAGACTTCCTCTGGAAATTTTGTGTCACACATTCCTGGTGGCCTTTATTTCTCCTTGATGATTCAACCATTGGCAGCATTTAAAAGAAGGATCAAAGAAGATCCTTTTCATGTTTAAAGAAATATGACTTAATACATGACACTTTCAATACCTCATTTAATCTCGAGAGATTTCCTTTACAGCCAGCAATTTTGATAAAATACCCACACTGCAGTTAAAGATATTATATTTAAAGGACTCTTCTAATAACATTTCAGCACATGTCTTTTAACACATCTTCAGGATGTCTATAGCTTAATATGAGGTTTTATTTTAGATCTCACCTCAAGTCTAAAATGTGCTTGACACCATAAAACCTACAGAAGGACACCCGGGTTTCTAGTCATATGAAAGGGTAGCTAACTGAAGGGAGACTATACTGGGCACAGATAGACAGACAGGTGAACAGAACCCATTCCCAGTATGGAGAAACTCTCAGGGTGTTACACTGATCAAATAAATCTGCTTCAGTCAAGATCACTTTGAAAGCTGTTATAGGGTCGAACGCGACTAAGGGAGTGCGTTTAATCATCCGCACCCTGGCCGTATTGATTTTAGGCCTACTTACTATAACTATATAAATAGCCCATTTCGTCGCAACTGTATCTATGGCCGGTCATGAACCCGAGGGGGGGAAATAAATAAATAAATAAAATAAAATAAATAAAACTTCACAGCCCAGGCTAAACTGAATTATGCCTTCCAGAAATAAATTAATAAAACAAACACTGCCTGGTTCCTTGACTGAGTAATTTTCACATTTCGGGAGCTTAAAAAAAAATATAAAATCAATAATCATTTAGTCATAAGGGTAAATGAAGCAACATAACACCAGAGTATAGCCCTTAGCCATTGAAGTGGCTCTGTACCATTTATCTCATCAAAAGGCTGTAGTAATAATCCCATACTCGGTGAAAAGCAAGCGCCCTGCATTATCCCCGAGTAAACAAGTTTGGAGAAAATATTAAAAATCGATAGCTGTTTCCTTCAATCAGGCGAGATGACGTCCATCATAAATCTGACATTGTAAAAAGTCTATTGTTAGCATGTACAACCACAGTATTGCATAGTGCATTCAGCTTCTCAATGTATGCAGCTTCATTATACAGTTTAATTACAAACTTGTCAGTAAGGAGTACAAATGACAGAAAGACCAAAAGACTTTATATAGTAATACCAATAAATTCTACTATATTTTGCACTGTATATTATATGTATGAGTAATTTTACTTGAAATACAAATATTTTTAAAAAATACACATAGATATATACATACATATACCTATATTAATATACGGAAACATATTTATTTATTTTTATATATTTTTACACACACGCGCGCTTCATTAATTAAAATGTGTGTGTGTGTGTGTATGTGTGTGTAATA
>JAODJU010000138.1:4405901-4415676 GCA_026776725.1 Gnathonemus echidnorhynchus | reverse complement strand
TTTAATTAAATTTATTTTAAAAATTATATATAATTAAATAAAACTTAAAAAAAAAAATCTGTTGTGATTTTCTTAACTTTAAATGTGTGACATTTCACCAGAATGTCTACTTGCCAAGTACAGAGACAATATCATGAAGGTCATAAATAAAAGTGTAAATTTATTTTGAAAACACATTAAATACAAGGTAAGTATTGAAAAGTCATAATTAAACACAATAATGTTATGGTGCTGTGGCAGCCTAAGAACACATTCCTTCATATGCTGCTGCTGATCAGTCTGTTGACCGAACCAATGACATTCTGGCGCAGGTTTAAATAGCCCGCACAACACTTACTGTAAATAAAGGCCCCTCGCCACTCCCACAGTGAATTATAACAGACAAGACCGTGGAATACCCAAAAACACGTATATTGTTGTACGTCCTAAAAAAATCACATACGAAAAAAAAAAGAAATTAAACAAACCCCATACAACGTAAATGTAGTAGTAAGCGCGTGTTTTACAACACAAATATTAATTTTCACTGACTCCGTCATTAAAGTTGTCACTTATTACGATTCAAGAAGCGCTTCTGAGTTGATTCAGTCCCAAGCAGCAAATCTTTGTCTTTGGGACGCCGTTTGATGGGACTGTGTGAACAATCCGGCTTCCGGGCCAAGCAGAGCGACGTGCCGTCCGCCCGCGGGACACCGCACTCTCCGCCGGACGGGAGGTCCGCGGGCATCGCGCTGCCCTTTCACTGCATTTTGAATCGTTCTCGGTACCATCATGACGGATTTTAGCTAAAATGGTTACATTTAACAAGCACAAGTCGATCAAAGTGACCCTATTTTTATTATTATTTTTTTATTATTATTATTATTAGTAGTAGTAGTAGTAGTAGTAGTGGTAGTGGTAGTGGTAGTAGTAGTAGGAGCAGCCTAGTAGCAGTGATGAAACAACAGTGCAAACCTATATGTGAAAAAAGAAAATCTCACGCACATCTAAATGGCAGAGTCGCTTGGGTGACTTACAGGAATTATACATATTTAGCTGTGTTTGTTTGGACTGGAATATCACACGGGCCGAAACTTAACCCGGGTGTGCGCTGACGGGCGGCTGACATTGAAGCTTTGTCCAGACAGTCGGTGCTGGGGGGCTGGTGGGACTGGTGGGGCTGGTGTTTCTCCGGTCGAGCTTGGAGTATAGAGGAGACACTGCCCTCTGCTGTGCGCCTTGGCGGACCCGAGGCGCCCGATCTGTCGCTGCTCCCGCTCCCGCAGCACGTTGTTTACCGAACCTTTAGACAAATATGAAATGCTGACAGGATTCCTGCACATGCACCTGTCTTATGTTACTGTGAAATTAATTTTAAGCATCCAGTATCTGAAGGTGGCGGTGTGCGTCCCAAAACTCATAATTTACAATAATATTTATATAGCGATATTTTTGGCTAGGTGCAGCCTGCCTATTCAAAATAGTTCCAAACGTGTATTAAAACTAGAAAAAACAGTACCTGTAGATTACTCAAGTTCATTTGAAATGCAGGACGGAAATTAAAAATGTGTGGCGGTTATATTAGGTCTTCGTTATTTTATAAGAGTAATACAAAAAAAAGTTATCTGAAATTAAACAGTTGCTTTTACATAGTCTGATAGCGCTTTAATAGCAGCCCGATTGACAAAACAGCAATAAATTACATTTTTTGAAAGTTATATACTATTTAATTTAGAATGTATTAATCAGCATAACCATGCTAAATTAAAGTTTAAAGTTGAGAAAAATTAAAGTTGATAAAATAGCGTTACAGTTGGAAGTAAGCAACACAATACACCAAGGCCTGGATCTACACTGTAATTCTGTGAATGGTAAATATTTTTGTAAATGTGGAAAAAATGCATTTTAAATCGCATCAAATCGCATTTCACCATCGCAGTGTCCTGGTTTTAACGATATTAAGAAATTATCTATCTATCTATCTATCTATCTATCTATCTATCTCTCTTTCTATCTATCTATCTATCTGTGTGTGCATGTCTGTGTTTGTATTTATTTATACACACACACACATACCCTCATTAAAGAATATAATACTAATGTTTTTGTTGTTGTGTCGAAACGCAGTACTGTAAATACTGTCTCGATACGCAGTATTGGCAACGTGTCACATATGGCATTTATTGAAAATAATATACACACTCAGTCATGTCATAAACTTACATTACGCTACCTACGAAATTAGTATTGTCCAGGAAAAATGCGCAGAGTATGTCCAGCCGTCCCAGAATAAATCAGATCTATTTTTCTTTCAGTTTTTATAACGCTAAGCAGACAGACTGTTGTCCAGTCTGAACCTGAATTATTGTAGTCCATATATGTTTGGTAGTTGAGTGATGGCATGTGTTAGTGATAATACGTCGAATAAAACCGTACCTCTATAAATTCAAGACATTTAAACTGGACTCTGCACAAGGTGCAGAGGAAGATATAGTGTATTTATACTAAAATTCCCCTGCAAATGATTGTCCGTCTTTTAAGTGGTACTACATTTTAACAAACCATTAGCAGTTGTTTCACTGTGTATTTGTAAGACAAATTACAGATTCGCGTACTCATATTATTACATTATTTACTAGTAACCTATAGGTTATATATAACTGACAAATGCTCCAAGTAAAGCTGTATTGTTGTTCAGCATACGACCTGACATGGCACTTAATAAAGATGTCGTGCTTTTTCTGACGATCTCAGTGTGATTATTTCACAGAGTACTTTGAGGATCCGCAGTTCCGAGTGCGCCAGGTCCATTGAACTTGCAGCCACTGAGGCTAAATCCCAAAGGCGCAAAATGTGCGCTACGTGCGAGGCGAACACCGCCAACAGGCCGCTGGGCGCACTGCTTCTGCGCGGAACCGCGGCCGTGCTCGTTTGGGAAACTTTAATTCTGCCACGAAGACTACTCCAACAACCATGAAAAAAATATATACATAAACAAATTAATAAATATATATGTTACCCGTGCAGAATAAATTCTTTGACGTATTATTCCTGTAATTATATCCACACACAACAAGGTATAACTCTGCATTACAGGAAGTACTTACATCGCTTTTATACGTTTCATATTTTTATACAGTTATGGTAATCGCGAAATAAGACACAATATTTCAGAACAATATTAAGCAGAAACGGAGAGAGCGGAGGAGCGAGCGCTCCCGCGTATCCTGCCTACTTTTCATCAGTTTTGTTGCTGGGCGCCTCATTCACATGGCGATGGGCGGGGATGGGATATTCAGATGAGCTGGATTGACAGCTCCTGTTTTCCAATGCTCACAGAAACCCAAGCGCTCCTTCCTTTAACTCCTCACTCCATGCTTCTGAGTACTAAAAAACATCGGGCAGGCGCTAGGGGATCCGGACGGTGCCTCTATGCAGGCGCTGTGCTGAGCTGCTGCGGCTGGCCTTTTTTTTTTTTCTTTTTTTTTTTTTTTTAAAGTTTACCTCGCTGAACTGATATCTTTTGAGTCGCGTTTCTTTATTTTTTAGGGAGCAAAGGCAGAGACACACACACGCACACACAGGCACGGCGATGTCGTATCCTCAGGGTTACCTCTACCAGCCCCCAGGCTCTTTGGCTCTGTACTCGTGCCCGGCTTATGGGGCTTCGGCACTGGCTGCTCCGAGGAGTGAGGAATTGGCGAGATCTTCGTCTGGATCAGCCTTCAGCCCCTATCCAGGATCGGCTGCTTTTACGGCTTCGGCTGGTGGCTTTTCAAATCCGCTGTCGTACCCCGCAGACCATTCCACGGGTTTCCCGTCATATATGGTAAGAAACATTTCCCTAGTTATTTTGTGTTTAGCAGTGTTCTTTATCTCAAAAACAAATGCAGCTAGTAAGTTTCTTCGTGTCAAAAATAGTTGCGATTATACTACCGATCTCAAATTGGCACCCCACGTAAACAGACAAGTAAATCGATTAAAAAAATATATATATCTGCTGACGTTTTCTTTAATGAAAGCAGCCGTCTGCCCTTGATAAACGATTAAGCAATTTGCCGTAGGTCACACGCAGCCTATAAAATTTTAAACATTCACAGCAATGCTCTTTAACTATCGGGTCAGCTATGGGCTGGGATCTGTAACTTACACAGAAATGTGATTTTATTTACCAGTTCGGGTTAGTTGAATGTGATTGACGGAGACTAACTGAGCGTGCACATTTGCAGTGTGTGAGACTATATGTTATAACCATATATTACCCGACATTTGTTTAGGCCTAAATAATGATAATTGGGTATATTATTAAGATTAAATATACACAACATATATACACGCACAGACAGGAAAAACATTAGAACCGACATACTAGTATTGTTTGGTTACTGGCCTAAGAGCTTCTGAACAATTACTTGAAACCACTGGATCAATAATACTGTAAAGACGTTAACATATTCTATTTTTGGGGGGGTTATCTGAATGGGACTGCGTCGCATGTGAAGTTAAACAAGCACAATTTAAACGTTAAAAAGGTGAATTAAAATGCTAATGATGTGACACTTAAAGCAGTTGACAAAGGTGCACATCCACTGATTTGCAAATTGGATTTGTAATGCTTTAGTGAAGCGATATGCTAAATGACGTCTCTTTTTCTGACAACAGAAAGGCACGGGACAACAAATATTTACGTAGTAACTGCTGGAATTAGTTTTTCCACATTTATTACAAATACTTGGGTCTATATTAACGCTCACTGCAATGATATGTGTTGTATAATATGCATAATATAATGCTGCCGTGTGTATTCCCATATATAATACATTATGTAGTTTAAAATATTTTCTCATTTTAAGCTAAAAAATTAACAAGACATTAGGAGACTTATTGCTAATTGCGTGCTACGTTTATTTTGCAGGGTTCTCCGTACGACCCACACACAACTGGCATGGCAGGGGCAATTAGTTACCATCCATATGGAAGTCCTGGATACCCGTACCAGCTTAACGACCCGGCTTACCGGAAAAACGCGACGAGAGACGCGACCGCCACCCTCAAAGCCTGGCTGCAGGAGCACAGGAAAAACCCTTACCCCACCAAAGGGGAAAAGATCATGCTGGCTATCATCACTAAAATGACCCTAACTCAAGTCTCCACCTGGTTCGCCAATGCCAGGAGAAGACTGAAGAAGGAGAACAAGATGACATGGGCGCCTCGGAATAAAAGCGAAGACGAGGATGAGGACGAGGGGGACGGTGAAAGGAAGGAGGATCGCGCGGACAAACAATTCGACAACAGCGAAACTTCGGCTGAGGATGAAGGTAAATAAGGGCCGCGTCACAGCGATTATCTCGGTAGCGCCAGATGAAATCGATTAACATTTATTTATCGATTAATTTATGTGCAAGACCCGAGGCTCAGACAAAGAACCCTAATTAATATTATAATACAGTTTGGCTGTAAGGTGGGCGGATTATTGCGACTGCATTTTGAAGTGTAGTTATGCATCCTTATCTTATCGTATATGTATTTATTACTGATTTATTACAAATGTACAGTTTATATTTTAAAGAACTTATTCTTTCTTTAAGGTATTAGTTTGCACGTTGATACTCTCACAGACCATTCTTGCTCTGCGGAATCCGACGGGGAAAAGGTCGCTTGCAGGACTGGGCAGACGGTTTGTGAGCCTGGAGCAGATACTAAGGACAAATGCGAGGATGACGATCAAGATACAGAGAACGACGGGGCCCCGCGAGGCGTCTCACCCCAGCCGGTGACCTCGTCGCCGCTGACGGGGACGGAGGCCCCGCTTTTAAACCACAGCCACGAGGATTCGACCAGAAGCAGTAGCAAAGCAAGCCTCGAAAGCAGAGTCCCTTCAGGTCAACAGAATCAACCCATCAAACCTAAACTGTGGTCTTTAGCAGAGATTGCCACTTCGGACCAGAAGCAGCACCTGGGACAAAACTGCCCTTCAGCCCTTCTGTCAACGACATCGGCAGCGTCCCCGGCCAGCACCGTTTATCCTGCCTCGTCCATGTTGGCAAGGCCTATTTATTACACGTCTCCGTTTTACACTAATTATACAAACTATGGCAACTTCAGCCCTTTGCAAAGCCAAGGAATCCTGCGGTACAATTCAGCCGCCGTGACTGCTAATGAGGGGCTCGCCCAGACTGTACTCAGCACGGGCCCCCTGCACAAACAGGCCAATGAATCCTCGGTAAAAAGTAACGCAAACCAGCTCGAGCACCACTTCAGACCCTCTAACTTAGAACCCAAGAAAGGTAGGTAATAAAGTATATCTGATATTATAAATATAAATTACATCAGTGTAATTTTTATATTTATATATAGTCCTACTGTATATTACAATGTTTACGCAAAGCCCTTATTGATTTTTTTTACAAGTATACAATGTTACACAAAATTGTTATGTTTTATGAAAAACATAGAATTGATACGTACGATTATATGTACATTGTAAGGAATGGAAAAGTGCGTGATACGAAATTGTATTTTAATTTCACAGAATATAATACGATTTAACGAATTTTCAGAACCGGAAACGTTTGGGCTAGGCCTGTGGTTTATTTAATCCTTGTTGTTGTAATCTTGATAAATTGTATTGCAACCTTGTATATACAGATAACAACACAATTAAATATTGACAACTAATAATATGCAAGACCACAATTTGGGAGTTAGCGGGATAGATAAATGGTTTAACTCAACTGGGGGTTGTATTTTTGACAGACGCCATTGACGCGCGCGCAGTAGAAGCCCAACCATACCTCTCAAGTTAAAAAAGATTGCGCAAGTAAGTTACTTGTTAGAATTTGGTTTTAATAATAAATAAGAAAATATAGATTTTATTTTTTTTGGTGTTGCTTTGTTGTAGTCTGTCTGTGGAGCAGATGTATGTGTATTTTTGCATCAATTTTATCTTCATTTAGTAATATAGAGGCCATTTCAATTAGGCGAACTACTGCCTCGATCTTGATGTTTTAAGTGTCCGTGAAATTATTTGTTCAATCCAATGAATTATTGCTCACGATTTGATATTATTTCCTGTTTTTTTTTCTTTTCTTTTTAAATGTTTGTGCTGTATAGAAGAAATTGTGGCAAAATGACTGTAGTGTAAAACGTATAATTTACTGTTTTCTTGTTCGAGTCTGTGAAATTTCGGTTGATTTTGGGTTTTGTTTCCTTGGTTCACAGGTAGGTGTCACAATTGCTTTGAAAAAAAGCGAGCAAGCCATCATTTCTTCATCGTTTAAAACGAAACTATTATTTATACTGGATTCAGCCCTGAGCTGTAGGCGATGACTACAGCGTGTTATAGATTGATAGTGAATAGACAAAAATACTTAAATAAGAATGAAATTTAAAAATCATCGTTTAATTTCACTTCAATTTTAAAGGAATGTGCATTTGTTGGTGAAGTAGATTTCCCAATGTATGTGAATTTGGAAAAAAAGTTATTTCTCAGGATTCTATATTGCTTCATTGCCACGGTATATATTGTATACTATAGGTGTGAAAATAGTTAGCATTAAGTAACATTTTGTAAAGATGCATCATGCAGAAGAAATGAGACTGATTAACTTGGACTTAAAGTGGAATACATTTGATATTTATTTTTGTAACGATGGCAAAAGCCCATAATTTATGCAAGTTGTATTGCAATGGAATCTGAATATTGTTTTGTAAATAAATAATGACTGGATTTTTATTTGAAATGTTATAGAACGTTACACAATCTTTGTTGGTTGTTAACAGAAATACTTTTACTAATTTATATCGGTGATTGTAAATAAAACAGGCTGGTATATACTGGCAAAATTGTGCTCTTCATTACTTAAAGAGTCAAAATAAAATTAACCTGTAGTAGTTTGTAGAATTTTTCCAAGTCAGTTTAATTTTCAGGCGAAATACCACCATGTGCGTCCTTAAGAATATTTCACCGACGTGACTGTAACGCGTGAAAATCGATTGTATTCGGAAAATGTCTTATCAACTCCAAGAACGAAATCGGAACGAAAAGTAGGACAATCAAGTGGAATTTAAATTTTATCAATAAATTTTGTTACGTAGCTCGATTTTTATTGTGTTTTGAGCTTATTTTGCAGACCTTGCGGTAAAGTGTATTAGGAGACGTCAGACGACGCACCTCGGGTCTCATAAAGGAACTGTGGCGATACTTCACATTTCCATGTCATAGCCGCTTTGCTTTTGATTAATTCATCTGTTGCGGGATCATTATTCGATCCCGGTGGAGTTATACGCCATTACTTTAGAGCCGAATAAACACTCTGCTTTAATTTTGAGTCATGCACTTTTTTAACCAAATGTCACATGAATACGGAAATCTAATGATGCATTTTTAAGCTTTGAGTGTTTCTCGACCCTTCTGGATTGATAACCAAATATCAGTGCAGGATTAACAATGTTGTTGACGCTTTTTTAGAATCGTAATTAACTGTTATTGTTCTCGTTGGTATTTTAAACAAGCGCCAAACGTTTTCTAAAAATGCGAAACTCATACACCAATAAAGTGTGGCAATATATTTTAACTATTTCTACGGAATAATTAAAATTATACTCATGCTACTCTTATAATGTATGCAGATATAGCCGCGTTTTTGAGTTGTAAAACTGCTCAATAATTTTCTGTGCTTTAAGGTACAGCCTAATATGTATGCGAACTTTTTGCTGCTACAGATGACATTGATTATAAATGGGACATAAGTGTTTTACTAGAATAACATTTCTAGAATTTAGAAGAGAATGGGCTTATATTGAATTCAGTTTGTTTAAGTAATGTGCTAAATTAGTACTAAGTTGTCCTTGGGGCATTCGGCGCCCTTAAACTTCTCTTCAAAGGTCTAACATCTTTGTATTTGACCATTTCGCGAGAAAAGACAAACAGTCCCATCATGGTTCCGAAAGGTTTCATTAGAGCTGATTTATTGCAATTTAAGCTTTAATCCCAGGTGGGGTCCCGGGGGACGTACTCCTGTTGTCAAACACAACCAGAGGCGGTTTTTACTTTAAGTTACCCACCGATTGTGCCTTTTTCTCTGCTTTCTTCAAATGTCAACATTTGTTCTCAATAAAAAGTGTTATTGTTTCTGTAAAACAGCTCACCCGCTGCCTTTGAAAACATGAAAAGAACTTCACCCACCTTTTTTTGATTGGAAGCAGAGGCCGGTGAAACTCAAGACCTGCGTATGACAAACAAAAGCTGATCGCTAAAGGTGTGGATCACGGAATTCATGGAGGGTGAATATGTCATTATAGCTAGATTGCTGCCGCATGCAGTGTTGCTCTGGACAAATACACTAATACTGCTTTTCTCACGCGATATGCCTACCGACCGCAAGTGGTCAATGCTACGTTTAACACGACCATCTCGGAAATAGCACTATAGTCTTATTATTGAATTCGATTTTTTTTATCATATTCACGCCCTGGGTTATATATCACTAAATGATCAATTTAATGAGAATTTGTTAAATCAATGCAAGAATCGTACAATTAAAGTCTTCATTTTTAATTTACTCAACATTGTAAACCCGCTATAAACTTAGCGTATAGGGCATGCTGATGTTCTATAGGTAATCTTAGAAAAGTTTTAATATACCAATATAACATAGATAGAGATTCACAAGAAACAATAAAACAGTAACTTTTGTTCGTTCAGGTATCGCGTGGTTGAGAGTTTATGCATCATTATTATTATAATTATTATTATTATTACAAAATCGAAATTTCAATTACGTTTTCTTCAAAA
>JAODJU010000138.1:4343401-4400901 GCA_026776725.1 Gnathonemus echidnorhynchus | reverse complement strand
CAAAAGGACTACCAGCTAATTGTACAGGGATTACTCTATGTTTAAAATATTTTTCTGTAGTACTTCTAAAGGAGTTACGTTGTGTATTGCAAATGGTAGCCTATTGCACCACAGGAAACTTAGACATCTGGCTGGGTACTTTGTGGAGCACCTAAACAGGATCCAGACGAAAAGAAACATCTAAAATAAGATGTAAATAAAAGAAGACTTGTCTCTGAGCCACCACTCAACTTTTGATCTATACTTGTAAAGTGGAAACATGTGACGTTTGGGGTGCACGAGATAGTACTCTATAGATCCAGAAAAATAATTATGGTCAAACTCTGATTCCTCTCACAGTCCAAATGCCAAACTAGGCCCCAACTTTCAGGTAAAACTATTACGGTAATAACTTGACATGCCAGTTACTGAGTAGCCCACAATCTAACCTGCTTTTATCAGTCTTTAATGGAGCGTTTTTTTTGTTTGTTTGTTTATTTTTAAATTTAGCAGACACTCTTGTCTAAAGCAACGCATAAGTGAGGCAAATGACACATTACAAAAACTTCCGACAAGGAGTCAAATAGGCACAACTGCAGCTAGGCTGAGCCTCCAGTGAAGGTCCAGGTACGAGTGTGAGCAGCATTAGACTAAGAGCAAGATGACGGCTTTCAGGCAAAGCAAGAACCTAGTAAGAGAAATATACAAATCAGCAGAAAGGGCAACACTAAGAGCAGCCAGGGAACATGGTGTGGGCTAGTAGAGGTATATAGACTTTTGCACCTTGCTACATATATGATCATTGCACCTTACTCAGGATAGCAATTGTGGCACTATTATTTTAATCATTTCTTATTTATTCCATTGTACTGTCTGTTTCAGTACTATTACTATGTGCTGCTCTGTGTACAATGACAATAAAGTTGGCTTTGACTTTGACTTGAAACAAAGAAAGCAGAAGAAAAGCATTACTTCACTCCGCAAATAAAACCGAAGCTGGCAGAGCTATCAGTCAGACTGCTGGCATGTTCCAGGGTCCCTGTCTGGGCCTCCTGAATCATCCAGGGCTTTCCGCCCCATTTGCGGTGCTTCTGACATAAAATAAGCATAGCTGGAGACAAGCAAACAAACAAAGCAAAAGCCATACATCAGCAGTCTTACAGATTAAGCTAAAGGTCATTCTCCAGTACAGCTGATCAAGTAGCAAGAGGCAACTTATTGTCTGTTATTTCTGTATCATATGTAATATATGGGCATATAATATTTGATATTATAACATTTATAATATTTCAGTCAGAAGTTTAAATAAAATAACTATGTTCTAAGAGGAACATTAAACCTAATAACTGTATCACCCGGGAGTGTAAATCAAGTTTATTACATAATATTTTCGTATAATGTACACTTTATATACTATAAAGTCAAGCCCAAAAATGGGTTACTTTCCAACAGGCTACATGTTATTAAAATAGTTCAGTTGGGTAAATATACTTATGATGTTAATATGATGAATGTTTGTCCCCCAATAATAAACATCCATCCATCCATTCCGATGCAGGGTTTCGTGGGTCCGGAGCCTATCCTGGCAGCAACAAGCATAAGGCACGGAATACAACAGGGCGGGGCGCCAGCCCGTGATGATGGTTAATCCCTCAGAATATATTTCATTGTGAATAATAAAGGAGCTCAGATTTTTGTTTTCTCTTGACGCACAGTATAATTAATTGCAGGAAAACGTTACTATGACTGACTCATTTAGACTGATCCTGGGTCTGTCTTAAAAGCGTCAGAGAAGGTTCTGTACCTGAAAGATTCATGTAGGAAGTATCTGGGCAGCTTACTGGGTACCAGTGCATCCTCATCCGCAGGACCTGGTGGGTCAGATCCCTTTGCATATACTATCCTGTCCTTGCTGAAGACTTGCACACATGTACAGGTAAGAGTGAAGCTTAGTGCCCGAGCACAGCGTCCGGCTTCCTGGAGCACAGTGTCGTCATAGCACCCCATCCAGGGTGTCCCCTGTCTTGTGATGGGCATATGACACTCTTAGGTTAAGCGTGTTTGCAGAAAGCATGCTGGAGCCAGAGGAGTGAAGGCCACTGAGATGACAGTCAACAAGCTCTTTAGTGCCTCTAACTGCTATTAACCAATTTGAACTGATAAGGCATTTTCGCTTGAGTAAGGGTCACTGCAATCACACTTTTTGGGGCCTTTGTCTTTGTAGTACCTGTACGATAGTGATCAATCCTGCTCCTCCCAGTCCTTAAACACACGTCATCTCCAATTTTGGGTATTGAGCTGTAATATAGCATTACACACTGATATCAAAGAAATCAAGTTAAAAAGTAAAATAAATGAATAGGATAGATAGACATGATCAAAAGTGCTCTGAAATTCAGTGAGAAATATTCGAATGTGCACCGAAGAATTGTCCTACTTCAGAAGCATATCAGACGTGTCATGCTGTAACTCACATTGCAGGTCACTCACCGCAGCTAAAGGCTACAGTGCTTTTTGTACAACAGACGCCACTCAAATTTAAAGGTGCATTTCAAAAACACTGTGTAGCGTAGGGAACAGATACGGTATATACAAGCAGTTATTAATATGTGGTGCTATTTTCCCCTTTATCCAGGTATTGGACACACCTAATAAAGAGACCGTAACTTCACTGGCAGCTTCTGTGATGGGGGAGTCCCATCTCGGCAGGTGGCAACAGCAGGGGAGTGGGTGTAAAGCGCAGCATCGACACTGTAAAGGTGCTTGGAACCCACACTCAGAAACGCCAAGCCTGACCAATGGAGTGATCATGCGTCTTGGATGGGATGGCAGACGTATGTAATGTATGTATGTAATATGACACAGGGAAGAAGGAATGAAGAGGGGCATTGGCGGGGTATTGGGGGGGTTGTAACCCCCACCCCCAACAGTGGCAGTGTTCGCCACCACTCAAACCACGCATTTGCATCTGGCCCCCGGGTTTTGGGAGCCCCCTGTTGGCCACAAACAGTCACTACACCAAGAGGGGCAGAAGTGACTTTTTGAGTGGGGCCATTGAAATAATAAACCCGCCCTGAATACAATGAGGGAATGTGTGGTCTGGTCTGCCTGGAACAAAAGTGTCTTTATCGTTAGCAAAATGACTGCAGGTGAAAGAGAAGCACTTAACTCTGTCAATGCCCCACCCCTTTTCTTACAGTTAAGTTACAGTTAAGAATATAAATAGATTTAACATATAACTATGCAAAACCTGGACTTTTTCTTCCAGGGTAAAGCAACATTAAACCTCCTGGATGCAAACCTAATACCTTTCGCCAGCATTCCCCACCAAATTCATGTCTGTGTAACTGTAATTAATTAATGTAAGAATTAATAGAATAGAGATTCCATTTTAGGTACAGACAACCATACATGTTGCTGTAGGCCATGATACTGCTTTCAGTCCCTATCTATACTGTTACCATTCTATTTATTCTAAATGTTAATAATGTTATTTGCCTTGTGCACATATAAGTAAACACACTTCAAACCGTGCCCTAAACAGGGCTGGGAAACTACTTTTTTGAGCCAAGCACAATTTCCTGGACGATCTTTCCTTGCTTTCTCGACCGGGAATATTAGCTTCATTTCACTTAATGGCCGGACCCCGATGGCAGAAACCGCGATTCATTAACGGCGCTCAAGAAATCGAGGCCAGCTGTTTCCCGTCGCTTGGCCGAGGACGAGGTGGCGAAAGGCGGGAAACTTAATCCTCAGCGATGCTCAGCCGTGCTCAGCACAATTCAGCCAAGTAATTACACTCCTCACTTCTTGAGGGCCATTGATCTGATGGCAAGAGGAAGTAGCTTTGCTGCTTGCCTTCACGGGAACGACAAAATCATATTCCTTAATGGCTACTTTTCAACATGCATTACCATTTTTATTTAAAATTTTAATAAAAAGAAAACAAGAGGAATGTGATATTTATCTTCAGATAATGCTGATGCATGTTGACGCTTTGGATTAATTAATTGTACTTCAAAAGAACGCTACTGGGTGTGGGTGACTAAATTATTAATTGCTCTTTCTTTTTTCCCCGGCATATACATTGTTTCGTGTTTGTTTTCTGCATAAATTTGATGTTATACTGAATCAGAGTAGGTAACAAAGGAGGAGATGTTTGAAAAGGGATTAAAGTCGCAAGTGTATTCACGTCTGTTTGTTGTATTCATGTGATAAAATATTGACTCAGTGGTTTAACTAGAATTATCAGTTGTGGTCAAAAACAGGATTTTAGGCTTAGGCTTCTGCTTTACAAATTATTACAGATGTTTTTTTTTTTGAAACCCTGCCATTGTAAACAAACACAAGAATAACAAAACATGATTAGTTCTATTATCTACAGAAGTTGCAGGTACTAAGTATCAAGTTCATTCATGTTTGTATTCTTAGGTTGGTTATCCATCTGTAATCTTTATCTACAAGTATTTTAGACAATTGAAATACTGAATTAGAATGTATACAGAGACAGAAAGAACAGAATTTAGACTGTCAATGCCTTTGTAAATAAGTGAAATAATGTATTTTAAAAATTAACGTTTTATTTTTCATTGTGTCCCTCAAAAGCGATAAATATATTGTGTTTATTCATGCTAATAATATTAAATTGACAACAGAACTTAACTGATGTCTTCCTCCGTGTCTGACATCAGAACACAACTAGCTGAGAGAAAGAGGTCTTCCCTAGAATGATCGATGCTGGTGAGATTATTCATGTTTTGTGTGTCAATGCACACACATGTTTTTAATCAAAGCGGTTAACCGATGAGATCATATGGCAATGTCATGCATTGACTCCTGCTAAATAATACTGATTCTTTGGTAAATGAAAAGAAATACGACTGATACATATGTAACATTTAGCCTGTATCTCAGAGTTTGCTATTAAATGCATTACAGATAAGCATTGCTCAAGTCTAGATAATATTCTCACCAAAAACCTAAATTCTTGTCTTTTACTGCCCCCTCTGTACTACAGGTGAAAGTGAAATTATTTGTTGAAATCTTAAACTATTTTGAAGTGTATTTAAAGTGCATTAAAAAGTATTGTCAGTTGTGTGTAATATTTTACTATTAACACATGCTGTTATCGTCCAAAACAATGCATTAAATTAAAGAAGATCGATAATGATGAATATGATCTATAAATTTCTAATATTATGATATTCTTTATATGATTTATTCTATTAAAACATTTGAAGACTTTAAATATGAACATTTACTGGGAATACATTTTTCATGGAAAATAATGAAGAATTCATTAGACAAAAGTATGCCAAAAATTACCAGTGTTAATAAGCATATTCTTTTTCTATACAATCAGTGCTGTTTATATATTTTTTGATGACTCATCATATGAATAAACATTAATATGACGACCAAAGATGTCATAAGTGAGTACGTTTGTTTGTATGGAAATTAACCTTGGCAGCATGTAAGAGTTTATCCATGTGCTGTACCTTCCTGCCACTTATCCTGGTCGGGGTTCCATGGCTGTGGGCACATGGGCAGTGGGGGGGGGGGGACACGTGCTGGACAGGATGCCAGTTTCTTACAGGGCTCACCCTCACACACATACACACAGCTCATACTCTCCGTCCATTTCTATGGGCATAACCCTAATCCAACATGATGACCTTAGCCCCTACCCAGCCCTAACCTTAACCATAAGTGACCTAATAAAATACAAGACTTTTGGCATTTTTGGTTTTTATTGCAGTCACAGATTTTTATACAAAAAGGCTTTGAGTTGGCCCTGCACCCTGGGTTATTCTCCTCCTTGATTGTGCCCTTAGCCTCTGGCATGCCAGTGACCCTCTATAAGACAAGCAGGAATAGAAAATGGATGGATGGATAGATGGATGGATGATGGATGGATGGATCAATGTCTCTTAGGGCAACAAAGATCCATTTGATGCTGGCAACAATGGGCCAGCGCTTATGAGTATCTGAGTACTTTGGCTTATGAGTACTTTTTGGGATTTTGAATACACAAATTTGAACAGCAACTTCTTACCAGAAACACGTGATGCACAGTCATCTACCACTAGTATGAGGACTATGCCTCCTTGTCGGGCTTAGATAAATAATGGCAAACATATGGAAAAACCCAGAAATGTTCCTATACGGCACTCTAGACCTCGAGAAGAATGTTTGTAGAATATGAAGCCTACACTTGGACTGGGCATGCATGCTAGTAATGTCTAGTCATTATTTTATTCCATTTATTTATTTAAACTGAAAATTCTGGACGTTACGGTCAATACCATGCAAGCCTTCATATCAATTTCACCTACCATCAATTTCCATATTATTATTAGGATTGTTCTTCACCTTTTTAATCCCGATCTTATTGCATCATACCGTTTAGTGAATGCCAGCGGTTAAAGATGGGTTGCCAGGAATTATTCCCTGCATTCTAATATTTGTAGCTGTGCTACTCTTGGCCTCAGTCCCATACACCTGTTAGGACACGCCAGTCAGGCCCAGTCTGCGCTCAGCACAGCCCCAGATAATCAATTCTTCCTTCCCTGTTCCTTAAAACACCTATAACACCAGATGTGTTCAATTATCACCATAAAGAGCTCAACATTTATGGCCGTTTCCCAAAACCCAGATAGTACCAGTAATGGTGGTGAACAGATTGTTTAACAAAGTGTCCTGTTACTGTCAGCAGTGAGTGAAAATAAAACACTGGCATTTTACTCACTATTGATGCCTCATATAATGCATAATACCTCCCGGGGACAAGAAGAAATATGTGTGGGAAAACTTTAATTAAAAGCTTGTCAGTACAATTTTATCTGAGTGACATCACCTGACTGCAATCTCTTTACCCGCCTTTGTTGTTCGGAAGGTAGCAGGTACTGCTCTTGTTTTGCCGAAAGCAAACACTTCAGACGTAGCTGGTGCAGTAGAGTGAGGTAATGTGCCAATAAAGTTCAATCAGGTTTATTTTCTGCTCTCGGTGTTTGTAATGTTCTAATTAGCAAGCAAGGTCAAATAATGCAGGTGTCTTACTCAGTATTAGAAATGTATTATGAGTTGAGATATTAATTTAGGCGTGATTTTTTATTTTAACTCAACCCCTCCAGCTGTACAGCCGCCCTAACATTCCAAAGTCAGTTTTGTCAAGCAGACAGTTACGGTGTTATAATGCAGTGCTGGCAAAATGACAAAGCTGATGTTTTTTTAAAAAAATTTTTCTTGTGCATTTTGACAAGGAATGGAATTCGGTATGACTCTCCTTTCAGCAAAATAAATAAAGCAGAATATAATTAATTAGCATGCCTTCCAAAAGCCGCCTGACAACACTGACATATGTAAGTCACAAAGCATCATTGTCCTTGCCTTGTTGTGGTGGTGAATTGCAGCACAACTATGAAAATTAAGTGCAGGGTTTACTGTCCTTTGTGATGAGTATGAGAAACAATAAATATGAAGTACGTGGCGTCTTGGTCTCGGTCGGAAACAATGCCCATCTCTTAAAAGAAAGGCTGCCCCCCTCACCCCCCATTTTCAACAAGAAACAATTTGAACTGAAGCGGATGGTTGATGACACTACTACTACTACTACTACTACTACTAATAGTAGTAGTAGTAGCATTAGCATTGTTGTTGTTGTTTTAAGTAACATGTGACATGTGACGTTAGGTGTATGAGATTTAACATGTGCTTCACCAGAAGGATGTCTTTAGAATCCACAAAGAACACCGGCTTGTCACTAATTGTTCAGTGGATCATTTTACTGCAACAAAGAAATATGTCACTGTATTTTTTCCTCATTCTTCAGAATTTCAGCCTCATTACTCTTGAATGCCCCATTAACTGCAGGTTGGTCACGTATCCTCAGACAAGTCTTTACAAAGAAGAAAATAAGCCTTCCTTATTTTACGCTGGATTTTGTGCCATAAATTCATATTGTACTGTGGTGTATACTCATATTTCACTGGTGTGTTAACACGTATACGATTACAGATGTTACATTCATTTTTTTTTGTTTGTTTTATTTTTTTAAAACAGATTTTTATTAACGACATGTCTTATCCTAAGCAGAGTAGTTTTTCAGTACAGGAGCATTCTTAATAAACTAATAAACAAATAAATAAGTCGGGAGAATCCAGTAAGAAACAACGACGATCCAGTGATGTAATGCCTGCCATATCTGGGCTCTGAAGCACTTAAGTGCCGTACAGATGCAGGACTCGAAATAGCCGTTAAATCCTCTCCTTTAAGTCGCATCTCCACGGCAGAGCCCTCCAACCTCCACCCAGGCTGGGAATTACTTTGCAGCATCCGCAGGCGCTCAGCGGTAACACAGAGTTTTAAGTAGCCAAAGTATGTCTGGGGGGGGGGCATTAGGTATCTCGCTGTCACTAACTGGCCCTTGTCCTTGTAAGCCAGGCTTCCTTCACACAGGGCCAGTCTGGGCTTTGATGTCGAGCTACGAAGCGGTCTGAGACTGACACATACTTTAGATGCATGCACGCTCAGTGCCTCTTAGGATGAAGATCAGTACGCTGTACACCTAAGCTAAGAAGAATGCTAAATGCTAAGCATGAGGCTAAATTTTTCACACATGTGTAATACATCTATGTGACTATGCTGCAATACACACATTGTATGAGTAGTAATAGCTGAAAATGCTAAATGCTAAAAGAAGGTTATATATATCACCCATATATGATACAGCTATCTATGCGGCCACTGACAGGCAAGAATTCACCTGGAAATAAGATATAATTTAGCGCACTGAACTTAACATGACTTCTAAGCAAAAACTTTGCAAGTCGTGAGAGTGATCCTGCTGTTGTACCCTAGAGCTGGGTTTTTCAACTAAGGGAGCTAATTGAGGACCCGGTTTATCATTTTTAGCTCCAAGCAGGGAGGGATGCCCCCTAGAATATTTGTCATAATTACTCTATTATTCTGACATTTCATCAGTTTACGATACGTTTCTTCCCTGGGGGTTGGGGGACTGTTATGGGCCACAGGTAGAAAACCTCCTGCTCTAGATCGAACGTGAATTTCTCACACACTGGGGTAAGAATCGTACAAAACCTCAAAATATAACAGAGAACGAAAAAGTGAATTTTACTCTGATACTGTTTACGTTGGTGGCTCACACACCGTGAATGTTCAGCTGTTCAGCCGTGCATCAAGACACTCATCTGACATTAAAAGAATGGAATATTTTGCAATCTCAAATTGGCTTAACCAACCAGGAAGACAACATGCTACAGACTCTGCAGCGTAGTCAGCAGGAAAAATGCTGATGAGGAGTGGAGTCTCCTGTGGTGTTTCGCTCACATGCCAAATCACAATGAGACGGAATCGGACTGAGCAGATCCCCTTTGTTCCATTACACTTGTTTTATCTTTGTTTATTTATGTTTTTTTTTTTCCGTTTAATCATTTTTAATGTAATGACTGTGACGTGGTGAGAAAAAAATAAAACAAAGCAATGATACTCATCAAAAGCAATGGTACAACATGATAGTCATTTATATATATATATATATATATATATATATATATATATTGATTTTCTTTTTTTGTCCCAACAATAAATCTTTCAGATTTGACTACTAAATGAAGTTTCGTTATGCATTATAGAAACACCTGGGTGGTAATTCACAGTCACCTTGGTGTCAGTGGACATGCCTGAATTTCTGGTTCTGGAGGTGATATCCTATTTATGTTTTATGACCTCAAGGAAATATTTTTCAGTTTTTTTTGTTCGATTTTCATGCACAAATTGCATAAAATGCACTCAGCAAAAGTATATTGAATCTCTTCAACAAAAGGTGTTACAATATACATGCTAAAAAACATAACATAAATTTCAGGTGGTTGAAATTGATGGTTGAAATTCTTTTAATTTCAGGTGGCGTGTCTCTCTCAGTAATATTGCAGCACGATCTTTCTAGCAAAGTGAAGTGGAATGTATGCAAACAGATAGCAAATAAAAAATAAGATGAATTTACAAGCTCTCAGAACATTTTGTTTGGTGTGAAGGTGTAGAAAAGCTTTGACAGGCATGTAGGGTGTGGTATGAGCCCTTGGGCTGTATTGCAATGTTACACCATCTGTAATGAAACAATTCAGACCTGTCCTAGAACTCTTCTTCCTGGTGCTTTAACCTCTTTGTAACTTATGGTCACAACTCGGATCCTTTCCATTATCCATCACCGCATAGCAAGATTTAGGTTCAAGAGCGTCACACGCAAATAAAAACGGTACTTAGTTAAACATACTCTTTAGAATTCACTTCCTCTGAATCCATTGGCTGTTTTTGTCTGGTGGCATCAGTTGACAATCAAGGTCTGCTTTGCGATATTCTCAGAATAGCTATACTCTCATTACAAAGTAGGAAGCCAGTGTATTTTGACTCTGAGTTTACCCAGGAACAGGTTGATTAAACCGTGGTAACTCGCATGGCAAATGAGAGCAGCACCTGGTGCGTACCACTGAAATGTGCCTTTGGGGGAATTCAGACCAGTTTACGCGTTATCTTGAAGAAAGGGAAAGGTCTTTGTGAGACACGATGACTTTCATCCAGAGTTATTAAGAGCATTCTTGACCACAATTCATTTTGACAAATCACTGCTGAGGGTATTAGGATAGTTTGATTGTGTCTAACACAGCTTCATACTTTTCACATGATAACCTCCCACCTTCAAGCCTCCGTAGGATATTTGATGGAAAGATAAGACCAGATGGCAGGGATACATTTCACAGGAAATTTTGAGAAAATTCTTCAGGCTATAACTGAAACATAAAAAGGATATGGGAGGAGTTGTTCTCACTTGTGTCTTGTAAATCTGTCATTCATAATAAAAGCACAAATAAACCTACTTCTAAGTGGTACCTGATTGTTTCGAATTGCCAGATACACTATCCTCAATAGAATGCTACAAAACAGCCATTCAGATATCCGGTAAAGTATCAGGCACAAGATATATCCAAATGTATCCTGTTGCATTGCAATGGAAGTTAGAAAATTCCATATTAAGGAGGGACTCTGTGAAATTCATACTACTTTGTACAAGCCAATGTAAGTCAAGTAGCAGTGACCCCTCAGGCCCCCTCTATGCTTCTAGGTCGACAGGGTTATGTCCTCAAACCCCCACTGGGAAGCAGGTGCATTAAGCAAAAGTTAGGCGTGGAAGCTGAAGTCCTGGCTTATTTATTTTTTCTTTTTGCGTCGGTGTCAGGGAATGTGTGTAGTTGTATGGGGCATTCATACTGGCCGTTAGCCTAATGAGGGGCAGGTGTCATGCTCTTCTAGATGCCCTAGAATTTTGTTTCCCAACCTGGTCCTCGGGTCCCCAGACAGTCCTACCGAGAGGTGGGAGGGAGCAAAAATATCGGCTGTCTGACAGGGAGCTGGGAGGGAGCAAAAATATGGACTGTGTGGGGGTCCCCAAGGACTGGGTTGGGAAACACTGTTCTAGGGTGTTTTCAAAGGCTGGTTGGAGGTGGGGGAGGGGGGTTACTATTTCACTGGTTTATGGTAGGGATTAATCAAGTGTACTGCGAGAAAATGTTGGTAAGCAGTACTACAGTGAAAACTCTTTACTTTGCAATACTCCAAATCCAGGCCTTGAACTCATCTCTTTCCGCTGGTACTTCCATAGCAGGCTTATTCCCATATCGCGTTCCCGCTGACCCCTCAGCCATCCGACGGGGCCTTAGCCTGTTGTTATCTGTAAGAGTGACTTCCTTACAGATATACCCACAGCTTCTCTGTCGAAGGCTGCCTGCCTGCAAGTAGCTCCTCAGTTGCACTGATTCATATTCTTTCGACTAGCGGCTGTTTGTCCTCCAGACCCTGTGAGGGCGCCATCCCCACACCCCTGTCACAGGCAAATTAAGTTGTAAATGTTACTCAGCTTTAGTTCCACACAGTTTAGGGGTGTTCTGTGAAGAGGATTTAGTGGCTTTGCAATGTTACTTGAGGCTTACTTCAGAGTTTTGCGTACTACAAATCGTAGTTTAGTTTTTAACAGGGTATAAAAGGTAATTTACACTGCATGTCTAACCTGCTTGGAGTGTAGGCTTTCGGATTAAAACAGGCCCACCCTTTCACCAAAAATATATATATACAAACCGCCCTTTTACCAAATAATGTAGCTTGTATAAGACCCGCCCTTTGATTAAATAGTTTAATTTGTGATACCACTGATTCTTTTCAATTTGATACAAAAGAAATGAAACGCTGGCCGCTTTTGCAGCCACTTGCCAGGGGCGGATTAAATGTGCTGGGGGTGGGGTGCTGACGATAAAGTTTTCCAACTGGGGAGGGTATTAGCTACCTCCTGCTTATCAAAGGGTGTCTCGTAGTTTGCATCCTTAGTTTACAATGCCGACAATGCTCCTTCTGTGTGAACGCGCAAACACAAACCCGGAGTCAACTTATCAAGTTGATAACCACCAGCCTAGTAGTTCGTGTTACACCCCATTGACCGACTCTTGACCAGCTGCTTTGAGATTTACTCCAAACGCCGTTGCAAGTTTACAACCTAGACAATATGTATTAATTATGCAATAACTCAATTTCAGTTCCACAAGTTACAGAACAAGAGTAAACCTATATGATTGACAGTAAGAAAAAAGAAAGAAAAAAAGGTAAGAAAAAAAAGGTATTTTGAAACCTTACAAAAGGCACAAACTTAAAATAATGGTGCCATATTATAATACCTTATGTACTAAGCTTATTCTAACTGATGTTAATGCAAATCTGTAAAGTATAATGAACTTGCATATTTGGAGGGAGAAAAATATGACTCAAAATGACAGAAAATGGTGTGGATGCAGAGTCTGCATCTTCTCTCTGGCTTACATGTGTTTCTAAAGATGTGCAGTTAAGCTAACTGGAATCAAGAAATTGGGTTAGTGGTCTGTAATAGACTGATAACCTGTCCAGGGTGTAAGCCTTGTGCCTTATGCTGACTCTGACCAGTATAAACAGTTTGGATGGATGGATGAATGGATAGGTCTTTGTCCATCATATCTGAAGTAGACCACCTGTAAACATACACTTACTGTCCACTGTCTCAAATCAGAGAAAGTAATAGCAGCCATATCTAGCCAATCAAAGAGCTCCACAACTGAACCAATGACCAATGCATGATGCAGAAGGAAGAAAACAAAAAAATACTTAGATAAATACTTAAAGCTGATTGTACTTAAACCACAGTGCAGTTTTAATATTTAAATTAACGTAAAGTATTATTAAAATAGTAGTAATATAATAGAACTAAAAGTATAAATAATGTGTGTGTGTGTGTGTGTGTGTAGAAATCCTATGTCTCCATACAAACCTAAGGTCCACTGTATTTTTCCTTTGATATTTGATCAGCAGAGCACAT
The DNA here is from genome assembly GCA_026776725.1 of Gnathonemus echidnorhynchus. Classification (NCBI taxonomy): domain Eukaryota; kingdom Metazoa; phylum Chordata; class Actinopteri; order Osteoglossiformes; family Mormyridae; genus Gnathonemus; species Gnathonemus echidnorhynchus. The sequence continues at coordinate 4,387,511 of JAODJU010000138.1, read as the reverse complement.
TGTCCGGTGGTAATAACAATAATGTGATAAGCGTAGCCTTTTCCCGATGCGCCATTGTTACGGAGAGAGAATCTCTCCATGATAGAGTGCGTAGGTCCCGGGCTCAGCTGGCCACGGCACCTTATTTGGGGCCTTCAAAAGCCCTGCCTCTTATCCTGAGCCTTAGGGGACATCCGTCCCTGCGCACAGACACAGTAACCACAATGCTCAGCGTGTCAGGGGAATAGTTCCAAGCGACCCCCCCCAGTTTTTTTAAAAGAGGAGACCAGTGATTGATGTGTGAGGGGACCAATCTGCTCTTTGACCCTTCAAATGGGTGGTCCCTGAAGGGAAATAGCTGGGTCAATTGTTATGACACAGACAGTCAGATTATTTTGCAGTTGCTAAATAGTGTATACATACACACACTATACACAGTGCAATAAATGTTATACACTATATATAACTGCAATAATAATTAACAAAAATATAACAACATAAGTAACAATAATAATAATAATAACACAACGACAACAATAATAATTAACAACAACAATATTAATATTATTATTATTAATAATAATAATAATAATAATAATAATAATAATGTATTCACCACAAACCCTGCCCAGGATTATCAGTTTAAAGATGGATGGATTGTAAACAACATAGGTCATTATTTTTAGTGAACAGGTAATAAATATTGCATGCAATGAAAATGGGTTCAGCATATTTCCTCAGACGTGAATTGGAGTGGCCTGTGTTAACTGAGATTTTTCATTTGCATATATACCTGAATGTGTGATGCGGGGTAGCGTGGTCAGCTAATGAGTATAAAGGTCTCCCTCCCTGATATCCTCACTATCACTTCCTCCAAGCACAGTCCAGAGACCACCTTGCATTCTTTTATCGATCTATGAATTTGTTTTTTTTTTTTTTGTTGTTTGATTTAAATATTGCTTGCGTTATATATTCTAACCTCATTTCAGAAGACAATTTCTATAGTGGAACTTATTTTTATTTTGGTAAAAGACTTACAGGTTCAATGCACTTAATACCACAAATCCACAGCAGTCATATGTATTCAAATAAATAAATGAATTATTCCAGTCACTAATGAATTATTCTAAAAGAATATCTGTAGAAATGCTAACATGCTAGTATGTAGCATACTGAGACCCTCCACTGCTCTCCCATTAACTTTTTGTGCTCCTGCAAAACTGTGAAGGTTATTTTATTCAATTTAATTAACCTTATTCAGGGGGATTTCAGGCCTTTTGCAATGGAAAACAATATATATATATATATATATATAAAAAAATATATAAGACTTTTCTTTACAAATAATAAAAAACAGATATATAACAAATAAGGTTATACATGGCTGGTATGCTACACATCACTAGAATTAGATATTCAGCGTGCCACATTTGATAAAGATTGACATTTATATTTACGGCTAAGTGCATACCATAGTAGAGTGGCGGGCAAGGTTAGCGCTTCAGCCCAAGTCTCCCTGCACATGTGATTGTTGGAGCTACCCCCAGGCTCTCTGGAGAAGCAAGCAAGCCGCTCTCACATCAGGCCCTAGCATCTGCTTTTCCCAGCCTGCCTCCAGCATGGCTCCAGGACCCTTCTGGATGAAGTACAAAATGTCATTTTTCTGTCATGGGCAGAAAAATTTGTACTGACAATGTTACAGCTCATAGAGGTTTTTTTTTTTTTTGTCAGTTCTAAAAGACTCTTAGGGACCAGCTAAAGCGGTGAGGTGATCTGTTCCTTTTCTGCCATATACTCCCATTTCTAATTCGTACGGATATCAATAGTGCAAGAGAGGGTCACACTGGAATTTCTTTTTATTTCCTTGTTTCTCCCTCGTTATATTTCATGGTATTTTTTTTGCTCAGGGTCCGCAGACGGACATCTCCCCTCCAGCGTCCCACTGAGTTGATTAGTCAAGTGTCACGCTGATCTACTCCAGCGAAAAGGACTTGCTACATGTCCTAGTTAGTTTACTTTGAGCTGCCTTTTGAACAGAGTAACATAATGTCCAATGCTATCAATGTCCAACACGTCAAGTGTAATAAGTGATAATTTGAAGTGTAAAGTATTTTGAAGTGTAATTATTGTATGACAAAACAGGCTAGGCATATTAAAATGCATTCTTTCTATTTCGCTACTTGTGGTACTGAATTAGTCATTTGGGAGCAGCTTTTCTGAAGGAAATTCTTTTACATGACTTACAGGATGTCATCGATGTCATAGTCTAAATTTAAAATCAGACACATATTCACGACAGCTGATACATGAGTGACATCGTGTTCGTCTATGCCTTTGTAGTCATTTACAGTAAGAAAGCTGACAGTTATCTGAATGAGGCATCGGATGACATAATCGTTGGGTGGGTATTAGTCGCTTGAACTCTGCCCCCAACGCATTTAGTCATTTAGCAATCCCAGCGCACATAGCCATGGCGTAAACCTCCTGTCTGCTGGCTTTCAAAAGGCTTATTATTCAGTCTGCTGAGGAACCTGAACCCTCCCCCCACTGTGCTACCACTACCTGAGCGAAGCAGTGGGCGACGGAGGAGAAGGGAAAAAAAAAAAAAAGAAAGTGCAGCAGAGAAAATCTTGCTGGAGAAGCAGATTATTTGTGGACACAGCGAAGCATGTTTCTGACCCCCTTGGTTGTAGGTGACTCCCCATCCCTCTGAGCAGAGATCCCTGCCACTTTACAGGTGGAGAGACATTACGGCAACTGACACAGATGGATGACATATTTATTAGCCTGTCAAGCCTTCCCCTGTTTGCGGAGCGCTCACCTAGCTAAACAAAACAATTGCCTCCGCCATTGGTTAATTAGGATGGCCCCCGTAGCGCGGCTCGGCAAAGCGCTTGATGAGGCATAAAATGATGATTAATTAATTTGCTGCTCAGTTGATCATCAAACTGAGAGGTTTATGATTCTCACAGCGGTCAGTGCTCTCTGCTCAATGTGCAGCCGCGGGTGCAGGGTGGGGGCTGTCCAGCGCTGCCTTTGCTTTGACCTGTTTGGAAAACTTCTGAATCCGTTCTGATGCTTAAAAATTAGTGGACCGCGGTGATAAAGACCTCGTTAGAACTTGCGCTACTGTGTGGTAACTATAATCTGCTGACAATTAGCTACAGACACAAAATGGACGTGGACACCTGTAATTATCATTTAAAAAACAAGCAATAAAACTCAAGCTATGAATTATATGAATATATATGAATTTTATTTTCATAAAACATGTAATTGTTAGATCACGAGGCCAAACCCTATACTTAATGAAAAAAAAAAATCAAACGAAAAGACAAATCCAGAAAATCTTTTGTATTGAATGTACTGAAATGTATAGCATGATCGCAAAATCGTTTTTGAAAATATGCCCAGTAGAAAATTGAGGTCTTACATAGATCAGTGACATTAGTAGCCCTGTAAAGCAGCCAAGATGTAAAGTGACGGCAAGGACTTGAACTGTGTGAAAACGCACACAGATGTGAAAGAGAAACCTTTACGACGAAAAAAAAAAAATATGGCACGCACACAAAGAGAAATGCTAGCAGTTGAAGTTGTTCTCAGACATATCACTCAAAACAATGTGAAGTGGGTGTGTCTGCAAGAGTCTCTGATCCCTTGTTTTGTAAAACTTGGTATTCAGAGGCTTAGTCAAAGTAAAGCCGCTCTCTGTCCAGCGCCCAGTGACACAGAGCAGGAGCACTTTATAAATGTATAGGAGATCTTTATGACACGCAATCAACCAATGTCTCACAGCAAGCTTTTCATGTCAATGTAAAGACAGATTACAGCAAGATAAGAATGAAAGACACACCTGGACCTGAAAGAGGCCGTGTCTTCATTCCATCGTGTTTAATTCAGATCTGTCATGTTGATTTATTGTATGATGTAACAAATGCATTTTTTTTAGTTTTTTTTTTTTTTTTAGGCGGGTGTGGAGTGGGGGTGGTTACGAGGCAAAAAGATAGGCAAATGCGATTCGGGACTAATGTGTCAGGTGCACATAAAGTGTCAAGTTCGGCTGCTGGTTTATTACCTTCCCCGCATTACTGAGCAGGTCGTCGTGATAAATGCAGGTTCTTTGGCGATGTCTATTCTAATGCTGTAAGTGGGTATTTTAATCAAAAATTAACTGAATTTGCGCAGGTTTGCCTACATTTAAATTGCTTTAATTTATTATTGCAGAGCCATGCTTGAGTAGAACTTGTAAATTTGTGTAGATTTTTTGACAAAACCTGCATCCCATCCAGGTTCCCCAGCCTCATGTCTTGGGATAGGCTCCAGGGTACCATCTAGTGGATGAGCAGTTACAGAAGATGGATGGATGATATTTGGACACATTTCATCATATCTGGCTAGCTTTTCTCTTGTTTTATTAAAGCTTATTATTTCAAATAACAGCACCGAGAGACTATCGAAATAAATTAAACAAATTCAAGGACTAATCCAATGCGAGGGTTTCATGAGTGTTTATAAATACAGCGTTGCTTAATTTCATCCGCTCCTCTTAAAATGTATGCGACACACACCAGCTTGTGCGCATTTTTGCTCACACAGATGCACGCGGAGAACGACGGCTTTCCAGTTCATAACAACAGGGAGCGTCCATCATCTGCAATGACAGAATGTTAAAAATGACACAACAAATGAGAGGGAACAGATTTAAACAATAAAAGGCAAGATTCCCCAAGATGACATCATGTGTACCACGCCAGGGGCACAAATACCTGAGTATATTTAATTATGCTTTCTGGGTGTCTCCGGGTACATTGAGAACTATTAGAAGTGTCTTAATTTCAAATTAAATCTGTCTTTTGCCTAATGGCAGGCCCCGAATTAACGCCACCGGTGTCGATCGAGGCACAGCGAATGACTGGGTGTCTTGCCGGGAAGGGGATAGAGATTGATGCTCGTTGACTTTGTCACTAAACCTGCTAGCGCCACATCCCTTGCAGTTCTCTGCAGGTAGAGGCCACAACGGCTAAATAGCAGTGCGATCCGTACACAGAGCGGGGGCTCACGTGGTTAAAATATATCGCCTAACAACACTTTCTCGAAACTAAACGAGTACCACTGATACCTCATAATGTTCTAAAATCATTAAGCGCTGGCCCTAATGTGCTATGGCTTGTTGGAAACTGGAACCATAGCAGTGAAATTTAATTTAGCTAAATTTATCTCATTAAATGTCACAATAATAATCATCGTACAGTAATATGAGGCAGAATATACCCTAACGTGGTGACTGTGTCAATCCGTCAGGTCAGGTGTCCCAGTCACCTAAAATGAGCACCAATGTGTATTAGAACAAAATGAACTTGACCTTTGGATAAGATATCTATTTTTAAAAATATTTTATGCACTATTAGATAATATCAGCTTGACCTCAAATGTCAAATAGTTAAAAAATAAATGTGTGAATTTGCACGTTAAGTTTCACCGTCAACATTTTGGGTCTCGTCCCCAATCGAGGCATTTAAAATAAATAATCGGTCGATGGAGACTGAACGTATTTCCAGGGTAAGTGTCTAGGTCACCGCCTTAAGAGGATAGAGGACGTATTAAAGACCAAGAGGGTGAAAAAAAAAATAAAAAAACAATACGGCATTTAGCTAGCGGCCTTTTCCGAACTGGCCCACGTCTTTCTTCAGCGGAGCCCGTAATTGCTTTAGGACTTTCCGAATCCACTTTTGAATTCAAAGCTTCAAAAGAATAATTGGATTTCCCACGAACATGCTGCGCTATGTAGGCCCCGCTGTCCTGCTTTATCCTCAGGGCTACACGGCCTAGCAGATTAGCTCCTGTGAGGGGGCTGGGTGCTATCATAGCGCATTAAGATGGCCATCAGCTCCGAAGAGGTACCCATAGTCCCACCCCCATCATATCCCACTAAATCATCACCTTCATACCTTTAATAAAATGAAGTGCGGGAGTCAGAGGGACGGGTGGGGTGAGAATGATGCCCTAGCCTAGCAATAGCTAAGATCCAAATCAATTTCATTTCACCAGCTTTATTTCACCAGCAGTTTTACACTCTGTAGAGTGACTTCGTGGCTGTCACTAGTTATGGGGCAGCCCTAATGTGCTCTGGGGTATCTGACAAGAAGGCTCTTTCTTTGGGTGAACTACAGCTGAAATACTGATGTAATCTACAGGGCAGGCTGAACACGGTAAGAGCTCCACCATTAAGCTTATGTGAAGAGCGTAGAATAGGCCGCTTAACGTGGGGATTGGGGCTCTAGAGTCTGTCATGGTACACCGGAAAGTAAGGATTTGTCAATCGGCGTATTTATTGTGATAACTAATAAAGAATGCTGAAATATAAAGTATTTTTAAGTATTTTAAATGACTCCTGTGCGAAAAGGCAACAGAAAAAGATAGCTGCAACAAACTACAATAAACTGTAAACAAAGGAAACCTAGCTGTAATGAACTGTAATTAAAACAAAAAAAAAATCTTTTTAGGAAGATATCCAAGCATTTTTTTTTTCTTTTTAATTAGTAATACCTCTGTAACAATTATATTTTGTGGGCTGTTTGGCAGGAAGTATGTATGCAAAACATACAAACAAGCAACAAACAAAGAAATACATTCATCAGAATAGGGTGGAGCAGTGTGTAGTACTATAGTCGCACACCTCTAGGCCCCTGGCTCTGTGTGTCTGATTGTGTGTGTGTCTGTGTGTGTGTTTGTGTGTGTTTCCATGCTCATCACAAAATGGGTAAATTGCTCTCTCTATATTCGGCGGGGCGTATGTCCCAGCATGCCCTCGGTGCAATTGCAAATAGCCCTTCTTGTTGTTGTTAATGTCTATTGCATTTCCTTATTGTCACGCGTGTGTTTGCCCGTGTCTTGTGTGTACCAGGTCCGATCCTCACGTATATATAGCTTGCGTGACTCTCCCACCGTGTGCGCGTCTTGCAGTTCGGCGTCTGACAACCTTGTGTTTCCGCTCTTTGTAATTGTCTTGGGGCATGTTGGGTACCTGTTGCAGCCCTTTTAAGGACTGCGAATAAAGATCGCGTTTTCCCCGGCAAGCGAGTCTGTATGTCTCTCCGTGCTCCCGTGATGCCGTTGTCTGCTCGGCACCACAACGTATATTTGATCTGAATCTACATGGCTTGTAGCAGACCGGACCGGAATCACCATCCAGGTACTACTTTGCCTCGCATCCAGTGCGGCCAGGGTTAGCATTCTGGTTCCCACTGTAGTAGGTGTCCATCTGGCAGATGACTAAATATGTTGCTAATGAAGGGCCTTTAGAGATATGACGCTAAATGCTTCTCCTTCAGTGAAGACCACCGGAATCAACAGTTTTAGCAGGAGAAATAAGTTAGCACATGCATAGGCTGTGATACACGACTGACGATAATATTAAAATTACGGCACAAAAGGTCATGAAACTGCATTTTTTTTCCCCGTCCAAAGACGTCTGTATTTAAATTACAGTCCTTACTAATGTTTTTTGAATATAAAAATTCATTACAAAATACATTGTTCTGCTTTTTCGTGTTTATTAACATTTGCTCGGTTGTTATTGTGCAATAAACATTCAGACTGTTCCATTCAAACCTGTGTTTGAAGTAAGTGAAGGAATTTCACCTGCAGACAGTATGATCTATGCTTCGGCGGAACTTTAGAAGTTTGTTTTCTGACAATAAATAATATGCCAAGAAATCTGATCATCTGTCCTCATTTATCATTGACTACTTTCAACCTTTTCCATAGGATTAGCCGCACCGACCTGATCAGGCATGCAGAGTGTAACATCATAACAAAAACAATGTTTGTGATCCTAAAATTGGTCATTTTTACTGGAAACAATAAATAATTATAAAATATGAATTTAAAATAATAAGTACATACTGTCCCTGACTGATGAATAACACATACAAGCAAAGTTTTTTCTTTTTATTTTAAGTTAAATTAATAAAAATTAATTTATGGCGGCCATATGCTCGCCAGTGCTATGGAACTTAGAGCATGCAATGTGCTGTATGATACTTGGGAATGTATTGTACTTTATGGCAGGAAGACCACCCCAGCCTCATACGCATCTCCCAGTCTCACTCTCACACCTAAAAGTCAGTGCGATTGGACTATTTCGACATTTTGACATATGACCTATATGTCGGAACAGAACCTAATTGTAAGTCGGGGCCAGTCTGTAATACTAATATTATTAAAAAACAATAGATGGCTACATTATGTATGTCATTGCAATTGTTGATAATATCTTCTACATCATTTATGACTATTATTTTGTATTTTTGTTTTATAAAAGCCATTTAATCAGTATATCAACAACCATGTCAAGAACTCACAAATATCAAGCAATCCCAAATCCCTGATCAATCACAGATCAATCCCATACTGCAAGTCGATATACAAGCTGCTTCTCTTCATGGTACCAGTAAGTATCAGGATAGCATGTTAAATAACAAACTAAAGTACTGAGAAAAGAACTTCACAATGGATTGTTGAAATAGATGCAGAGCAAGTAAGGCTTTATCATGGAATATCGGACGTGTATAAACATCAGGGGTGGATGTAGCTGTCCATACATATATGAAGAAGCGGGACGAAGTGCCATGTGGATGGCTGGATGGAATATGTGGGCCTAGCAGTACTGTTTACCGTCACTCAAACGATGCATCTGCACTGGGCCATTGAGGTTTCGAGTGGAGCCCTAGAAACAATAAACTTGCCCCTGGGTGGGCCACAGGATTCTCTAAAGTGGCCAAGCAAGTAGTGTTTGGGTGTACAAATAAGTCAATCTTAAAAAAAAAAAAAAAAACTGGTTCGCTTCATTCCTATTTACAACAATCAAACCAAACAAAAGTGATCAGTTGGCATTTGCCCAATCATGGGGCAGGCCAAGCTAATGATTGGGTGGGCAGAGCCTACACTGGCACAGAGCCATGCCCAGTGGAGATGGGTTTACCAGAAGCATGGGGTGGAGCAAAAAACAAGCGATAGCTATTTTGGCATCAGCGCAATGGAAAACAAAAACACTCAAGGAATATTATTTCAGTTTTAATGTTACAGAATTATTATTTGTCATGCCTTTGGACTGGCGTTACAAAACATCACTCATCACTATATCTAATGACTTCTGATGCTTCAGTAAATCCATTATCCAGCTGTATTAAATCTCTGGTGTTTATCTTCGCAAACATAGATTCAAGTAAATAAGTAATAAAATGAATGTTTAAAATGCTACTTTTTGCACGTTTACATAACATATATACACATTGCTAATTTATATGTTAAATAAAATGGAAAAGAACTTTCTGATGGTTGATTTTGGAAATATTTACATTTTTATCGACTGTTCTCCATGCTTGAGTACGGCTAGAATTATTAGCAAAGGTGGTTGCTGTTAACGGCTAGGTTACATCGCTTTCAGCAATCTATGCTGATGATCCAGAGCTGCAGAGCCATGCGTTATATCAGAATTTAGCTATTTTCAGCTTCACTTCCCTATAAATGGATACTATGCATAAATAATTCAAACTGGTATATCTCATATAATTTTCAGTGGAGTTTTGGAACAACTAGGATCAGTATCAGATTGAAATAGACATCAAGAAGCTGATGATGATATTTGAAAATTTTATGATAAGCTGTTTGTTCCATAGTTTTGTGCATGTTCGTGTTTTATGTCTCATATTTTTTTTCGCTTGATGTGCTTCATGTATAGTGATTGTAATTTGCACATTTTTTTTTGTTAATTATTTTAATGGATTTTGGGGGGGGTTATTTCTGGTATGTAGCCAATTGTGAAATGTCAGTAGAGCAAGAAAAGGCAGCAGGTCATCAGGGTCAAGGGAAAGAAGACTTTATTATTATTTAAAAGTCAAGGTAGAAAACATGGGGAACAAAACATCAAAAATGCACCAAACAAAACCGTATCAAAACAGAAACTTCAGTGCTTGTGCGCCGCAATCTGTTCAATTTATAATTTCTCCCAACTTCTGTTTACCTATTTTAGATTAAATAGGGTCAGCTGGGTGTGATTAACTGTGGGATTTTTTTAGGCTACTGATAAATATTTGTAAAAATGTGACTGATTCAAGTTTTCCTAATGTTTAACGATGGCAGTTGAATATTCAGTTGAATAAGCAAATTGAATTCAACGATTTCTAGCAATAGCTAATGTCTAAGAGAACTTTATAGCATTCCTTCATTTACAAACTTTGCTGCGCCGTACATAACAGCTTGTGGGTTATTTACACAACAGTGTTTACTTTCACTATGCTGAATGAATTCACAGAAAACAAAGGATGCGAAACTTAATGGGAGTAAAATGTGACTTGACAGCATGGCGACACTTTTCAAGCGAATGGATTCAAATAACAAGAATCAAAGTAATTTATTCCAATATAATTGATTGAAGGACAAGAGTGGAAGAATTTTGTCCACTCCGAACTTAACAGGAAGTGAATGACATAAGAACAAGTGTGAAGTGATATAATGTAGTTTTTCAGTTTAGAGTCCATTTTACAAAATTTGGAGAGTGTATGTGAATTGTGTTTCCTTACGGTATGGTATTGCTGAAGCCTAAACTGCTGTCAAAATCATAAATGGGAGACTGGTGTTTATTCTGCTGTTCTATGCATTAAACATCAGGAAATGTGAACAATTGAGAAAAATATCCAAAACTCACCCAGTTCGTGAGATTACAAATAGACAGGAATAAAATTACAAGCAGAATGCAATACAAAAGAGGTAAAAAAAGACAAAGCAGTGCATTTGAAACAGGTATTACTGGACACGCATTGCCGTGATTATATTTATATTGCACACAATGTAGTATTGTATTTATGAAATGTAAAACAGGTAAACCGTGTAAGCAGATTTCCGGTGTAAACAGGTAAGGCACACATTTCAGTATTATAATAATTGCCAAATGAAGAGGAAACCTGAATTTAGGTCATAGGAGGTCTCAAACAGACTGAGTGAGTTTTGGAAACTTACTCTTCAATTCACCTTGGCCTGGCAAACCAAAATTTTCACCCTCCAAAATCTGGATGTATTTTTAATTTTGGTACTTGGATGATTTCAGTATGTAGACTGATTTTCTGTCATGCATTTTTTTAACTTAACAAAAATGGTTTTCCATGGAAAGTATATGAAGTGTCATATAGATTTGTGAGTCATCTACGTATGAATGAAATTTAATGTTTTGCTTTTGTATAATATTCCCAGTGGCAGGATATAGAGAAAACCACTGGTCTAGCACGGATGCCAGCAGGATTCCATATTTGAATAATGATAGTGTTGACGCAGTAGAGTAATTAGATGAATGATTATGACTATCTGAGTATCTAAAATAAGAAAGCCAAGGTCAGGCCAAGACAGACTGACGTAGGTTTCAGGCTTCTACAATACAACCAAACATTCAATAGCATCAAAAGTAGCATCATACTCTAGGACTGCTTTTGAAGTACATATTGCTATCTGAATATCTCTCCAGTTAGAATATGGCAACATTTTTGATCAGGCTTGTAGTTTCTATTTAGATGTAAATTTACCTGACTAGTTGACTTTCTCTAAATAGAGGACCAACTATGTCATCAGATTTTCTTCTTTCATTATTGAATGTAAGGAAATCATTAAGCAGCTTAACAGGAATGTTATGTGGTGGGCTGGAAATGTGTATTTTTGTTCTTTTAAAAAAATGTTCATCATTCACTACTTCAAATTTGCTGACAGAGTCGTCTGTTGTGAGCTGAGCTTCCTTTTGAGTCGGCTGTCTCTTATTGGTCCAGAAAAGTGCTGGCTTTATCGACTGGTGAAAAATTTTATTGTACTTTGTTTACAGGTCAAGCATCATGATGCCATCATGAAGCATTTTCACTTTTTGCAGAACCTACGTGTTACTGGGAATCCCAAGACAAGGCTTTAAAGGAATGGGACCAGTCACTGTCATTTATAGCAAGTGGTTTCCTACGTTAATTAATCCCTTTTGCCCGGCCAACAGTGATGTCTATATTCACAGTACCTGAGATACGGACATGCAGCTGTGCTTTACATTTTATTTGTAGCATGGAAGCATCGGCGTCTGACTTTAATGATGTATTAAGTTGCTCAGCAGCGCACTGTGGCATGTGCGTGAATCTGGTTGCCGCTACAGTTTTTGCTGAATGTACAGGACATGCTTTACCACTAGGTTAAAGGATACAAAGTGTTTGTGTTTCAATGAAATGTTTAGCCAGTGTTGAATCCCATCTAATAATGTGTCGTGGTATGAGAAGCTAAGGACACAAGGCGCGGATTAACCCAGAATGTGGTACCAACCCGTCACAGGACCCATGCAAAAAAACCAACCAATTTTTAATTAGGTGTCTAAAAATTCTCCCTATGTATTTGAAAAAATGTTTTTTTTTTTTTTTTAAATAAATAAAATAAAAAAATCTGAACATTCAGTTTACTGTATTTGCTGTGCATTTAAAAAAGAGGTTTGGTTGCTGGTACAATTGAAGCAGCCTTATGCACACAATGCTTACACATATAACACATATAATATATTAAGAATTAATAAAATATGCACTATTATGAAAATTATGGTTGTTTAATATACTTATATACTTAGTGGGTCATGATTTTCTGTGTGTTTGTGCATGCAGTGTTCATATGTGTTCATTTGATAAGAAATAGTCATTAAAAATTATTTCCCAACACATGCCCCTCGATGCTTCTTGAAATACATGTTGACCTTTGACCCATTTAAAATACATTATATTTTAGAAATTATTAATGCTCAGTTTTGAGTCATAATTGTTCTCCTGCCACACAGATTCATCTCCAGTGTCATCATCTGTCCTTCTTCATTGGATGGCCAGGAGGGTAGAACATCTATTGTCCACTTTTCAAATTTGCTGGAGGCTATACATCTCTGGGATGCTGTTCGGCAAATCTCAGTGCATTTTAATATGAAATATTTAAATCTGGGAAGGGGTCCATCAAAATCCCAAGTGTACATCGTCAGCTGGAAAAGCACACCTTAACTTAACTGCCCGTGTAGACCTTTCATCTCCGTAAGAAAAGGAAGCCAACATGTTACATGGATCAAACAATTCTGCAATGCAGAATGACAACAAACAAATTGTGGGATAGGTGTCACGGAAGCAAACTAGAATGTTAAGTTTGAGTTGCTGTTTACCATTTCTGGCCAATTAATGCTTTCATAACTGCAGTTATGTAACACTGATTATAACTGTGTTATTAACTGTGGTGTAATTATTGTTGCAACAATATATCATTTAAAAGGAAGGACATTTTTCTCAATTACATCCATTATAAATATTAGATGAAAATGCAATTTATTACTCTCCAAAACCTAGTAAATACTATTCAACTTAAATGCTATAATTAAAATATGTTGATTTATTTCACCTTGTCACAATAAAAAGAAAACCATGTACTTATATGTTATTGTCAGCATATTACAATTTACATGACAAATGTTATTACCAAAAGTTTAACTCTGCAAGCATGTAATGTTTAAATTAATAGGACATTGCTTAGGATACTTATCGTACAGCTTCTTGCAAAAGATTACAATTTTATGCAGTTATCCTCTTTACTGCATTTCAAGCAATTTTACCTATGACCTTAAGCAGGGCAATATGGATGTTGCGAAATGCATCATAACTTGTAAAGTCCACGATAAATGTAATTGTTTGTTCGACATAATTGTTAAAGTATAGTCGTTGCATGTTTTCTAACACAAGTTGCTACGGTGATCGGGTTTCGTTCGAATGCCGCTAAGCTGCTCCGTTGCTCGTCGTCAGGTTGACCTCGCTGTGGCTGCTGAGCGGTAAGCAGAGTAGCTGATGGAAATAATTTATAAGCAGCACCCCGGCGCTCTAATTTAGTTTCACCAAGTAAGTCCCTAACGGTCTACTTGACGCAGCAACAATGGCCAATGAACTTTTGATCCAATTAATAGTTAATGACAGATTTGATTACAAATAGCGTCCCTTATTAGATGAGGTCATTGTCTGGCTGTTTTGGTGTCTGAAGTCAATAGTTTCTGCACGAAAGCAGCGATGTATTCATTGTTCCGTGGACCTCAGGTTATAGTTTAAAAGCTTATTCAGTTTTAGTCATGATTAAAACAATAGCATATAATATGTTCCATTCTCGTTTTTAATATATATTCATTTCTAATTTTATGATGTTAATTTCACTAGCCGATGTCAATGTTTGAGTTTCTAGAGAGGTAACCAGGGGAGGACCTGTGAATTGTAAAGACCATTTCAACCAATAGTGCATTGGTTCATTTTCAATTAAGTTTAATGATGATTAAAAAAGGATGAAAAAGCAGTGAAATCCCAGGTATATTTACCCTTATTACAATGAGCTAAAACTGCAGAGTTCTGCTTCTGTTTTAGCCTTGGCTATAATGCAGTGATCTAAGACTGATTTCTGCCTCTGTTTTAGCCTTGGCTATAACGCAGTGATCTTAGACTGATTTCTGCCTCTGTTTTAGTCTTGGCTATAACGCAGTGATCTAAGACTGATTTCTGCCTCTGTTTTAGCCTTGGCTATAATGCAGTGATCTAAGACTTCTGATTTCTGCCTCGCTAATATTCCAACAAATGTTTGCAAGTGCATGACAGAGGAAGTGACCCGTATTTTTCTCCGATTTGCAACCATTCTCATAGCACTTTAATGCACTGAGGCAGCCTTCTTCCCTCCTTTCCTCTGCCGTATTATCAATCATGGAATAAATTTACCACAGGCTGGCATTTTTAATGGGCATGACAGAGTTTTGGCTGCTGTTTTGCATAGTATATTTACAATAGTGGTTGAAGTCACGCTACCAGCCCACAAAAACTCGGACTGAAATGGAAGGTATCACTGAAGTTATGATTGCTGGTGGAATATGAGAGAACGTTTCATAAATAGTAATGTTTCCACGAGAATGGCCAAATTTCATACTTTAAGGTTTTCACAGAACAAAGGGCATGCTTCACAAACCAGTGGACAAAAGGCCTGTTCGTTCCTACGTAAACAAATCCAAGAGCATTCTCTGTGCTGGCATCTCTGTCCGCCTGTAATGTCTCCCTGTTATCCTGTTGCAATAACCGACTCGACCTTTAAGACACCAACATTATCCAGTTACCTTCTGAAGGACAACAGGGTAAATTATACAGGTGTAAATCTTACACTGTGGGTCACGAGGTCAAAAATCTCACGGTCCGGTCAGTGTTGGATGCTGCGGCAAGGAATACCTTAGAGCATCAAAACAGGGAGAGCACAAGCTGCTGACTCTTCTTTATGCTTTTGTGCACTCTTAAGGAGTTCTGTGTTGGTGTTTTGCATAATTTTTATAAAGCTGCAATTAATGTTACTGAAAATGTATCTGTTAAAAGAATAGGAGGCAGATAATAAAAGCATACATGGCTACATTCAAAAAAGGCAGTCGTAGAAGGTTCTAGAAAGCGCATCCCCTTACAAACTGAAATAACATACATCAAACGAGCCGGGAAAAAGAATTTAGGTTCATCTCTAATTGCATGTCAGTGATATCCTATCACCTTGTTCATTTTTACTCATTATATTATTATTCACAGTGTGTCTGTATCAAAAGCATCTTTTGAGCTGCAACAAATGTTTAATTGGGGTGCTAAAAAATTATTTGAATCAGCAAGTGGTTTATTTTACATGAGAGAGGAACCTGGCCTGCTTTGTTTGACACTGAAGTGTAAATAATTGAAAGGCGGGGGGGAGAGAAAAAGAGTCGACTTGTGACATTTGTCCTTGTTGTTGTGGCGACAGGGGGACACAGTCCACACGACGGCGGTGGCAGGGTTACGGTTAACACAAGACGGCGAAGTGGAGGCAGCTTGGCTGGTGTGGGGGAATGAGACCCCCCCCCCAGCAGGACGCCCTGGAGCAGGGTTGACGGCACCCCACACAACATTCCCACATCTTGTGTAATCAAAGCCTCCACCTAATTTGGATAAAACTGCCGTATTGAATACGCCAGGATCTTAAATTGCACAAAATAGGAAACGGCGTGTAACCCGAATCCCATTAATAGTAACAAGGCTGCTGGATAATGCATATACATATTTCTATATGTACACGCATACAGTACATACACACAGTGACCAGTTTATGAGATACACCTGCTCATTAACACAATGGGCCCGATTCTGCAAACAGCCAGTCATGTGACTGCAACTGAATACATACAGGACTCAGACAATGTCAGGAGCTTCAGTTACCGTCTGGCTAAGCGGTCGGAACTTTGTGATCTAAGCAATTTTAAACATGGTGCGGCTGTTGGTACCAGACATGGAGGTCTCAGCGTCACAGAAACGGCCGTCCTCCTGGGAATTTCTCACACTACGGTGTCTCGAGTTTACAGGGAATGGTGCAATAAAGCAAATTCCCCCCAGTCTGTGACAGTTCTGTGGACAAAACACGTAGTTAATGAGGAGAATGGTCTCGACAGAAGTGCAAAAGTAACAGCCCTGCATAACAGTGGAAGAGTGGCGTGGAGAAAGGGTGCGTGTGTGTTTGTGTGTGTGTATTAAGTTTATATTACATTGTGGGGAACAAAGATCTGTGAATGCAATCTTAAAAACAACAATGCCAAAGGTCTCGTATTTTGTTTGGTTGCTTATGGTTAAGGTTAAGGCTGGGTAGGGGTTAAGGTTGTCATAGCTGGGATTAGGGTTATGCCCGTAGAAATGAATGTAGAACCCCCACAAAGATATAGATACCTAATCTGTGTATGCGTATATGTGTGTGTGTTAGGTTTATATTACATTGTGGGGACCAAATGTTCCCTACAATGTGATAAAAACCTTTTATTTTGACATCGAGGGGACCATTTTTCAGGTCCCCACAGCAATCAGAAAACTAAAAATGCAAAAAGTCTCGTATTTAGTTTGGTTATATATGGTTCAGGTTAGGGCTGGGTTAGGGGTTAAGGTTGTCATGTTGGGATTAGAGTTTTCCTCATAGAAATGAATGGAAAGTCCCCGCAAAGATATAATTACAAACCTGTGTGTGTGTGCGTGTGTGTGTGTGCTCAACATGAAACAGCCTGATGAATAATGCAAGGTCTTGCTTGATTTTCATATATAATAGGCTTAAATTACTGGGGCTTTACTTATGAATAGCAGATTGTTCCGGAAGTATTCAATGACTGACTGCTAAAGATCAGCATAAGTCTAAGTGCGCGGTACAGTTCACACGGCATCACCTCCTGACTCATTCCCAGTCTGTTGCCGCGGCGATGGCCGGGGAGCCGCCCCTGACAGTGATCGATTCGACAGGAGGAAACTGCTAATGATATTCGCCTTTGATGGCTCAGCTCCTTCTTGCACATTCGCGATCTCATTCATCATCTCTGCATTTATCATAATGAGGTGGGTGCCAGATCTAATTAAAGTTTGGGCTAACGGGGGTGACACAAAAACCCAGACACTGTTTAAAGCAGGGGAAACATGGGAAAGTTTCCAGCAGGAAATGCAGTGGTGTAGCACCAAATCCAATTAACTTCATTCTAAATGAAGTCATTTGTGGCCACTTCATTAGAATTAGCCAAATATGAGCAGGGATTTGGTTTCATAATAGTTTTGGCTCCTTCTCTTTCTCCTCGGGGTGAAGCGAGCTGTGATATAGGGAAATACAGTCATGATTAAATCATTTGAATATCTTCTTTAACAGTCATGCCACACTCTGGATTATAATAAAGCATTAATTATGAAATAATAAATATTACGAGTATGATGTGTATTATGAATTTCACAAACTACTGCACATTTACGATATGATGTAAAAATTGCAAAATATCAAAATAAGAATTATTTACTTTATTTTATTTGTTTAAATCCAACCATAGCCTTTATTAGAAAATAAAACATTTTATATAGATAAAATGTGATATATATTCATAATCTATCTCATACTTTTGAGAGGGATCATTATTTACCAAGAAAGCTGTGTTCCGTCATATTACCAAATGTCTTAATTCTGTGTGAAATGCCAACAGCTTCCCTATTGCAGAAAGTTCAGCTAATCTTTGAGAATGACTCAAACCTTGGGGCCGGAGATCTATTACAGTTTAAATACAGAAGGAAATTAACCACACACCTTTTTTTCATTCTGAATACACACGGCTTAGTCACAGACATTTGACATGAAACAATGCATGGTGATTTTCTTAAGGACAGCAGTTCATATTTGTTGCACAACTTCATTCATTCAGTATTACTATGATGGAAAATGTAAGCATCTTTTTGTACTATGAAATCCCTATACAGTGCCTTAAAACCAAATGCTTTGCCAGTTAAACTATTAATAGCAGTCAGTTCCATTGCTCTTTTGAATACAAAATGACTGTGTTTAAAAAAAGAAAGTAATGGAAAATATCCAGATTATATTGTATAAAGGAGAAAATGATCGTTTAAAAAATATTAAAAATCTAAATATTGAAAAGCAGGTATGGGGGAACTTTGATGTTTTATTTCTCACTTTTCGGAACAGTGAACAGCTTATAAAGGAGGCGGATAAAATATAAACCGAATGTTAAAGGGCAGGAAATGAAAAACCCCGTAGATAACCATCACGTCAACTAACACCGCAAATTACTCTGGCTGTTATAAGCACTGTAGCCGCACAGTCATTAAATGTAACAAGCAGGGAACAAAAGTCAGGCTCTGAAAAACAACTTTAAACAACTTGTTTTTCCTCGCCACCTTTGTGATAAGGGAATCGTAACCTGAACGCTGTCAAACCCTGTGCCATATGTCCCAGGAAGCTGGGGACCCTTCGAGATGAGAGGAGCCCTGAATTATTGATCAATGATTAGCAAATGCAATGGAAATTCAAGACGCGGCGTTGTGCGTGTCTGTCTGTGGTGCGTCTTGTGTAGACAGAAAGAGAGTCGCTGGTGCATAGACAGAGAGGAGAGACAATTCATTATTTATGAACGGACAAAATAGGCAGTGGCGAAGGTGGGTAACAGTAGGTGATTTCAGCCCTGTATTGATTACTGGAAACACCAGGAGGTAAGTGTACTGTGACAGATAGAACAAAAACTGACAGTAGACGGCCTGTCTGTCACAAACCTCATTGCTATGTATAGAGCGCACCTCTATTGTCCATTTTTGAGGGCTTCCTCGTACTGGGACTTCAGAGAACAACCGGGACTGTGCGTCCTCCGTTTAGGTCTCCGGTTGACGTGGGGCATCAGACGGTGTTAAACAACCAGCTCTAACAAAGGGGGAATTAAATTTGCACTCTTTCGGTTCAGGGGAGTGACGTCCACGCCCGTTTCACACCCACTGCGGCATTTCTGTTGAGAACGTTTTCCCGCGAACTGTCTTCGTATTGCAACACGCAGAAAGTATGGAGGCGCTTTTCTTGCCTCAAGTTAGACACGCCGGTTTCTTTCAGTTCCGTTGAATCGTGTTCATTTATTTTGGGGTTTGTCACATGCATATTCACACCAGAAGGAATGTAAAGCTGTCCACGGTTTTCCTATGTATGTAGGCCTCTTTTATGCTTGTACGTATTTATTTGTTTATTTATTTATTTATACTGTTCTTAAAATCACCAAATTATTGGAGCAGTCAAAAGTAGGCTAACTGAAATAAGTACTGTAATATTTAGCGTTACTAAAATAATATGTCATTAAACCAAACATACATTAAACAAGAGCCGTCATGATTAATAACATATTAATGAATTCATTACGGACCCCTGCAGACAGCTCCCTGGGTCTTTGTGAATGAGGTCTTAACAGCAGCCACTTTCCAATGGCATTTCAAACAGAGTTATTTATGATGAAAACCGTAACACCTGAGATAGATGCCTCAGAGTACAGCAAATGAATAATTACTTATTCATTATTCTTCATGTACAAACACCGACTATAAATTACCAGAAAGTACCTCTTATTTATTGGTGTTCTGGGAGGTAACTAGGTTACTAGATATGATGGAATGGATTGGTCTGTTGTTTTTTAAACTCTTTTAAAGGATAGCAAACAGATAGTTTTACACATGCAAGATAACTGGAAAAATGGTAAGATGAGTAATCTTTAAATAACATTTGTGTTATTTCTTACCTCCTAGCTTCCTCTATCTAAAATTAAGCGTGAAATGTAGTCACTTTCATTTTAAATGCATGTATTTTTAGATAATTACTTATTTGAAAGGTCATTGCTTGAGCCCCGTTATCACTGTGCGTTACACAATCTAGAGGTTTTTGAGGCAAGGAACATACTTAACCGTGAATAAAGAGTTCTCCCAGTAAAAGGAGATAAGTGAAATAGTACAAATAGCTATATACTATCCCCCGAAAAGATTTGAAAATTATCAAAATTAAGAAAATATACAGGACGTATCTGGCACAAGACATATTATGAAGGATTATCATTTTGGCAATAGCCATGTTTCTAAAATACTACCATTTAACTTTTTTATTTATATATTTTATATATATATATTGTTATGAAATGAATCTATTGAACCGGCAAGTTTGCCAAACATTGACACAAGTACCTTAGTGGCAGTGCTATAAAAATGCTATGTAAAGTAGCGTCTATATATACACACATTAAGCATTTGTAAATGTAAGCCAACTTCTATAGCAGAACTGTGTGCCATACCTTCAATATTCTCTAATTGCAGAACTTAATATAATTTTAACTATGAATTGATAATATTTATAAGTTTTAACATTACTTTTATTAGAGAGTATTAGCTAGGCCCAAAACACCCAGTTTTAAAAAGTTAGTAAATGACTTTAAGCTACATACACATGAAAAGCATATACTTATTACTTGTTTATAGAACATCTCTAGCCTCTTAGGGTACAGTAGATGAGTATGACCCAAACTAATTTTATTTACAGAGGCCTAAGTAACTTAAAAATAAAAAGCGAAAAGTAGTTGTACACATGGGTCTACAAAGTAAAGCACAAAATGTTTATTAGTTAGACAATATAATGGAGCGATAAGCATGTTACAGAATCTGATAGAATAGTAGGGCACCTTCCGCGACTTGGCGTTTGTGTTTCTTTCACAGCGGCCTGTCTCCCTGCGCTACACGAAAGATAAAGAAGTTGTATAAACAGAATTGCGGCCCAGTTGCCTCCCCCTTTCCTGATGAATGCGAATAAGCAATATTGCATTAGGGAGCCTTTTAGAAGATATATTGGACTTTAATAAAATTTGATCAATGCATTTAAGTCAAATTGAATTATATGTAAGTGGATAGGGTTGACATATGTTTCAATATCTGAGAGTGATACATTATTCTCCGGTGAGTATAAAATTTAATGAAATATAAATATCCATTAATCCTCATGTTTCAGCCAATCAGTCACCACAGGACTCGCCTGCTGTTAGCAGAGTGGCTCTTGTTGAAAAAAGTCATCTTTTTTATCAGCCAGCAGCCTGGGAAATGAGCTGCCAACACTAAGGTAATGGGGAAAAGGGAGAATGGGATGTCTGAAGTATGGCTGGCACTTGTGAGACGTAACAACACCGGCCATATGGCGGGTTGCTCGGAATGGCTGGCAGATTCTCACCATATTAGAGTCCTGTTGGGTCGAAATGAAATTTCTATCAAATTGTGTATATTGTATTCACTAAACGTGTTTGGGAAGGTGAAACAGAAGAACTGAAAAAAAAAGTAAGAAATCTTCTTGTCATGTAATCCTTTATTTTGTTTGACAAGGGAGAGTACAGGTGTTTATTTATAGAGGCGACATATGGGGGTAGAACACGGCCTGGTCCTTGAGAACTTCATAAGCAAATAACAAACAATCAATCAACCAGATGAATGAAAGAATTAATGAGTAAATGACAACACAAATAGAAAGACAATTAGATAGATGGACAGACAGACATATTTATGGCCATTGAAAATGTCTTAGTGTATAATAAGGTTTTTAGTACTTAGATTACTGAAGGTCAGGCAAGTGACAACGACACAATGATCACAAGTATTATATGCTGTAAATTGTTGTGACTGCTGTTCTTTTAAAGAAAACATTATGAAGAAATGAAAAACAAGTAAAGGTCAAAGGCCATTGTTCAAGACTAAATCAGAAGAAATTCAATGTGAATCTACATACTGTATTTTGACTCTAGTGGGTTTGCTGTAGACAGAGAGGTAAAGAAAAAGAAAAGTAAAGTTGCCGGGGGTGATACAGTATCACTCCCAGGAGTGATTTAAAAAAGAACGCGTACGAGATGCGATGAGATCCCAAAGTGCTACAGAAATGCTCCAAATTTAACAGGAAAGCTAATTTAAAATTAAACACAGGAAATTCTATACTCTCATGTGAGGTCATTTTTGTTTGTAATGCTTTATAAATATATTTAAAAACTTTTTAATAATATATTAAAATACCTGGTTTCTTTTGTTACTTGCATGGGGTTACAATTTACTTAATGTTCCTACATGGGTATTTCTTTCAGAATCTGAATGAAAACTTGTAACATCATGAGTAGGGCACTGCAAGCCAGCGTAATGATCTTTCTACTAAAATATTAATGTAATGTGAAGGCAGGATTTACATTTTAACTCTCTCAAAAATATTATATTACTTTGTTCTGCAACATTTGATATTGGGAAACTAAAGAACAATGTTGGTCATGTAAATGAATGAATAAACAAATGAATGAATGAACAGACAAATGAATGAATGAACAAATGCTCGGTACATCCTTTTGTATTGAAATCTATAATCATACCAACTTAACAGTCCATTGCTTAAAAACGGAGTGAATAGATCATGGGATATTCTTCTATCCTGACAGGAATTATTATAAAGAGATAGAATATTCAGTGTGCCCTCTCTTAGTCAATATGTATTGCTTTCACATATAATAAATGTTATCTTTCCAGAAAAGGAAAAAAAAAGTGTCAAGTTGATGAAGGACAGAGATGAGCATCTATAGGGCTGAAAACACAGGCAAAGATATGCACAAATGCCCTCCGCCGTGTTGAGGAAAAAGGCTGATTTAGTATGGGAAACGGTAATTGTTCAAAGCAGATTGATATTGACAACAGACGAAGCTAGCACTGTGCGTTATCACACAGACACACAACAAATTGAAACCAACAGCTGAAAAGCTTTCTTTAAAAAACACACACGCACATAAATAAAAAATGGCATGTAATGTGCATTAATCACGCTTCCTGCCTTTTCTCATATTTGCATTCAAAGTAGCAGAAAAGATGTGGACTTGATGTGAATTTCATGACCAGTTGGAGCCCATTGCCGCACAATACTAGTGAGTCACTTGATAATTGTTCCATCGTTTTCCATTACGTAACCAAGCTGAATACAGTATTACCAAATAAATAGTGCCGTCCAATGTTGACTGCTCTGTCTGTGTTTCATTATTTAAACAAACAGCTCAATTTGTTTACATCTCCGAGTTAATTCCCGGCACCGGGGTATTTTTTTGTAGCTATGACTAATCCTAAGATGCGTCGTTTTCTTCATCAGCAACTCTGGTGTCTAGCCCTTAACCTCTGGCAGAGGATAAGGAACATGTTCCGCTGCATGCAAGCAATATGCCACTTCAGCATGCACACCGGCTCAAATAGCACCGTAAACACGATGGCCGCGAACGCGAGAAATTCTGCATGGAGAATGTCGCAGAGTAACATCACAGCTACCAGTCAGTGCATCATGAAATAACGTTCATTTTAAAAAAGCTGGAACTGACATCTGAAATTTTTACGTTTAAGTCATGGGGTAATATCCGTCATAATTCATGCGTAGTATTAACCATAACGTGACACCCTAACAATAATGACACACTGCCAGATCTTACTTTCACCTTTTCTTGTGGTCAGTTTATTATTGGACTTAATCAATTGTCTCTGCTAAGCTTGTCTTATTAATTCTAATTAATTAAAACCTTAGTCAACCTTATTCCTGTATCGTGTATAGTACCACAAGTGTTTTATATAGGAAACAGTATTTGTAGGTTATATATAGTGACAGTTTATATATAGTGACAGTGGGGTCAACCAGTCCTGAGCGACTGGTGTTAAGAGCCGTGCTCCAGGACCCAATGGTGGCATCACTCTGCCAACCCGGGGATTTGAACCAGCAACCTTCTGACTCCCAACCCACAGAGCTGCCCCCCAACAAAAAAAATATTTTGTTTAATACTTTTTTGGTCAGTCTATAATCTATATATGTTATTTTATACTTTTGATGCCTTTATAATTATTATAAAATGTAGAGAATAGTAGAAATAAACCTTTCTATATGCATATATACATACACAAACACATACACACACCCATTGGTTCCTTTCTACACACCACTGTGCCACACAGTTGTAGCAGGCTGTTGTTTTTGCACTTGTGACCTTCCCGTTAGCTTTAACAAATCTGGCCATTCTCCTTTGACCTCTCTCATTAACATGGTGGTTCCACACTGCCACAGACTGAATGTTTATTGCACCGTCCTGTGTAAACTACAGACACCATAGTATGCAAAAATACCAGCAATATAGCTGTTTTAGCCGAGATGCTGGAAGCACCACATTCAGTGTTGCTTAGGTCACACATCTTTGCCTTCCACACATTTAGCCACAGTTACTGAATCCTTTGTCCCTGTTGGTTTGCTCTATGCATTGAGTTGTACTGTAACTAGATAATTCACTGTTTGGAGGAGCAGGCTGTTTTTGTTAACAAGCATATGTACCTAATAAACTGGCCACTATTTACAGCTGAAATGATGCTTCTGACTATTAGTTAATAACTTGTATATTACATATTACGACATAACACTTGGATCTTCAACATGTAATTATCTATTCAGTGCGCAATAAAGAAGCAGGTGCATTCACGGACCATTTTCATTACAATACGCACTTATGACACAGACATCATTATGACACAAAGGAATTTCTGCAGATGTCTCTCTGAAAGGAGCACAAACAAGGAACAGAATAATACCACAGTACCGTGTCAAACAGGTTCAGAGTGCTTTAACCGCTCAAACACCTCTGGAGGAGACACACGCCTGCAGTGACATTCAGGGGAAGAGGTGACTTAAATGTTTAAACATGCAGCACGGTACAGAAATAGAGTGCAGGCTCTTTGAAATACCAAGGGGAATTTAGACGGCTAAACATGATCTGTGGTAATTCAGCGGTTACATGTACAATAAAAATAAAGTAGCATGTTTGTAGTATTTACTTTTACCTTAAAATGTCATATAAATACTCTGTGACATACTACTAGTGACAGTTTATTTGAAAATAATAAATTCGGCATATGAAATGAGTTGTCAAAAGTATCTAGAGTACATAACACACCTACTTAAATAAAACCATCATACTGGCCAACTGTAACAGAAACTGCAGTGATTTTAAATATCCAACTGGAATTATTTTCTTATTTATCTATATACAATACAACATATCTTCTGATCAAATTAACATAATCTGCAAGCTAAAAATGACGTTAAAAAATGATTTATGTTACTGCCCTTTTTGACAATTATTTAAATGGATGAGGTGCCTGGTGTTGTGTATGTTGAGTATTAGGTGTTGTGTTGAGTATTAGGTGTTGTGTATGCTGAGTATTAGGTGAGGTATGCACGCTTTGTGTGTTACATCTTCCTCAAGCATGTTCCACAGCAACGCCATATTACAAAGTAAAAGTTTAAAAAGAAGGTTTAGCTTGCCTTTGCTTTGTGGTTTAATTGCAGGTGACAATGACATGCGGTGTCATAGGATGAGCAGATGCCCCATGTGACTTTATCAATGCCCTTTATTTATCTCCGCTCAGCTTTTTTTTTTTTTTTTTGTTTCACTACCATTTAACCATCTAATTGGAGATGCTTACAATTATAGTCAGCCAATTAATAATGCATGAAAGACACACTAACAGCTATTTGGGCTCACTGGACCGTGCTGTCGCAAGCAAGAGTTCTAAGTGAACGCAAGGTCATGTGACTCTGAGTAACTTAAGTTGCTAAGATGTAAAAAGAATATCTGTATGTTCAAGGGATAGACTAGTTATCCTGCAGGGACATTGGGACAGGCCAGATAAGTATCCCAAATAAGTAGGCTGACAGTGATATCAAGAAAGAAAAATGTTAATGAATAAAGGAGATTTTAATAAATAAACATGCCGTTTCATTAAACTGATAGCTTGAAGCTGAAGTCGACTCAGTGTCACTTATAGATGTATCAATGCCTTCTTTGCTCTTAAACAAATAGACAGAGGTAATCCAAGCTCCGAGGGATCGTGCGCCAAGATGGAGCGGAGATGCACGTGATGCAAGCCTTGAGTGAGCAACAGGTTCGGCGAAGGGGCACAGGTAGGCATGGGATTGACATGGCAAGCAAGTGCTAAAAAAACAAGCTTTTATTAGGAACAAATTAAAAAATAAAACTAACAAAGGAACCTTGTTACTAGAGTATAGCTGCGGGACATTGGCCTGCTTACAAGGGGAGGGAAGAACAAACACATCATGTTACAAGTATCAGGAATGAGGGCAGGTAAACGGAATTATTAGCAGCAATGGCTGCCACCTAGCACCCCCCCCTCGGAAGACAGGAGGCCCCTCCCCTTCCCTCCTCACATTTTCATTTAAAATCACAACTTTAAAAAAAAAACACTGCAGCCATCCATTAAACCTTAGAGAGCAACACAATAACCACCTAGTGTCTGGGAAAAGAAACTGAAAAGGGAGGGAGGTATATTTGAAAAAGCAATCCTGATAAAGGCAGACTCACTCAGTCCCGATTCTCGCGCTTTTTCACGACCCTTGCCAGTTATCATACTCTTTGATCCCTTGCAGTTGGGACTGGGAACTTTTTACTCGAGGGCTCTTGAGTACTAAAAGGCTCCTGTCCCCCCCTTCAAACCAGAGAGCACTGCAAAAAACAAGCCTAGTGTTAAGGTAAAGAAGGGTACGTTCAGGAAACTGAGTTCCGCGGCTTTTGAAACTGCAGGAGTCGCCGGGCTTCCCTCAGTGGCAAGAAGCATCTCCGTGCCAGTGCGGAATGCGCCAACCTCCCCATGTGTGCAGGGCAACCCCGCCGTGTCTTACTGCTCCGTCGTTAACACGGGAGGCAGGTATAGACAGAGCACGACAGCTGTGGCCACACCCAGAAGCATTCCCAGCATGCAACTTGCTGGCTCGGCCTAGGTCACGCCAAGACGGGCTCAACCTGCTTGAGGGAGATGGTTGCGGAATCGTAAATTCATCCATTTCTCAGCTTTAGCTGCAGTGTCTCTTACCTGGTCTCAGGAGGAAGCTGCAAATCCTGAAAACAACACGGTCGGCATCAGCCGCCTGACGCTGCTTCCTTTTGCTAGCTAGAGCCAGACGAAATCTTTTCAGAGAAATCACATCATATTTTACCAGTGTGGGTCATCAAAACCCACATTTGTCAGTTCCCTATGTGGAGCATTCTTTATTGCATCATGTATTTAGCTTTGAATATGATTTAATACATTTATTTGAAATACATTAAAAAGATGGTTTCAGATGTGTTCATGTTATCACAGATACTGCTTTGTGTCGTACTGTAAACTTCTAAAATGCATTTTGAAGCTGTTGCATAATTAATCCTTTCATCAAAACAGCTGTACAGTTGTAAAACACAGCAATGTGCAGGAGTGTACACAGAGATTACGGAGATTACTCACATAATTCTTTTGTATCCACATGACATGTTGATGTCACTATTACTGTAAGTAAACTTTAAACTCCGACGTTTATTATCAGTATTGGGGGTATTGTTAATTCACTCTGCATATTAGAAGTAAGTTACTGTAGAAATAGGTTTTCTCTGCATTGGAGAAATTGGGATCATTTGAAAATAATGTCTGACAAAGAACAGGCTACAATGATATATAGTATACAACAGGTATAATAAACAAAAGCCACTTAAGATGAACATGAAGAAAAACTTTGTGCATTTAGAACATCTTATTAAAAATGCAGGATTACAATATTATATAGTTAGCTTTTTTGGATGTATGCAATCATACAAAATGAGATAATGCTTCATTTATTACTGGACTTAATCAATTGTCTCCACTAAGCTTGTCTGATTAATTTTCATTAATTAAAACTTTCCATACCAAACACATTTTATTAAATAGATGATTATTAGTACAAGAGATCATTTGTCCTACAATGTGTACCTCCCATTTGCCAACTGACCCAAAATGTCAAACTTGCATAAAGTTTTGTGTTCAACCACATATTTAAAACAAAATACATCTATGACACATTGTTAAAGACAACATCTCTATATTTATTTAGTTTTTTTTTTCTTTTTTTTTCCGGGAAACTCTTGTGTTAAGAAGTGAAATTTAACTGTGAGACATATAGTGTTGTTTTACACTTTGACCCAGAAAATTATGTTCTTGATCAACTCTGAGATTTGCTTGTCAGTCTGGGGTGTCAGAATTCAGAAACAGGCTAATATCCCTCTTCAGTAGCAATCTGCCATCACTGTGTACACTACCGTGAGACTGTATTACTCAAACAGCCCCACTTGGCAGGCTGGTGTATAAGTGACCCAAAGTTACTATGAATGATAAACCAGGAATTGTTTGAATGAGACCTATAGCTGAATCACTGTTACTGTAAATAACTTTCAACAATGGTTTTTAAGGTCACACCATCCCATTGAGCTTGCTGTGCCTGAAAGACAGTAAGGGAATAATGATGAATGTATTCTAAAAAAAAAAAAAAAATACAACCCGCAAATTATTGTATGGGAGCTTTAAATGGCCATTAGGTCCTTAGAAGAAAGTGAGCAGCCAAAGTCATAAAGTGATTGGACGGCGTGATTCACAAGGTCATGCTGTAAATACTGGCTAAATGCTCCACTGTGACATGAACAGCATGCTAATAGTATCGTTTTTACTGCGGTGTTCAGCTGTCCTCAAAGCAAAAACAATCGCAGTGTAACCTCTTATGCTGACTGATCATTTATTCGTTTATTTTTTAATATACACAAGAATAAGCTAGGTGAAAGCCCTTCCTCAAGGATAAAGTAGGGGCTCATTTTGAGATTAAACTGGCATTGCTTAGGAGTCCACGTCCTTAAACTCTGAGCTGCCTGCCTCCCTCTTAAATCTACTAAGTGTTTCTTTGGGGAAGGGTCTTAATAGAAATGCTTTTCAATAAATCGCAATATTAAAGTGACAAAGTTTTGAGAAAAGTTGTTCATTTGAGTATCACTATCCAGTCATTCGTGTTTAAATCGTGCCAGCTAAGTGACCCACAGTGATAGTAACCTTGGGGTACAATGACTTGACAGTCTGGGTGTCATTCAGAGAGTGAAGGACTGACACATCCTGATATATTCATTATGTAATAATCAGCCCAAAAAGCATTTTTAGATGTAATTTTCTGAAACAACTTCAAATGCATGAGGACGGCATACTGTTATAATTCTGCGGAAATGTTCGTCAGTGAGCCCTCGCTGTCCTCGTGGTTGTGACAGAACGTCGCGTGAGCTATTGGCTCAGAGTCGGGTCCGAAACCCATTAATGCCTTACCATCAAGGCTGAGACCCTCTAATGCATTAGTGTGGAAGGTATACTGCTGAGTGTTTTGCTGATGGATTTAATCAGGACTGGAGAGCCTCTGAAGGTGAAAATCTTTTTTTTTTTCTTTTCTTCATTCTCAAAAATTTGCAGATCAGCTGTGCAATGCAAGACTTCAACTTCATGAGAAAGCGTTTCCATTCATTATAGCGGGGCTTCCTGCCAAACTAGCTGTCTAATGCCAATAACAGATTTTCAGGAGCCTGGCATCTTTTGGAATTATTTTCTCACTACTTTAAGTCTGGAGATGTCTGTTTTTTACCTGCAGAATATGTCCTCTGAGTTGAAATGGAATAAATACATTTGCACTAATCCTATGTGATGTAGCTTTTTCTCTTTCCCGTCCTTTCCAGTACGTTATATGTTTGCACCTTGTGACAAAAACAAACACACATTTGTCAGTGTCCCATGCACTAACTGTGAAATAAATAAACGGCACATACATTTGTTATTTTTTGTTCGATTTTGCAGACAAAACCTTGGAATGTGGGCATATTAGTGTGGCTTCTCATACCATTTAGTGAAAATCGCTGTCTTTCCTTTGGACCTGCGACAGAAGGAGCAGTGAAGTCCTGGGGACACTCAGCTGGGTCTCTACACTAATTCCTAAATAATTGATGATCAGTTGATCAAAGTTTAATGCTGGATTGAGACGTAATGGCTTGGCTGCCATATCTTTTGATTGTAAATATGGCAAGTTAGCTGTAAATGCAACTGTCAGAGGAATCCTCAATATAAAAGAAGAGAACAACACATTTTAAAGCTTTAGTTTGGGACCCACATAAACTATAAAATTAGGAAAAAGATCTCATCTGAGGTACTTTATAAGTATGAATATGTATATTATTATTATTATTTTAATTATCCTTAACTGCTTTTCTCCTTTGACACAGATAGTACAATTGGTTTCCATACAATGAAGACATTGTGCAATATAAGCCAGGCCGTGGGGAAAAATGTCCACCAGTTAAACATTTACAATGCAAATAAATGTAACTGATCTGACTTCAACACAATATAATATCAATGTGTTTCTTTGACATCAACAATCCTATGTGTACACATATTCACTTACAATGTAGACAGTTCTTAATGCTTTGTGTCCAACTTCAACTGTGTGTGCAGTCAAACAATATGCTGCTTTTCTTTGTGGGAAACTGTATTTATATGCTGAATAGCTAACAGGTAATAGATAAACCTGTATTTGAAATGCAATTTCCCCACAGGTTTGTAAAGGTGCATCTTTTGGGTATGGGGTTATAGATCCGTATTGAGAATGTTCAAATCCCGGAGATGATATAGTATTCATGGCACTGTTGGGTCTTTGAGCAAGGCCCCTAACCCCTACTGCTACAGGGGTGTTGCATGCTGACTGACCCTAAACTTTGCTCTCACCTCTATATACATGTGAGCAAGATGGTATATATGAAAATGACCCAATTTCCCCATGAGCATGAATGAAATATCTTTATTTCACATTGCATCTGAATCTGTAAATCAAACTACTGGCACATTAACTATGGAGAGCAAAGCGACAGCAAATGACTATCAGACCAATGCACTGATTATTTAAAATGTTTTTATATTTAAAGGAAGAGCGAAAATGCTTTTAATGTACATATGTATCAGTGTCACCTTTCAGAGGAAAACTTTCTGATTATTTTAGGGAACGTCCCCATAGAAGTTATGTGTCACGACAAGTTGTAAATGCATGTTTAGCGCCGGAAGTTCATGCTTCATTTATATTTCAGGTCATTAGGCAGAGTGCAGGATGTGAAAGCGACTTATCTGCACAGGGTCTGATGACATCGGTGGATAATCCGTACCTCTCAGTTTGGTGTCCCTGTGTGTCCCTGCACACCCACTGCCTGAAACGTAGGCCCAAATTAAGGCGTCGTGAGCGACAAAATTCTCCGCTCAGTTGGCATCATCCGCATCTGGCGGCCGTTTACAGACCAGCATGTTAGCTTCTCCCGGTCGCCGCGATTAGCATCTTCTAGCTGAGACACGGAAGGGGCCCCACATCGACTCACACCTGTCTGAGTGCAGCTAGAAGGAGCAGCAGGACGTTCTCTGTGTAACTGGTGCTGATTCGCGCCAAATGTGGGACCGTGTTCCGCTCCATCAAGTGGGCTGTATAAGCGTCAGCATCTGTCAGTTACCGACTTACCTCGACACACATTTGTTTGCAGTCACCCGCTCGGATCTACAAAGTGGTCTTCTAGTGGTCAGCACTCTGCATTGTTGCCACGGCAACTCTTGATACGATCGGGGTCACGGCATTATTCCTGCGACTGGAAGGTCATCAGTTCGAATCCCAGGATCAACAGGAGTGATTTTATCGTTGGGCCCCTGATTACGGCCATGAATCTCAAATACCTTCAGGGACCCTGCTTTCTCAAAAAATGTGTGCTGCTTTGGATAAAAGTGTATGCTAAATAAATAAATGTAAATAGCAAAGAGGAGAAGCAATGTCACCTTTTCTTTGCTATATAATGTATGACATTAGTGTAATATCATGGATTTTCAGGCAAAACTGCAAAATAATAATCTGTTGGGACGCTATGATACTTTCATTTTCTCAGGAGATCAAAGCATCTTACTTTTGAACTACATCTCGGTGTCTGAGCCAAGGCAAGAAACGGCATCGTGAAACTTAATGACATTAATATGCTCCTGACACTTTATGAATTTGTGTTATTGTTACATTTTTTTACAGTGCACTCAAAGGCACACTGTAAAAACACTGTGTTCTTTACCTGAGCATACGAAATATATTTTTTTCTGGTTGATGCCATTTTTATTTTCTCTCTTGCTAACAATATCCACTACTGCTGGGGAATCTTGTAAATGCATGGGGGGGGGGGGGGGGGGGGGCCTGTCTGAATTTATCAAGATAAAGAAATTCCCTCTGATTCTCCACACCACATGAATATAAGCTATAAATAAAGCTGCAATTGAATTCTGAAGTGGTAAATATTTTAGAATGAAACAGAACATAGTTAACATATAATATCCCGCATTGCAAGATTAAGATGCCCTTAGTTTAAAGATAATCAATTGTTCCTGCTAAAGTACGGTTCCGACAAATGATAATATAATGGCCTCCGATATTCAGTGGAGATGTGGGCTCCCTGCAGCCCCATTAATCTACATGTTCTGGAAATATACCAATTGTCACACTGCTGGTCTTGGATACTTTATCTCGTTTCCAATTGGCTTTACTTGGGCCAACAATTAATTTGAAGTGTAATTCACCCAATAAAAATGTATTCTGACTGCTCTATTGATTGTGAAATAGCTTAATCTCCCCCAGCAGAAAGATAAATATTTCCATTTCCCCAGCAGAAATAATGCCTTATATGGGATTCCCATGTGAATTATACTGTAACTGGCATGTGTTGCTTTGCAGTTTTGTTTTGCCATGTTTGCCTTTGATGTAACTGATCCCGTTTTAATAAAACTGTAAAAATGAATGCCGGAGAGCACAAATGAGGACAAATGCTGCTGATTCATGGAATGCAAACAGGAGTGAAGGACAAAAGTTTGGCTTAAACTTATAGCTGAGAACCTTTTCTTTCTTAATAGCATATCTTACCTTACATGATTTGTAAAAAATATGTAACAAAAGCTCCTGACGAAACACAAATCATGTAAAGTTTAAAGATAACATGTAAATATCTAAATCAATAACTCGTTGTCATAACCCAACATAAAAGCACTGAGATAATGCCTGATTTTGTCCATTTTAAATAGCTTTTTATAATGAACAAAATTTCACTAATATATCTGGCACAAATAGTGAGGTATACAAATATTAAGCAAAACAAAATGTACAAATAAACATCAGTTTTCGGCCTCACACAAATTTTTTTGTTTGCTGTAGACATACATTGACAATTCTATCAGTAACTTGAGAGAGCAGGAGTAACTAATGGTGCTTTTCCACTGGCATAGAGGAACCAAGCTAGACCCGACCCGTACCGCATAGATAGACTAGTCACAGCGCAGTTCCAGCTCGCTTCGGTTTTCCACTGCAGAAGGGCCGGTTCAGTAAAGGCGTTGCCGGGTTATAGCGACAGCAACATCAAACCAAAGAGACAAACACAGCATACATCATGATTCACTATGTGCAATTTTTTGTTTCTTTTTTACTGTATGCTAATTTCAGCTGGCACATCTGTGAGAAACCCTGTTTTGTTAGCATCAAACGACAGCGGAAATTGTCGAGTTCGGAGTTATCGGGAAGGCATCGATACATCATAGTGCGTGATAATACTAATAATGAATAATACACAGAACATACCCTTTTTCCTTCAGATAATCCATATACAGAATTCTGGTATCCGATCTGGTATGGCTGGCCTACTTTATAATGGAAAACCAAAAGTCCGAAGTACGGGTTGGGTACAGCTCGCATACTTTATAATGGAAAACCGAAAATTTGATGTACAGGTCGGGCATGATTCCTGGTTTGCAGTGGAAAAACGTCATCGATAACTCGGCTACTAATCAAATACAAATCATGAACGAATATAGTAACTGCATGAAATGCATGATCCATCATGCCTGATTTGATGATGAATGAACACGGGATCAGTGCGTAACTAACACTTTCTGATTAACAGTTTCTGATTAATTAATACATTAAGTATTAAATGCTAAGTGTTTTACTACATTATTTGTGCACCCCCCACCCCTCCAAGTAAAGTGCTACTATAAAGTCGTCTTTCTCTTGCATATTACTGGCTGATAAAACTCCATATTATGATTATTTCTGTGTACAATGACAATGAAAGTCACAGGCAAAACAACAATAATATGATTTCAAACATGGCATTGTATGCAAAATTAGCATAATAAATCACCCTGTGTATTTTGCACGGTTGTCTCTCCACCTGAAGTCCCTCATTTGCTGCTTTCTGCATTGTCTGCAGCCATCTAGTGTCTGTTTTGTGCCCTTGAATATTCACTTTATGCAAACCTCCATACAGGCAATGCATGCGCTAGAAAAATACAAATGAATAAAACCGAAAACCAGCTTTATCAAATACATTTTTGAAACATCCTCAAATGAGCTCAATAGTAAACTATCAGAAATTATTCCATCAAACTGAAAACAAAAAGTTGTTATTTGTGCAATTATTTTAATTTGCGTGACGCATTTGAGCATGTTATTCTTTAATCCAAAAGTACTGGTTGTAATATGTTCAAAGAAGCTACAAGATAATTTGCCTTTTGTGCATCAATGTACAGGAAATCTTACTTCCAGTCAGTAACATGTACCAGATTTAAACAGCAGAAATGCACTTACAAAACATCAAAACAAATACACATACAGTATGATAACTAAGAACTGCCCAAGTATGAATATATGAACTGTGAAATAAAGCAAAACATGTCTGAGTAAAGTGCAATTTACAGTATCCCCCTGCCCAGTAAACTGTACTATGTATTGATGAAGTTGGAGTACCAACGCTCTTTGTTGAGTTGCCAAATTGCATGGGGTTTAAACTGGTTGGTGGCAGTGCTGATGCTGTTATGCAATGGAGCGTGACCAGGGTGGGTCAGGATACACAGGATCGCACAAGTCCTGCTTCTGAGGTTGTTGTATATGAACTCTATCAAGGAGGGAAGAGGGCCAGCGAATTGTTATGTGTGTTTCAGACCCTGGTTTAGAAGGGTGCCTAAGGGTGCATGGCATCCCCAACTGAAGAATGTGCCCCCTTCAGGTAGGAGTCAATCGGGGCATGACTGTGACATGACTGTGAGGAACATGCCCCATAACTGATTTCAAATGCACCTTTAGTGATTTTGTTCTGCACCCGGCACTGGTGTGTTTTGTTACTTCCTGACTTTGAACCCTTCGGTTTACAATACTCTCAGTCAGGCAGGTACAGAGGAGGGGGACAGGGTACTTAGCACTTTTGCCAAAACAATTGAAATGCCTTTTTTACTGAGGAGGACCCGCCGTCCAGATAGCAAAATTCACAGAGGGGACCCCCAAGACAGTAAAATTTACCTTAAACTACCCACCTACCCCGTTCCATCACCTGCCCCTCAAAGAGTGTGTGTACCTCTCTCAGTACTGCTGCAGTAATAGTTACCCAGAATCTGTCCCTGCATCCCACACTTCCTTAGGGAAAAACAGCCAAGTCTGTTTCTCATCTGTTGTCCTTCACATGCCATGTCAGATTTACTGATTTCCTGGTGTTGGGGTTGATGGTCACATAAGACACGAAAACCAGGTTGAATGAGACTATCTAGGTGAATAACTAAATAATTTCACACAAACCCGTTAAAGGCCTAAAAATTTGCCTTTTTGCTAAATTGGTGCAGGTTATTGGGAAATACCCAGAGGCGAGGGCTGCACAGAGAAGCTTGTGTTTCTTAAGGAAATTCAAGGCTGGGAAAGTGTACGTGTCAAGACAGCATAATGCAGCACTCCAATAGGAGGTGCTCAGTCAGTGGTTCCTCAGCCACCTGCGGCCTGCAGGTCTACATGCCAGCCCCTGGAGCCCTTCACCTGGGACAGATTACCACCCGCTGCCCAGGAGGCATTTGAGGCCTGGCCCGCTGTCAAGCTCTTTTACATTAATCATCAGGCCTGCACTCTGCTTCTCATCACGATACACAGTGAGGGGGAAAGGACAAATCGAAGACTTATCCCACACTAGAGACACGAATGATTAATTCTACACACATTCTATATACTTGTAATTACATTGTTGCTTACAATGGAAATGTAAGTTCGGTAATTATCTAAAATCCAAAAAAGAAATGGTTTGTAAAAGACACATATTTTAAAAAAGAAAAGGGTTAGGTCTGACAAATAAAAATACTGCCAGAGGGCTTCTAGGTAAAGGGCTGTGTTCTGTGTTTTTACTAGTGGAATGTTACAATTGTTCAATTTGCTTTAAAATATTTTGAAAAATGTGGCTTCTGTTAGTCAGCTGTTAGGGCACATTCCCATAATCCCTAATGAAGACTAAGACTAATCATTTCTAAAGCTAATGGTATCCTACAATCTTGTAGTAATTATGTTAAGAACAACTAAAGGAGACTTCATGTCACTCTGGCTTTGACAATATTTCTTTACTGTGCTTTCTAAATTAATGTTAAATAGCATCTTTCTGATATTTTCATTAAATGCACTACCTGAAAACCTCTCAGCATTCATTTTCTTACATTATCTGCAATGTCTCATATTTATAGTGCAAAGCAAATTATTTTTAAATGTGTTAAACATATACTGTTTTGTCTCCCAAGAAGAATATAAATTATATTGAAAGTTCACAATCAAGTACTTAGCAGAGGTGAGGCTATTGCATGAAGAGTATATTAACATCTTCATTTATCTATCCATCCTCTCTCTATATCACTTTGTGAATAAAAAACTTGTCAGAAAAAAAGGGAAACCATGCCAGCTGCTGGTGTAAAAAGTAAGTCACAACGATTACATGCCCAAGGGAAAAAAATGAAATTAGAAACTGTTTCTTACATGACCAAACAAGCACTATTTTGCAAATCACTGAGCATGCTATGGATATTCTTGTATTCGACAAAACAGCCATATCTCACAGAATATGAGTATTACAGACACTAATGTAAAACCATTGCATCATTTTGTTTTGCAACTTTTAGACAGACCAACCACAAACACAGTGCAAAGTGTAACTTCTGTAAGAATGAGCCCCATTAACAGCTACTGAACTCATATCATGTATATGTTTCCTTCCTCAAACCTACCATATATACCCTAAATGACTGGCACTGCATATGCCATTTCCTCCGGATTTGGAAGGTCACCGTGTGTCAGCTTGGATTGTGCTGAGGCAGGAGAGAAAACCATAATTCTGATGACATTTGACATTTGAGTCCATAGAGTTTGATTGGATATGAGTGTTGGGGACTTTGACAAAGCATAAATGTAATATATTATAGTATACTATAATATATATATAAATTTTTTTTATACATGTTCATGAATGTGACCAAGATGTAAATTTCACTGACTGGTTCACTGGGTTAATCACCTGAAATATTGCTTGGACTGCCCAGCTAGTCAGCGGTATATCTGAGTTGAACATTTGAATATCAAAAAATATCAAATGAGCATTTTAATTATATATTATATATCATTTGTGCCTCGCCCTTACCACCCACGCACACATCAAAAACACCAAAAATCCCATATGCCGTCTACGTCACCGTAACTGTAGAAAACCCTGATCTACATTGGCTGCACTGCCACTTTATGTATAGTACTTCCAGGCATTGTCATGTACTTTTCCTGTTCATTGTTTGTCTAATGTGAAATGTATTTGTGTTTCGCTATGCTATGCTAAATGACATATGTCATCTTATGCTGTGTTATTTTATGCTATGCATTTTGTCATGCTATGCTACACTACATTATGGTTTCTTATGTTACACAGATACAGTAGGTAGCAGTCCCCCCCCCCAACTTATTAATATGTACAATATGTAAATTTCCCCAAAAACTCTGTCTTTAATGTTGTAATGTCTGTCCTGTAATGAATGTTGCACCCTGGGCTCAAAAGGAATGCTATTTCCTTATTTCCTTTCACTGTATATTGTACATGGCTGGGATGACAATAAAGCTCTACTTGACTTCTGACTTCAGCTTTTTTCTGGAATATACCAGGTCCTCCTCTGTTTTTCAGGGAGCGACCCCTTTTCCTGTGGGTGAACTGACCCCCAGGATGTACATGTGGTGCGGTGTGGACTGTCAGGTGGAATCAGGCATTGAGTGATTACTGCACTGGGGTGCCCAGATGTCGGTCCGTTGGTCCGTGGGAGTTTACAGACAGGGCATGTGTCCTTTGTGAACTGATCATCTTGAGTCGTAATTAAATTGACGTGGCTGTGAAATATGAAAGGCTTGCTTCATGTGATTGGATTTACAGAATTTTAATAGTAATATCATTTTTTTTAAATCGACTCCAGTGTTTAGTCCAGTCTTGTTGAAGTTCTGATCGTATGGATCTCTGGCCTGAAGCAGGTCGCAGACACAGAAAACTCCGGACCAAAAGCTGATGTCTGTCAAAGATAGCTGCTCCTTTCCAGTCCAGTCACCTATACATAGCCGTCAGTGACACACTATAGGCCAGGGGTCTCCAACTCCGGTCCTGGAGAGCTACCGTCCAGTAGGTTTTCTATCCTACCTGGCTTCAGATGAGCTACACCGGGTCTCAGGTAAATACCAGGAGCAGGTGTGGCTCATCAGAAGCCAAGTGGGACAGAAAACCAACTGGATAGTAGCTCTCCAGGACCGGAGTTGGAGAGCCCTGCTATAGGCTTTCACGTATTTATAAGGTTGGTTTGCATACTTTAGTCTCCCACAGAGCGTGCTGGCATGGAGGTGCCACAACTGAAGATGATTTCAGGGCCAGAATCCAAAGCTTAGGATGATGCACCAATGACTTCTCTGCTTGAGCTGGGCATGTCTAAGCCTTGTGGAGAATGGTATGAGTTTATATGCACATTCATATGAATAAGAAAGCTGACACTGACATTACTGTAAAACAAGTATTCACCTACAAAAACATCAGGTAAAATTGATTTTTAATATAGATCATGGTGCTGCTTTGTGTTATTTTGTGTAATATTATAATGATGATGATGATGAGTATTAAAAAAATAATTATAATTATTATTATTATTGCTAATAATAATCATCATCATAATAATAATAATAATACGTTTAATTTATACAGCACTTCTCAAACCCCGAAAGTAAGAGAACACATAGCACAGTGAATCAATGATGAACACAATAATTGGAATATCCTCCTGAGACCCAAGGAGAAAAGTGTCCTTCAATTGTAGGTTATTTGTCTTTGGAGGAAATAAGACATCTTAAAATAAAATTTTTTCAAGTTTATTTTTATTTTTAATTTCGCAGCATGTCCTCTTTAGTGCACAACAGGAATAAATATGTTTCCTAACATCAGTGAAAAAATAAATGCAAAAATACAATGTCCACTACAATGGACATAAATGAATAGGTTGGGTCTCAGGAGGTTACAGAGTATGGTAAACAATGCAGTAATAATAAGATACATTTATCGTATAATGAATTAGTAGCTATATAAATGGAGGAGAAAATGTAGCATGATGATAGGTAATAAAAACACAGAATATAGAAATAGGAAGTGGGACACAGAGGACATGGATCGAAAGTGAAGATGACGAAAGAGAGCTGTTACTGGTGATGCATTAATGGTCAGTTCATTTGGATGTTACTTGGCACAGTGGTAGGAAGTATATTGTGGATAGAAAGTGAGCGAGACAGAGTGTGGAACTGTGCACGGGGGGGGGGGTCCTGGGGTTTGGCGGGCCTGTGCCAGGGTGGCAGGTGTGGGGCACAAGGCATCCGTCTCTGTCTGGGCTGTCCCCTCCACGCGCCCGCACTCACACCCATAAGCTTGTCCACTTTGCGTGAGAGTGGTGTCGGCTCCGAGCCACCACTCAGCGCCCGCTCCGGAGTGACATATGAACACGTCGGACGTGGGTATTTGTCATTTTCTCTGGCTTCAGAGGTCAATGATCATTCACACTGGGTTATAAAAGTCAGACACGTCCAGCAGACTGCTGCTGCTATACACTCTGTTACTTTGCTTTCATTTTGCATTGCAAAACTATAATGCTATATACATA
The DNA here is from genome assembly GCA_026776725.1 of Gnathonemus echidnorhynchus. Taxonomy (NCBI): domain Eukaryota; kingdom Metazoa; phylum Chordata; class Actinopteri; order Osteoglossiformes; family Mormyridae; genus Gnathonemus; species Gnathonemus echidnorhynchus. Next base: position 4,347,216 of record JAODJU010000138.1, on the reverse strand, counting down.
TAGCAGATACGCTAATTTAATACAATGTTTCAAATGCGATTGCAGCTACAAATATTACTCCTGCTTCGACAGGAGATAAATCAAAGATAAAATATAGCCCATTTTCATTCTGCAGAGTGAAGTATATTTGTCTCCAGTGTTTTTAATAAAGACACATGAAAAAAGATGGAAAAAACAACTTTATTGGGGTTATACTATTTTATTCAAAAAAGAATGTAGGAATTATTTAAAGCAGAAGCACGCCTATCTAAAGTTATTTCTATATATGATATGTGCAGGCTAATTGAAGAAAAATATGTGCTAAGCTCTAAAATGAACAATGTTTTACTGGAGACACAACTTTCTGGGGGACATTTGTAATTTAATTCTGTTATGATTAAATTGACAGTGTAGCTTAAGAAAACCAGGAAATGGTTAGGCAAGTATGATAGGGTATATAAATACACACTAGGCCAAGAGCATAAACATTCACATATCTCCATTTAATTAATTTTAAATCAGGTCTAACAGGAAATGTGAGGCTGGCGGTGTTCATGAGCACGAACCATTAATATGAATCGTGAAGGTCACCCAAGAGTCACTTTAAAATGCTGCTCATTCGCAGATTTTAACAAAACGTAAGCCCACAGAAGTCCTTAAGATGATCACAGAAAAGAACTGCATTACTAAGGGGATCAATGACGTAAAAGTTAGTACGTATTTATGTGGTGTTTGCAACTGTGAATCTGAATCTATTACAAAGTACCAGATGTAATATTCTGTAGATATTTAGTAATAATGCTTTGTAGATGCTGTATTCTGTAGTAACACCCTGTAGATGAAAATTCTGTAGGCAATGAGCCTCCACCTGTATAATTTATAAGCAGATTAAAGCAGTTGATGAAACAGAGTTGTGCTGTATATACACTGTCATTATAAGTGTTTGGGTGAAGGATTTTATTAATTTGGGTATTTTGTGTGAACAGCTGTAGAAATGTACAGCATGGCAGTTCTAATTCATATCTGTTTCTTAAAAAGGGAGCTTTGAATGAGTTTACTATTTAATGCCTGCTTACTACTTTAAAGTTCTGTATTCCTATGTTACATACAGATACACACATTCCAGAATACAAAAAGTTACACTTGTTCTCTTATACACACCAACCAGTCAGCAGTAGTTATTACTTATATGCAGTTTTTTTCTTTTTTTTATCCGGAAAAACAAGGGAAATCCTTTTTAAAGAATTTTACAAGATTACCTTATTTACTTAAAAGGCACCAAAAAACTCTCTATACATTCCACTTCAAATTTGTTGAGAGTATAGCAGTTTTATTATTATTATTATTATTGCATTTATTTTTTTAATAAAGAAGCTCCACACTGCAGCTGGTTATAATAAATAATGTGCTGTTAGCTGCACTACTGGTTATTTTCAGTCCTATCACAGATATCCACTATTCAGAGGAGATAAATGTGATTTAAATTAATAGCCAGTCCTAAATAACTCCTCAGCTGGTAAACGATGCATTTATCAGACGGGGACAGCCAATGTCCTTTGATTCATGAGCCCCTAACGACATGAAGGGTGCCTACAAAAATTGTTATTACTTTTTAATAAAGTGTACCAGTCAGTCTTCAGTCATTTATCAGCTGCTCTGGCACCCTGACAAAGAGCTGTACCTCAGAATTAGATGAATGGTAACGAGTATAAAAAAGCTTGATCCTAAATAAAAAAATAAAAAAAAACTGTCACAAGTGACTAATAAGAAAACATTAGTTATGAAAGGATGAACAGTACAAACACAAACAAAAAAAAAACTGCGAGGGAGAAAAAATGCCATAAATGAATTAGTCTCTATAACAATAAATGTGCTGTTAAACATGACATGCAGAAATGGTGTTTTTGTGGGGAAAAGGACCAATTCACTTTCATTTTATCACTCGGATAATTTGGAAATTTATGAATGACGGGATAATTGGACAGCCGCACGTCCCAGATGAAGGTAATGTTTCCTTAGCAAACCTTGTAAGGTTGTTGCTACAGTATAAATACCGTTCACATAATGAACAGAAATAATACCTCCATTGTGAGGCCGTCAATCAAACAAGGAAAATATTGGGTAATACAGAAATAAAAATCAGCCATGGAGAAAATCCGAATGTTCATATGATTAACCTTCAGAACAATAGAGATGATAAGTGTGTGTTCCCTGGAGTGTGGCATTTACAGAGACCTTTTACAAAAGTTTGTGAGAGCCCTTTATTTTATTGGGTGAAATACGTTTAGAAAAGTGAACGGTATCTTTGATTATGACTCTACCACGAAAGGCTCATAACACATCAGTAAAAAAATAAATACTACAGCTGGACAGCTAGTAAAAAAATTTTTTTTTTACACAATTAATATTATTTTTAAATCTGCTATTAAGACTGAGCACAGTACTTATTGCCTTTGAATTTTACAAAATTTTATTGTGAAAGTGGAGTGAGTTTTGGGACATAAGAAATGGGTTATATTCTCATAAAAAAACGTCTTCAGAAGAAGCCCCTTGCAGTACATAAAGTACCTCAAACCTCTGAATAGCTAACACGCTAAACTTCGGTTCAAACAAATAGCCATTGCTACATCTAATCAGCAAAATTACACTTCCAGCATCTGCTTTTTGACTTACACTCTCACGCCTCATTGTGTTGCTCTCCCTTAATTTTAAGTGATAGGGGTCATAACTATGACTGTATCTTAGCAACCCCCTCCTTGTTCCAGAGGTCAGAGTATGCCACAAGGGTGACAGTCAAGCTGAGAGATGGCGGTAGGCCTCACCTTACCAAAATTAGTTATCTAACGTCATACATGGTACTGAAGAAAGACACTAGGCCCTCTACGGCATTATCCTTAGTTATGTAGCATTATTACTACAAAAACTTTAGCTTTAGCTACTGTAGGTGCTGTTGTTTTCTCGTGGCATTTGTATATTAATCCCTTCGTCGTAGCACCTCAATCCCTCTATGGCTATAAAAAAACCCAAGCCCCACATCCACAGAAAAAAAAAACGCACGGAAAAGAGCAGTTTTAGTTCAAGGTAAATAAATAAATTACTAGTTGTCTACAGCCTGTATTCATGGCCACGTAAATTCACTGAATGAATAACCGCCTTTTCCTCATGTGAACTTTTTGTCGCTGAAGAAGAGCCAAATGCTCGACTCCGCCGAGTCTGGCGGAAGAAAAATTCAAGAGAACATGAAAGTATGTGTTCAGGTATCAAAACATACAGCAGTAGTTGACAAAAATATAAAACTCCTTTGCAGACAATGACCTGAAAAATCCATTTCGGTTGTAAAGCAATGAAAAACACTGCTTGGTGAATCTTGTCAAATCCAATTACTTACAGGCGCTCGACTTCGCACTTCCGAAATGCCGATAAAAATGAAACAGCGTGGTCCTCAGACAGACCCACAGCCGCCACAGTGCTCAGCCACGAAGCCTCACCTTGTTTACTGTATCTAAATGCAGCTATACAGCTATACATACCTAGAAACAGATTACGTTCACCCCAGCACGAAACGTTCCGTATCGGTGCTGCAGTTTAGCTTCCGATCCCTTGTGTATCAGGCCATGTTAAGCCTCACGCACCAGTAACAGTCAATTCATTAACCTTTGCTTTTACCCTGGCCTTCATGTCAGGTCTTCAGACTCTCTCTACCCATTTAATACATTTTTCTTAATAGTTGCTCACCGGAGAATGAAAAGGGCATGACGGTTTCTCTTGACATTGACTGTGCCATTGTAATAATAAGCTCCCCTTTCTTATATCATTAACAATATCCCATCACTGCC
>JAODJU010000138.1:4302374-4337191 GCA_026776725.1 Gnathonemus echidnorhynchus | reverse complement strand
AGTCTCCTTTGCTTGAGGCTGAACAGATTTAGCTCAACTAACCTTTCCTCGTATGACATTCCTCTAAGACCAGGAATAATTCTTGTGGCCCTACGCTGCACCTTTTCTAAGGCCACATAGCCCCCTTCCCATCATTCCATGCGGTTAACGCCCACCTGCTAAGTGTCCAGCCATGAGTTGAGTGTGAGGTGTCCTGACTCTTATGTGAAAATAGCAAACACCATAATAATCTATCCTGAGCTTTTAATATAATTTATCCTTTTACTATATTGGTGTAATTTTATTTGGGAAGATGTGAATATTTTCCTACATAAAGCAAAGAATAAGACACCTTTAACTGATTAGAATCAAATGCACAGAAATTATTCTCAGATGTGTTTATAATTGTCAAATGTGGCAGTAATTAATATTTAGGATATTTAAATCATACACAGCTGGCCCTGGAAAACATATGCCTAATTAGTTATGTATTTTTTGTCCGTCAATGTCGTGTAGAATTTCCAGTTTTAAGGAAATGTTTAGTTTGTTTGTTTGCTGATTTGTTTGTTTGTCTTTCACTAGGGCCCCATCCTGGTTTGACCCCAGCCTTCTGCCCTGTGCTGCCTGCAAGAGGTTTCTTGCCCCCCCAGACCCTGATCAGGATAAGTGGTCGGAAAAGGAATGGATGGACGGAAAATCACGTTTTTAAATTGAGCGTTATTATTTAATCGTTATTATCTAGATGGTTTATGACTCTCCGAACCTGCCAGTTATTTAATCATGTCATCCTTGACTCATCTACAGGGTGAGGGGTTGTTGTCTTTTGTTACCTCCTCCCATTCATAGATGTTAGCGTTAGCACTGACGAATTATGTTCTTTGCAGTCATTGGATACATTAGCTCCTGTCAATGAAAAGCCATAAGTACGTATTGATCTATTCATAAGCAAAGTGCTTCCTCCCATCAGAATAATTCATCTGCTTTCAGCCAGCTCTCTCAAAACGACGCATCAGTCGCAAAAAATGTTCTAGGTTCTAGGGTCGGCCCTTTCTCTTTCGCCCCTGTTTTATTACGAAAAAAGACCATTCGACACATAAAAGCAGAATGTTCCCACCGCCATGCACTGAGGAGGGCGTCTATAGGATCGTTAGAATTGTGTCACAACCACATTCAGAGAAGCTTCTACTTCTTTCGTACTGAAAATATAAAGTCGCAGACTCATCTGTAAATAATAGGGGCCGTGTGGAACGATATCCATACTATGTAAAGACTTTTATCAGAAGCAATCAAGATATTAAATTTACCGTGTTTCATTTTGAGAAAATATGCTTCTGTGTTCCAGGAAGTAATTTAGTTTTGTTGTTTCATTAAAAGTGACACGAATCAATGTGTATCCCACAAAAATGCTGCGATCAGGCCAAACTTGTCAGTTCCCAAATGCTGAACATTTTTATCTCCTCGCGTCGGCGTGAGGATCAAATCTGGAAGCTTTCTTTGATTCACTGCTGCATGAACAAAAGGTTGTTTTCTTATTTTCATGTAAATGTCTCTATATAGGCGAAGACAAGTGTAATCAATCTTCTTCACGACAAGGCGGGAGGGCTGTGATTATTGGTGCTTAGTAGCAGAGGGATCGTAAAACAGGAAAATTGAAAGTGATATTTAATTGACACGAGCATTTCCACTGCACACCGTAGCTGTGCATCCACCCCTGCATGCAGAGCCACTGCATTCCCCACAGGTGAGGAAGAAAAACACTCGTGCCTCTAAAATTAGTTTAAGACCGCTTTTCAAAGGGACAGGTAGTCCACATCATCTGAGACAATATTAAACAGGTTCTTACAAGAATTTGTAATCCATTCAATTTTCCATTAAGGGCTATTTACAGTAGCGATTATATATAATCATTGGCTTTGCTCTGTATTGTAATACTTCAGTAATAAATCTGCTGAAATTTTAAACTAACTTATGAATCCTGGTTGGCTATATTTCTGTAACATTTCCATTTGCATTTGTATTGTCCTAAACACCAGACAGCTTCAAATTGGCAGACATTTAGCATTTAGCATTTTTGCTAATAAAAAAGTCTACTGTAGAGTTTGACTTGCATTTGTAATGAAAATGGCTAGAATTTACCAGAAGGAAAAAAAAAAATCTTGTTCCTTTATCATGGGTAACGAGAAATGTCTTGTGTCCAGTTATGTAAAGTTTGATTAAGCTAACGAAATCACCACCACTGCGGCAAGGCGCGGCTCCGGGCCTGAATCCTGACCCCGCGCTTAAAAACCCTGGCCCCAGGTACGAGACCAGCAAGAAACATCCTGAACCACAACTCTGACAAGATGCCTTGAAAGCCGACCGCTGAGGAGCGACTGGGGAAGCTTGGGCGAAATTGGTGTCAAAGAGAGGGCAGCCATGTTGATTTATAGCCTCAAGAGTTGAATGTGAGCTGATCAGAAGCTGGTGCAATTATCCAAATGTGGCGTCTGTTATTCTTCCACCCTACAAGTGGTGGTCATGTCTGAGTGGTCTGATCTACACGTCTTTGGCTCAACTTGTCCACTTAAAAGACCATTAATCACTACCCACTTTATAAATCAAAGGGGCCAACTGCCTGAGAGCGATTATTAGGTCAGTCCTCTGCAGAAGTACTTAACCAATTCCCAGACCCGGACTTGATATATTTTTCTTCCTCTAGTCAGACGATTCATCATCACTCTCCCACTGAGATATAATGGAGCAGGCAGGGAGAATGACTGAATGTTAAACAATGTGCACTGGAGAAAAAAATAAGACACAGGGACAGACCTCTGATGTCCCAGGCCACGTCCACAAGGGCCCTTATTTCCCACTAAGCCCATTCATCCTGCGACTTAGCCTCCCAAATTATTTCAGACAAAACCAAGACAAATGTGTTTAAGATGTAGTTACCGTGGTCTACGAGGCACCTCCACCGCTCGAACAAATCTCAAGGTTGCCGGCTGTCAGTTCAGGAGTATCGGGGGAGGAAGGACATGAGCGCTAGCTGAGTAAGGAGGAGCGGGACTGTCTTAGCGGGACTGTCTTAGCGGGAAGCAGCACGCAGCCTCACTCTCTACAGGATACAGCGACAGAAACGCATAAATAATCTCACACTCCTCATGTGTCACATACCAAAAGCTCTTTGATTAAGAATCGTACACCCTTTGAGTGCCAGAAGTTTTTCAGTAATATTTGATTTGTGTTTGCTTGATGTTATGATTATAATTAGCTAGAATTTACAAATGAGACATTTTGTTATGTATGTGTACATAGTTCTATTATTATTTTTTATCATTTTAAGTGGATGAGAAAATAGTTCAGCTTTCTTTGTTGTCCAACTTTTTTTTAATACCCAACCAGCCAACTTCTTCTTCATCTTCATCATCATATTATTATTATGATTATTATTATTACTCAGCAGTCTGTCCTCAAATACAAGTTTAATTTCCACATACTTTGCCGATATAAAACCTTGTTATGGAAGAGGTTGATATTTTGGGTTGTTTTTGAGCTTAAAAAACATCAAAAAGTCTTTCAGCACACGTGCCAGCGTACTGCACCAGAGTCATCACCCACTGTCCCTCTACGTTCACGATGAGCGTCTGTCCGACTGACTCGTCCCCCTGATCACACTGGGAGGGGGTCCATTTCTGTCCATTCTGGCGATTCTCACTTTTTGAAATGCAAACTCATACTGACATTCCCTTTAGATTGTATGAAGGCTCGTGATAAATTAGTTTGATATACTGTGTGATTGATCATGTGCTGTTTTTGTGTCTTATTAGGAATGTAAATTTTCAGGATTTAAAAAGTTAAATACACCAGTGCTGATGTAAAAATATTAACAAAATGCAACAACCAAATATGTTTCAAGTTTCAAAGTTTACTGTCACGTGTTCAGAGGAAAGATAAAGATGGGTAGAGAATTGGGGGTCGGGGGAGGGGGGGGGAATAGGACGAACAGTAGTGCAACACAAGACAGGACTGAGTAAACAAATAAGTAATAATATGAATAATATGAAGGTTATTGCTCCAAATGTGACATCTAGAAAAGAAATAAAAAGTGCTACACTGTAATAGTTACACTGTAATAGTTACACTGTAATAGTGCTACACTGCAATAGTCCCAACTCCTCCAGTTGCATTTGTACCAGTTGGACTTGATGGAAGTGGTCTGGAACTGGAAAAAATAACAATTATATATGTGTGTGTGTGTATATATATATATATATATATACAGCATCATCCTTTAAACCCTTAAACCAATCAAAACTCCATGCTTCTAAAAGGAATTTCAATTTTATTGATGAATCTTTCATCACGTTATTATACACCTGTAAGTAATTTACAGTTTTTCAGTTTAAATTGAATAGAACACTAGCAAAACAGATTATATATGTGTATTTGTGGTTGTGTACATATGAACTAATGTGTATATATGGAATATATGAAATCAATGTATAAAATAAGAAAAGTCAGTCCACTGTTAGGAATAAATAATAATGTCGCCACCAGCTCAAGTTACTCCAGTGAAGCCAACCCAGATGATGTGTTGATACAATTTGAGGCATTTATTATGGAAAAAAAGCAGCACTTACTCTCTTCTTGCCAACACAGACAATTGGTTCAGCTGACAGAAGATGAGAGAGCTGAACGTAAGTGAGGAAGACAGTTTCCATTACCCTGCATGCTCACCAGAGAGTAATTTGCAGAGGCTGGGTAAATTGTGATTTAAGAAGTGTAATGACGTGTAATAATTTTCTGTCAGTGTGTCAGTTACTCCTCAGCACGTAAGAATGTGGGGGGAGGTATAGGATGGGGGGTGGGTGACATACCCCTAAGAAGTAAAAATAGAAAAAAAACCGTCAGATACATGTTATTGAAATGGCTGATGTAGTGTGTGCACATCAATTCACAAAGAACTCCAAAGTTAATCCTAGAAAATAACTCGATTCGATAAAATAAGAATTTCTTAAAACCTGCCTGGTCACTAATTTTTGCCTGCTGTCCAATTAATCGTCCAGAAAATGACAGGCTCATGGATTTTCACAGTAGCAATGGTAAGCAGGAACAGGTTTAAGAAATCCGGAAATGGTCCTTGTTGAAAATAGGCTCCCCTAATCCGGTAAAAGCCGGCCAAGTTCCTCAGCATCCATATCACAACACACAAATATTTCCTTAATCTCTAGTCCCTCCAAGCAAAAGAAAAATGCAACTATATTCAATTTGATTTTCTCATAATGTCTGTAAGATGGTGTTTATCTAGTTGCTGGTTGTACCTAAAAAGGTTTATAAGGGCACTACATGAAACTCTGTACAAACTAAGTATTTATGGATACCCTGCGGGGCCCTAACAGAATTTTCAGCTTATGAGCTACAGCTATGAGATTTAACTCTTTCCTGAACAGCGCCGTGCCAGAAATCGGTATGCTGCTGAGACGACACCGGAAAATAACGTTTCCGTTTTTGTGTAGCATGAATCCTTGTTGTTATGATATATTTTTGTGATTTTTAATTTTTTTTCTGCTAGGAAAAAATATATATATATATTAAACCAAAGAACAAGCAGAGGTAATTCTGTGAAAGATGAGGGAACATCATTCTGCCCTATGAAAAAAATAAAACAAATTATCCATGAATATAATACAGGGCTTGATTAACAGTACAATAATGTTAATATAATGTTACAAATAATAATAACATAGTAATGATATTAAAAACATTAAAAGGTCAAAACGTGCCTTAATATTGGTCAGCGCTATGGTAATACTGATTTTTAAAAGTGATAAAAATTCTTGGTGGGAATGCAGTAAAGTGTAGCAAGACAGTAGTTTTTTTCTTCAAGGAGTTTAGTGTCTTTTGTAAACAATCTGCAGCCCTTAATATATTTTATATTATTTTTTAAGTAGCGCACCTTAAACATCAATGTTGAAAACAAATTCAGAATGCTTAATTCCTATTTTATCAATGCCAGTTCTTTTGTAGTAATGACTAAACTTCATAATGTTCAATCCATTTTCAAAGCACTTATCCTGGTCAGAGTCACCTGGATCATAGGTACAGCAGGGCACAAGGATGGCTACACTGTAGACAGGACGCCTCTGGACCGAAACACAACCGAATGTAGACCACACAATCAGTCCCTGGTCTATTGGCAATTAGTAGATGCAGAACAACCTACTTGTGTGTCTTTGGACAACAGAAAGAAAATGTTGTGCCTGGATAAACTAGAGGCTGGATTCGAACCCCCAACCCAGGAGGCAAACAACACTACTACCCATTGAGCCACCCCTATCAAGACATTATGACATGCACAATGCTATATAATAAGACATGGCATTGTAAAATAACATTGTCACAGAGTACCGACTGAGAAACTCGTGTCCCGTATCAGACGTTATTTCCATCAGATAATCCGGAGTACCAAACAAAGGCGTTATCTCTGGCATATATAATTTATGAAAACTAAAGCACCTGCTATCGCAGTATTAATACTTCATCACAGGCTCCAGTAGAGCAGGGAATCATCTGCATTGAGTGATTACACTAAAACGTTATCATCTTTTATAATACAGTCTTACATCATAATCTGTTGTCCCATGAAGAACAAGAGATAAAAATTCCTTTAACAAACTACAAACTTCCTTTCAGAATTTTCTGAATATTTATATATAAAATGTAGCTAAACATAATAATAATAATTGATACTTTTATTGATCACCTCCCTCAACTTGCTCTTTGTAGAGTAAGCTGTCCGCGAAGGGAAAATGAAAAAAAGGGAAATGACCAAACAACATTACGCAAATAAAATTTTACATGATATATAGAATATTATAAGTAATATCCTGTTTTTTTTAAAAAAAAAAAAAAATTAGCAGTAAATTAAGCAGGTTTTTAATCTGAGTAGCAATTAAGACTTTGCCATTCAGTTTTCTGTTTTCGTTTTTTTACTGATCTTTTCATCATGAATTCTAATTAAAGTCAAAGATTACAAAGTTAGTTTACACATATGTGGGGTCAGGCTGGAGGGGAATTAAGAGTTAAGGAGATTAACTCTGACCTTGTAAACTTTTTATCACCTGCATTTTAAACTGATGTTTTCTAGAAAAGAAAAGTTTAGTACGTTAAACTTATGCAGCATCAACCAAAACTAACAGAACGATCTGGCAAAAGGTTAATAGAGATCATTTTTTTTAGATTAACCGTATTCTAGGTGCATGGCATGAATATGATATTGATCTATGTATAGTTATTGAATAAGGGGGAAAAAAGTCTTCCTCAAAGCTGTGCTACTAGACTCTACGTGTAATTATTATGCATCTGTGTGCAAAGCAATATGCAAAATGTCAAAAGAGAAAATATATAAATGAATGACTAATGCAGGCAAGAAACTAATTCGGTGTCAGGTGATGCTGAAAATCAGGAGCTGGTTATTTGTACTAACAACATTGTTAAATTACGAAATGACTCTGTCTACCTGCGATTTGTCTTTGACTTTTCTCTTCCCACCGACCTGTGCTGTTTGATCATACATTGTGGAGCACGGTGGCTTGTCTCCTTCACTTTCCTTACTGGTCAGGACAGATTAAAAAGCCCACCACGCCACAGACCATTCTCGGCATACCATTAGCATATATATTAGATTTGAGACATTTTCTAATATTCTCCAGCACAACTCATCTGTCAAGGCAAGTGATGAATTATAAAATGCATGTTTGGGGGGAAAAAGACCATCCCTAACTTCTCACCTTATAAAGTCTAAAATGATTACGATTAGTTAATAATAATAATAATAATAATAATACCCAAGCGATTGACACTGATATTTCTATTCCTTTTGTTTAATTTTATTAATACGCTCATGTTCGATATTATGTTTTATTAGTCGTATTTTCTGGGAACAAGTGGGGAAAAGTTCAGCACTAGTCGCAAGGCCTAAGGCGTCGTACCCAGAGGAGACACTTGTTAAACTGCTTATTAGTACATTTAAAATAAAACAGAAATAGAACTTTCAGAAAAATAATCATTTTTTTAGATATTCGTCTGTGCATTATCTGTGCAAACATGAGTTTTGTCGTTTGTTTTCTCCTGAAGCAGTCAGAGATGGAACTAGATTCAGCTTTGTAGTCCAGCCAAGCAAACGGCCCATTCATTTCAGCATAGGGGCATCGTAACGGAAGAAAATGTATACAAATAAAAAAAGGAGGTCAAGGAAAAGACAGGAATGTACATGTAACTGCTATACATCTCCGGTGTTATAAGGTTTACTCTATACAAGCTGAATAAATGATTAATGACAGTATGTTTTTGTCATTATACAGGAAGATTATAATGACTTTTTTGAGAATTTAGTATTATGATACTGACTCATTACAAATAATGATATACCATAGAGTTAAATAATGATATACCAAAGAGTTAAATAATGATATACCATAGAGTTAAATGCAGTCCAGTTTATACATTCGTATGTCTTCTTTTCCAACATTCCTGATCTAAGTTCCAGAAGCGTGATAGAAAAGCTGGTTTTATTGGCCTGATGCTGCAACTCATATTCGAGAAAATCCCAGAACAAACTCTGCTATTAAAACATCATCTGAAGGCTGTCAGGGCGTATAAAGCTTTATAATACGACCACCACAAAATATACCCTATGTTAATTAAATGACTAAACAGTGCAGTAGCCTGTGTCCTGAATTAATTGCTTTCTATTACATTACATTGTCGTATTCAGGCCCTGCTGTATTATTAACATTGTTGTACATTCCCCTACATTCAATTTTCCTAAACAGTATTACTCAAAGAGATTCCTTTCTTCTCGAGAATGTGCCGGATTTCTGTCAAAGTGCATTTCTGCTTTGTTAATTAAATGGGCGAAAGTGCAGTGGCCTGTATCCTATTTCCATCAAATCCATAATTTAAAACATTTACAACAATCTGCTATTAATACCGGTGTTGCCGAGTCCTCCCCCCCCCCCAACCCCAACCCCATCCCCTAAATATGACTCTGCGTGGTCCTCGGTGTTGCAGGAGCCAGCAGATTTAGTTGTCTGCCAGCAGAAGAATTTTATGCTTTTGTTAATTAAATGAAGAAAAGTGCAGCAGGCTGTATCCTCTATAACAACTTTGTCTAATAAAAAAGTAATAGACAATCTCCTGCTTTCAATTCTTTTGAATACTATTATACAAGGTAATAGAGTTTTGGAATGGGAACTTCCAGATAGCTGTCACAGGGAGCGTTTCTTCTATTTTTTATTAAATGACTAAGTGCAGCAGGCTGTATCCTATCTCGCCCATTGCATCTATTGGATTGGATTATTTTACATTTTGATTGAAATGATGTCACGGGGAGATAAAAGCAGCTCCGGCTGTTGTAATTGAATCAGGCCGAGTTGTTTATTCCTGTGATCTACAGTGCCGATTCGCATGTCCTAACATCCAATGCATAAAAGATCCACTCTTGTTTAACACACTACTGATTAGATCTGTTTAAAATGGCAAAACAAGAGCGGCTTGCACACAGAGACGGGCAGGGCGTAAAAGATAATATATAAGGCGGGAGGGGGGGGCGAGGAGAGGGGCTCTGGCGGCAGACCCACCGACGATCTGTGTGGATGCACCATCTGCTTAACTTTCCATGTGTGACCAAAACTTTCAATAAATAAATTTCACGTGGCATGAGTGCCAGACGCGAGGCCTTTGACTGACAACATTTAAATAACAGTTAATAGGAAACGGCGAAGACGGGAGCCCCAGCATCCCGCCGCCATCGATGGGCGCTTCGCAGGAATCGCAAACAGCAGCCGTGCATCTACCTGCTCTGAGCGCAGCAAAGGCGCAGCTCTGCCTCTAACACACTCCTCTCACTCTCTCTCACTCTCGCGTTTTCATTTTCTTTGTGAATCTGGTTCTCTTTTATTTATGCTTTTTGTTTAACAGATTTTTCTCCGCTTACTGCTATCATTTAACAGTCCACTAGCAAAGCAACAACATTGACAACCACCATAACTTATGTCATATATCCACCATGTATTAATCAGCACTAAACTCTCTCTCTCTCCACACAGACACACACACAGACACGCACACATATTATACACACACACACACACACATATATATTATACACACACACACATATATATTATACACACACACACACACACATTTTGCAGGAAACAACACTTGTGTTTTTATTTAGTGTTATGTCTCATGCATACTTTTTAGATGTTTCTGCTATTATTGACCTTTTCTTCACCATTTGGGTCAAAGCTTAAAAAAGCAATTCCTCAACAAAATGTGTGCAATAATGTGGAAATGTTAACCATTGGCTATTAAAAATATGATTAATGTTCCATAAAGTTTTTAAATGGCGCTGCTGCATAACAATATAGATTTCCTTTCCATTACAGTAATAGTTTTATTGTAGCATAATTATGAAATAAAAAAAGAGGCATACCTGGAAAAGCTTTACTACGTATCAGAGACTCTTAAATGTGCAAATGTTTCCACACACAAGTAACACGGGTCAATTGCAAACAGGATAGTGGTAATGATTAAATCATTAAAATTTTGTCCATGCTTCACAGAGCATAGAGAAAATTAACTGCCCACCAACCTCATTTTTCTGCTGAACATGAAATAATGATTTTCTGCCAGTATAATTACAAAGCCAACATCTGATAGAGTCAGCATCCAGGGGGGATTATCACATGCATGAGTATTAGACCTCATTACCAGCTTGACTGCAAAATTATTACATCTTGTAATTGGATGGTGAGATTTATATACAGATTGGCCTGGTTCTCTGTAAGATTGTAATTACAGGCTTCGTTGGTTTGCTACTTATCAGAGTGTGCAGGAGGAGGTAAAAACAAGCAAAGGAAATACCATTTCATTAAGCTGTAACCCTATCAATGGAGGAGTGTGCTTACATCCTCTCTATTTATTAGGCCAAACAGAGCTGTTGATGGGGGGGGGGGCATTTATTACCAGCTGACAAATGGGATTTCATTTATTTAACCTCTCCGATCTATTTCAGTAGAATGTATAAATGAGCCATCCATTTTATGATTCTGGAGTCAACGCCTCAATTATCTAAAGGCTAACTGACGGTTAAAGCCCCCATCTGCTAGGATGAATTCATTGATTTAATTTGCCCCGTGTTGCTGAACACTTTGTACGATAGAACGGAAAGAAATATACATTCTCTTTGCGTGAGCTGTGTGTCTGCGCGTGTGTGTACGATTCTTTGGCGCAATGCAAGAAACCAATCAATAGCTATCTTAAATTTTATGAGACAAGTAGTTAAAGCGTTCAGGCCAAGCAAGGAACACCTTTGTTCTTCAATAACAAGTAATCTCTGTTGTAGAATGAATATTGACAGGCTTGTTCCTTTGCAGTTAATTTTGTAACTGCACAAACCAATCAGAGCATCACTGGTAATGGAGTCGTTATTAGGGTCTATTACAAAGGGTTGTGGATCAATGGCAGTGTACAAAGATATAGGCCTTTGCTACAGAGGAATGAAAATGTCAGACTGAGAGGTTGTCGTGTCCTTGAACACAGCAATCAGTTGTTTATTGCCTTTTGGAAACAAATTATGTGTACTGTAATTAGACAAATTAACATTATAGCCATTATTATCATCATCATCAGCAGTTCAAAAAAACTGTATGAGTAAAAAAAAATATTTTTTAATTGTTATTGGAACATTAATTCGAAAAAAGTTCAGAACAATTAACTTTGCATCCTAAGTGTTCTCAATATCAGTTCTGCGTATTTTGTCGGGTGTGGGGGCATAAGTGGGTCATTGTTTTGCTGCATTTTTTTCCCCTCCAACCTGATCCTTGTTTTCACCATTTAAATAGTGCTCGTCTTTCTTATTTCACTTGCAATACCCCCAGACACAAGAGAAGCTTAGACTGTACAGTGAATTGATTTCATCGTTCTTCAGTCCGCCAAAGCTGCATTTTTGGCTTGTTTTGATAAATTCCAAACTCAGTTTTTCACATCATTCTGTCCTAAGTGTCCTTTCTAGTAGAGCAGGGGTGGCCAATCTTATTCGCAAAGGGTCGGTGTGTATGCAGGTAATTGGGATAACCTTTAGATCAGCTGTTCACACCCAGGTGTGAGGACTCTTCAGCCAATCAGTCCTCTAACTAGTAATCTAATTAGGGAGTTGCAGCGAAAATCCGCATATACACCGGCCCTTTGCGGATAAGATTGACCACCCCTGTAGCAGAGGGTCATGGTGACCACAGAGCCTAAGCCATCCAGGACAGGACACGTGGCATGGAAACTCTTTGGATGGGATGGCGATCCATCATAGGACACACACTCACAAACCTAATTGTGTATTAAGGGCAATTTAAACATAACAAAACACCCAATTGAATGTCTTCTTTCCAACAGAGGAATACTCAAAATCTAGCTACATTATTTTATATAAAGACAAGGTCTACAGTATATTTGGTAACACTTTACATTAAGTGCATCTTCATTATGCATTCATAGAACATTCACTGCACCTTCATAATGCATTCACTATGCATTCATAGAACATTCATAAGCAGCATGCAAGTGCACCTTAACATACTAACATCCCTTAACAGCTTTAATATACATTAACAACAAACACTGCATGATTATACAATTATAATGTTTGTTATTAATGTATATTACAGCTGTTAAGGGATGTTAGGATGTTAAGGTATACATACATGATGTTTATGAATGTTTTATGAATACTTAATGAATACATTGTGAATACATCAATTATGAAGGTGCATTGAATGTATATTTATGCACAGTTCTGTGTGCGTGAGTCTCAGTTTTTAGGCAAAAAATACTGTTAGTGTGATACTACCTGGTGAAAAACATTGGATTTGCTCACTAATTTGCTGCCATAAACCACAGCAAGTAAAATCCCATGTAAAAAAAAAAATTAACAAAGGATGAAGTACAAATAGTATCCTGTATGGTAACACGTGTGTAGTTCCTCATTTTGATTTATTGTGCTTGCAGATGGAGCTACAGTCGCTGCCAGCTGTACATTAGGGGACAGAGGCAAACTTAACTGAAATTAAAATTCCACCCGACAAATTTAATTTGTTTTCCTTTTCATATTTTGACAAGAGGGATGCTTTAGCCTAGCTTAGTCACACAATGCTTCAGAACCATTAAAGACACTGCCAGCTGAGTATTTATATTGGTCATGAACTACATAAAACAAAAATTCTTTTTCAATTATAACGTAGAAGTAGTTTGAAATATTTTTTGTCTTTTTCCACCATAGTTTATAGCTGACTGAAGGCTCATTCATGCTCAAAGCTAAACACGGATACAGATACAGAGCCTTCTGTCCATACTCTGTGTTCGTTTGTCCGTAGTTTTGTATGTTTTTGGAAAGCTTACAGATGCGGACAAAACGGAGCAGAACCATCGGCAATTGTGGGGGCAGCGCAGTCCATAGTGCAAACAAGACACTATGTGAGGCATCGAAGAAATTTAAAAAGAATGGCGGAACTTTTGAGGACCGACTGTGTGATTTGGTACAAAATCTTAAACACTTGTACTGTATGGTTTTACTTCACCTGAAGAGAGAGACAAAAATGATTACAGAACAGATGGGAGGGGATTGGATGGGAATTAAATGTAAATCGGATGGTAGCGGAGAAAAAGGTGGAGGTCTCTATCCTCCCCTGCCCTCCAGTGAGGGTGTTCGCTTAACATCCATGCCAACGGAAAGGAAGTATGTGGTCAGATCTGGAAGCAGTCAGAACTGCCACACATAAACTTTTTGGCTCTCAGATTGTATTTATTAACTATTACTAAGAACAAAAGCCCATTGTGTATACCACATAATACAAAATAAAATATAACGTCAGATTATAAAGGGTGGTGGCAAACTTCTTCAAAACCATACGCAAGCTGTATATGGTGTATTGAGGATAAATACTTTGAAACCGTCCCAAATGACCCAAGTCTCCACTGCCGGGGAGTTAAGCTGAAGAAGAGTGAACCTGGCAACCGAGAACCACTGGATGCCATAAATTCCTGGAAAACATTCAGTTAAATACTCTAACTAGAGTGTAAGTGCAACACCCATGAATATGAGAGACGTTATAATTTGCTACTACTTTGCGGTCTAAGCTAATAGAGCTCATCTTCTGGGTTAGTTTGGGCTGCAAACTTCTCACCAAAGATATGAGATATATTTGGTTTTTTTTTCAGCATATTTCTATATTGGGTTTGTCTTCTTGGCTGCATCAATCTTAGCCACAGCTGAAAATATCAATACGTGAATCTGCGGGAGAGAACTCGATACCCATGGTCAGAAAGTCACTGGTCCAACGGTCGGCAGACTGACTTTACTATAGAGCCTCTGTGTGAGGCCCTTAACCCCACAAACCCCAGGGACCATCTGACCTTGCTTCTCAATTTTATGTCACTTTGGATAAAAGCATCTGAAAAGTCAATAAATGTAAATACTATGAACTTTGATTACCACACAAAGGTATGAAAGGAATAAAACAGTACTTACAAGTTGCTGACCTTAGACAGTAGAGGGGGACCAGTTAGCGATACCTTCCATGAGGAAACAACCAGTATTTTTATGTGCATTTTGATGTAACAGCTGCTATTAAGTATTTAGGTGTCTACACTGATAGTTTGTTAGCAGTCAGCTAATCTGATTTAACATTTCAACAGATAATTTTTTATATAATTGTGCTCAACAAAATCTAGCTCCAACTGCCCAGAATATGTGTTTTGTAATTCCAGTGTTAAGTTATTAAGGGTCAAAATACTGATCATTTAATGACTTCAAAATTTTAATTAAAATGTGCCTTTGGTTGGATTTTTTGGTCTCTTTTTTACAACGCGAATTTATAAAAGGTTTTAGAGTTTTCACGGATTCTTTTGTCTGGAATTACTGTGTAAATGTACCAGACATACCAACAAGTGCTATATGCACATGAGGGTTACATGCATTAGACATTCATTAAGTTTTCCTTCCACACTACTCTGGATGGGACTACAGGCAGATTTCTTGAGTCTACACCCAAAGAAAGTAACCTGACCTGAGGTATGACTTCTCACAGCACGAAACCCAATATTTCGGCAAAATGGCGCACAATAACCCAGGCTAGCTCCCCGTCTGCTCTTCATTGATCAGGCAAACAGTTGAGTGATATTTTATTACAGAGTGACGCAGCCATTTAAGCGTCTTTTCATCTGTGATGGGATTAGAGTGGACATGGAATAGCGAGAAACTTGTTTCCCAGTGGACCCATCAAAGGGAATTATAGAGTGCAGCTTCCCACTGGAAACAGCTCTTAAAAGTGCCGTTTTCACCCAGCAGTCGAATCAAATTAAAACGGGTTACCAGTCTCTGACCCCCCCCATTAATCAGAAAGTCGGAGTTATGCCCCGGTGATTTGTTGGTGCGACCTGTCTTTGCATTGTAGCATCTACATCTTGAAGTGAAAATTGGGGAAACATTGTCTATTATAATTACACCATTAATATATATGCTGGAATGAAACCTTTCCACAGTTGATTATTATCCTTTACAAATACAAGTGAAAATGTGACCTTTTGATAAATGAGGAATTATATGCTTGAGTACCTCCTTGCATAGTTAAAGTGAAAATTACATATATTATCTACAGATGCATCTTAAGGGAAATTATATTTTAACAATAAGGCATAATTAACCTAGAAATGCTATTTTATCAGTACCTCTCTGTGCCTGTTGCTGTAATCTGTATATATTTCCACCTTGCAGCTTGAATCTGAACAACTGTTTTAACACAACAGTAATAAATCTTAGGGGAGAAATGTTTAATTAAACTCAGAGCTAACTGAGCCTCGGAGCTAAATAAGGTCTTACGGTATTTTAAGTACTCAGCTTTCTGTATTACTTCCTGTGTTATTTTCTCAGAAAAGCTGAATAGTGCTTCAGGAGGCAAACAGGGGAGCATCTCCAGTTCCAGTTAATTAAATAAATTCCCCAGTGTCTGTACAGTCATGCCATTTCACCATAATGTTCTACAAATATGTAGAAAAGAACAGCATGGCTGATCTTAAACAACTGGGGCAGAACTTCGGATGATTTTATTTGCCATTTATTGCATTTATTCAAACAAACAATCCTTCTTCTCACATTATGATACAGATAGATAATAGATAGAAACGCATTACTGATCTCAGGGGGAAATTTGTTAATATACAAATTAACAAATTTTGTTATAACAATATAGAATGATGTATAACTATATGTATACAATACAAGGTTTAGGTCAGCTTCGTATTTAACAGTTACACTGAGACTGATTCATATCTGATCAGATGTCATCCTCCAATAAACTGCCGAATTCAGGAAATTACAACAAGATGAAGTCAAAATTCCTTGGGTAAATACACAAACACATTAATTTCACCAGAGGATATTAAATAATTATATATACCATAAAACAATTAAGTCTGTCATTTCATTTTTTGTTTGGCTCTTGATCATGTATAGTTGATGTTTAGTATTTTTTTTTACCTTTGCATTAATGTGACAAACAGGCAAGGGTGTTAAAATTTCAAAACATTAAACAATGCGTGAATTCATAAATTGCTAAGTGCCATATTATCATTTATTTGTTCCTTAGTTTAATGTCGATCCCTTTCGTTGGTACTAAATCCAGAAATCATTCGTGTTCGACTGTATAAAAAGCATGCTGATTGATTACCGTTCCACTAAATCACCGTATTGTCAATCATTTGCTGTTGAGCTATGGTTTAATTTGAAAACAAGCATTCAGACGAGAGCGGTAGCTTAAGTGGTGTTTTTCGATACCATTCTGTCTGCTTAATGCGGTGTGAGAAAGCTATTCAAATAAAGCGGAAAGAAAGTAGACATCAGATGATGCTTGATTTCAACATGACCTTTAGATTGACATTACTGGACGTTCCTCTAGGGAGGGTGGAAAAAGAGGTCAGATACAGTAATCCATCAGATGAAATAAAATACACAAAAAGACAGAACTGAAACATGAGATTATTATAAACTAAAACAGCATTTCTGAAGTATCTGTTGCCTACTTAACTAACGTAAATGATTTAATAATCAATAAAGATATTGCCTAATAAAGTGTCTGATTTGGCTGGATAATTCACTGATAAATTCAATAACTATGTATGCTTATAAATCCACACGATCGTATCTGCACTTCGCTACATTAATCTCCTGTCAGACATGAACGGGACCAGAAACCACAAAATCCTCCAGAACTCCAAGCCACTGCTACTTATATATTTTTGATGGTTCAAACTGCTGCCTTCATATTTATCCCCTAAAAGACAAATAAAACCAGAAAAATCTCCCACATTAATGTCGAATCAACATTCAGCAAAATGGGCATTAAAGAGGTATCTAAATATTAAATATATGTGCGTTTGTGTCAGAAGGGTCACGCTTATAAACGTTATGATTATCATAATCACTGAATTAAATGACATTATAAATGACGATAAAGCTCGCTGTTCCCCAGAGGAATCCCACTGATTTCAAAAGGTCTTAATCGACACTAAGTATCCTATAAACACCACTAAGTACTGAAAGCGCCCTTAACAATGCCTAGCTCAAGTTCTGAAACTGTGCTCGAAAATATTTAATTCACTTAGTTTTAGAAAAACACAGAAGCGAGAAATGAAAAGGCACACTCCTGGTCCTCTAGAAAAAGTGTGCCCTTTGACCTCTTCCTCCATTAATCAATTGGAAGATGAATAAATAAATAAGCCATGTGGCAGGTCCCGTTTTCAACAAGCTGTCTACAACTGTCCAAACCACTTGAACGTCATTAACGTTACGAGATCTATGCATCAGAGAAATGGACTTTGAGGCATAAAGAGTAACTTGGGGATTAAAGCCCTGAGTGGACAATCTGCTCGGGTGGTTAGGAGTGTTGGGGGGGGGGTTCAGGGATCTGCCACGGATCGACGGCCTTGCCAATTCACAGGAGAGATGGTGGTAGGTCTCTCCACTTACTATAAGGACCACACTCTGGACAGGAGCCCCCAGGGTGGTGGGCGAGATATTCCCTGGGTCAAAAGAGAGGGTCCAGCCCATTACATTATTGATTAATATCTGACCCCCCCAAACGCTCCAGATGCCACGAGGCTGCTTAAGTTTCCCTACGCTTGTTTAAAGCCCCCATCGTGTTTTTTTTTTTTTCTCTCTTCATCTCAGTTGCTGCCTTTTTTCCCCTGATGTTCAGATTTATTTTCTAAACGAAATCCATAACCGTCAGTGATTCGGATCTAATACAAGCTAACCTGCTGTTTCTTTTTGCGAGTATTATCTTCAAAGAAGCTCAAGTTCCTGATGCTCAAAAAAGTAAATACAGTACTAAATATATGAGTATGATTAGAAAGTATAAAATACTGCCCTGTTCTAATGATTTGGTGTTCATAAGAAATAAGCCTTAATTTAAGATGGCATCCTTTAATGGTCTTTTTTCGGTGAATCGTTGGGGTATGTATGACGGGTAACAATAGTTCTTTTCAGTGGCTCTCTCCTCAGGAAGAATGACCTTTATATGTAATTAGACTCTGTGCTATATGTGTCATGTACAGTTCATTATTATATGGAGGCCTGGTTCAAAAGGCTGCCCTAAAAGATCTTCTGTAAAGTCAAAATTAATCCGCAGTTTTCCTAAAATGAACTCCATTGTTTATAAAGCAGTTAGTGCCATTTTTTTTTTGTCTGCAGACTAAAACTAACTTTGCAATTTAACATTAATATCTTGATGAACCAATCGACTCCAGGCTATTAGCTACATCTTAGTGATCCTGGAATCTGTGCTCCTTTGAAAAGCCACTATTCACACTTTAATCAAATGTTCTTTATCATCTCAGACTGTTTCTTAAAGAGTTGCCCCCCTCCACCCCACCTAACATTTTTATAATAATTAAGTGTTGAAAAACGATGTCATGACTCATGACTGCTACAGATACTGGTGTCTGTACTCCTCTACTCTTTCTCTGCTGGTAAATGTCTAAAGGCCATAAGTAATAAAATGCTCCAGCACCAGGAAAAAAAAGTAGATTTGGATATTTGTTGCAATACGATCTTGATATTTAACCCAGGAAAACACAACGGCCGTCCAGCCTAAACATATTCAGACAGCGGTGTAAGACGAGACATTCGCAGTTTTTAACTTGCATTGATTTAATGACAAAGGAAGCAAAAGAATCGCCGTTAAGGTGAAACTCGGCGAAGGTGCCAACACTGCAAAGGTTAACTAATCGGCAGTAATGGTGATGTGCGCTGTCAAGCAGCCGCCGCCCCGTCAGACTACAGCGGGAATAAAGAAGGTGCCCTCTTACGGAAGCGCTCCGAAGCGGCATGCGGATCCCATCAAAGCGCCTGTGTACTGAAGGCTGCCCGATGTGAAACTTCTGCTCTTTTACTCACGTAGCGGATCTTTGCGCTCTCATTTTCTGCGCTAGAGCGGCACACGTGTATTGCGGCAGGACAGTTGTAAATCCTCTTTTTTCACCCCCTTTTTAGGGCTATGTGCAACTTGTAAAAGATAAACAACTCAGTACTGCTGGCATACATATATAACTGCAATCCTTTGTGATGAATTATAAATAATTACATATTACATACAGAAACACTGAATGCAATTTTCATTTTTATTTTTATGTTTTCCCTTTATGTAAAGAATAACTAAAATACAGTGTCCTTTCTTGCTAATGTTCCAATTATTTAATTGCTTGTTTATTTATTTTGGTACATAATGACCTAAAATGTATATAACTGCACAATATTTTTTCGTTATATGCGTGTACACTTTCAAAAGAAAGTATAGTAATGATCTCTTAACTGGCGTGCAACTTAGTGCCATCTCAGTTATGCGAATGCGAAGAGAAAACAGCCGCATATGCAGTAACGGAGACTGAAAATGCTGCTCTAGTGTTTCCGTCTGGGCAAAAGACTATCAATCACCAGCAGGTGGCGCCAATTCAACTCTGAAATGGATAAAACCCTGCCATGCAAACGAATTGAAATATTTTATTAGCATAATGGTGCATTAGTTGTTTGACGAGTACATTATAGCCTAAAACGTATACTTATTTGTATTACATATAATTGCATACTAAGTGTAAGCTACTTACAAAGTTGGTTCTAGAATTAACTAACTTTTGTAACATTTCTTAACTTAAACAGTATTGCTATATATCCAGACGTCTACTGCCATAACATTAGAGATGTTAGAAATGTTCTTTTGGAGGCTGCTTAGCTAAAAGTACTTTAGTTTACTCTTACAACAGATAACACATGATGTTTATGTGAATTCACTGCATAGAGCCATTTGCTAACTAATAATTTGTACAATTTCCCCAGACACGGAAAATTGTTCAGGTTGCAGGAGTCAATTCATGAGATTCATGGTTCTAAGTTAAGTTATGAGTGGCAGATCTGTTTTAACTTGCATATTTATGAATATTAAAAAATATATATATAATATAATATAATATATAATAAATATATATTACTTATATTGCTAATATTTGTCTATGATGGAAGCTGTCTTTCTAAAAAGAATAGATTAAACAGTAAAAACACATATACTTTTTAACAGCAACTTTTACAAATGATTATTATTCATGTTATGATGCTTATAATACATACTTATTGTACAATGATATGTCAGTTATGTGATTTAAAAAATAACAATAATGTGATTTTTTACCATGTAACATAATATAAAAACTGACACACAAAAACTCCATTGTGTCTTAAATATGTTCCGCTAATTGTGCCTATTTGAGATGCTGTGATTGGTTCGCTTCAGTACACAAAGGCCATCCCAGGGGTATTTTGTCCCGATTCACCTTTTAAGAGGTCAAATTTCCAATAATCCTGTTTGCGTTTCTCAGTCACAAAACCAATACACTGTAATTTTCCTCTACATTATGCCCCTCTGGTCAGCTGTAATAGAATGACCTTTTAATGTTTATCCGGCACTTTCGTATAAAACAATAGCAATAGCAGTAGCTAAAGTTTTATACACACACACACACATATATGCATATATACATGGACACATATATGTATATTAGTTATAGCTTTTTATAAACTTTATCTGTTAACTTTATTTGAGTCTGGCCATTCTGACTTCTGAGCTCTCTCATTAACACGGTGTTTCCTGCCACAGAAGTACAGATAACTGGGTGTTTTTGTCCATCACACTGTAAACTCCAGTGACTGCAGTGTGTGAAAGTCCCAGGAGAGGGGCTGTGTGGTGCTGGAATGAGGGCTTCTCACATCAACAATCATATCATGTTTAAAATCGCTTAGACCGTTCATCTGGGCCGCATGGAAACTGAAGCGCTTTACCTCGTGTGTATGATGTATATACTGGAGGCGTGCACTATGCATGACTGAATAATGTGACCTCAGAGTGTGTGTGTGTGTGTGTGTGTGTGTGTGTGGATTATGTTTATATTACATTATGGGGAACAAATCTCCCCCACAATGTGATAATAACCTGTTGTTTTGACATTGTGGGGGCCATTTTCCAAGTCCCCACAATGCAATTTTTGAAAGCATTCAAAAAAGTAAAAATGCCTTGTAAAAAAAAGTCTTGTATTTTGTTTGGTTACTTATGGTTAAGGATAGGGCTGGGTAGGGGTTAAGGTTGTCATGTTGGGATTAGAGTCTTCCCCATTGAAATGAATGGAGAGTCCCCACAAAGATGTAATTACAAACCTGTGTGTATGTGTGTGTGTGTGTGTGTGTGTGTGTGTGTGTGTGTGTGGAAACAGTCTCAACTGAAAAAAGCAAACGAATGTCACGGATGACCTCCTGTGAGGAGAAGCATTCCCTTGAGGCCTTCGCCCCCCGTCCTCCCTGTCCTCCTCTCATGACTCCTCCCCTTCTGGGACAGTCCCACTCTCTTCCTCCTCTTGCTGTAATTGAACAATGCTCTGTCCTACTTGATGGGTTCATGCTCCCAGGCCCCGCACTCAACCCATCCCATAGCAAGAAAGCTTTTTGCACATAATAGATACAGCATGTCATTTGTGTAACACAATAATATGTTTAACACTCTGCTATGACTTCATGTGTTTTGTACGACTGATAATATTGTATTTCTGAACTTTACTGGTACTTCACTACCTCTGTGGTTATTTGCATATCCTTATCCCCATTGGATCACTAATTTATTGCTTATTTATTGAACAATAATACTTATATTGAACTGTCTTGTCTTTCTGTCCTGTATTGCACTGTGCTGTCCTATTGTCCAGTCATTTGACCTGTCCCATCCTCTGCAACTGTGACATAAGAATTTCACTGTGTTCTTAAAACCTGAAAATGTCATTTATATTATTCATTATAGCAGGTATAATCCACATTAGCCTAGGACAGTGGAGATTAAGGACCAGAGTTGTAACTTGAATGCTGTCTTTCACCATGAGAGAGTGTTGTACCAGTGAGCAGAGAGCTTACCCCTGTCTGCTATGGTCCAGTCAGAATAGTGTGTGAATAACATGCAAAATCCTGTGCAGTGGGAATTTCAGCATCAGCAAAGCCATTGCGTAATACCAAAATATGAAAGCCATTAAACAATAGTAGTGAGACCACAGCCATTAAGAGTCGACCTATAGCAACAGGTCTGTAGATTCCTCAGAGTCTTGGCTATGCAGCATACAGAGCGGTGTGGAGAACCTCATCTTCTGTGCTGTGGGTCATTCAGGGAGTCCCTAGCCTACTCCTATAGCTCACAGTGTGGCGGCAAAAGTTATAAAATTAAAGTTTATTACACAGATCACACATTCCGACGCTGCTTTTTTAGGCTGTCAGATACTAAAGTACTTTTAACTGCTACTCTATTTATCTCACGATAACTTATAACAGGGGTAGGCGACCCTGATCCTGGAGTGCCAGTACTCATTAGGGTTTCACACTACTTGGTCTCTGATGAGCCACAGCTGATCTCAGGCAGATAGATACTCATCAGGTGGGGTGGAACACCTGCTGGGTACTGGCATTGCTGGAACAGGATCACCTACCACTGGCTTAAGAACACAAGTCATACCTTCCACAATGTGCCATCCATAACTCCTTAGCCAGTACAGGACCAAGGTGAGCAGGGAGCTCATCTTGAGAAGAACGGGGTACCAAGCACTGGACAACCTGACAGGCCAGTCACTCATATAGACAAATTTCTCCTTTTCCTAGTCACCCCACTCCTCTGCTCCAGCATCATGCTACAAATTATGCAAAAAAATACCTTTTACTATTTTTTTTCCTTCCCAGTGGTGTCTGGCAGGTTAAAATCCAAGATTCTGCCTGAGGTGAAGTTGCTTTTTTGTCTCATTAAGGAGAGTTTTTAATGTCATATGTCTTCCTTAAATTAAAGGTCAAACCATCCACTCCATATCTTTCGTTTTTTACAGTAAAGCAAATGTGTTGAAATAACAGGGTATAAAAGAAACCACTTATCAGCCAATGTTGTCTTTTGCCTTTAAGCTATGAAAATAAGCTGTAAGTAATTCACCATTATTTATTATTTGTGATATAATTGCATGGTTATATAATTTTTCCTATATAATTATCTTAGTAACACTTTACTTGAGGGAGCACTAGTAACTTAGTATCTCAGTTACCACTCAAGTACAAATCATGAACAAATACAGTAACTACATAAAATACATGAACTGTTATGATCAATTAATGATCAACGAATATGGGATCAGTACGAGATTAACACATAGTTTCTGGTTAATTAGCACATTAAGTAAGAGTGTACTACTACATTATTTATGCCCCCTCAAGTAAAGTGTTACCATTATTTTTACGTTATGTTGCTGTTACTTAATTCCCATAATGTTGCTGACAAATGGATCCAGGAATCCTTCTTTAGGCCTGTGGTGAACAGCTGGAACTGTGTTTTTATTTCAACAATATGATGACGTGCCTTCTTGTCTTCTAGATGTTTTACTTGATTAAAGTCCGATTACTTGATTTTTAAAAGTACTGATTAAAATTTGCCGGACACTCAGCAATAACTGCAATATGGCGGAATGAATGGATTAGCATCCAGACGGAGAGCGACAACCTCAGGTGGGTAGAAGCATTTCACATTAACTAAAGTGAAAGAAAATGTAGCCGCTTGTCAGCATTGCAAAGCAGAACTTACAGCCAATCATGTGAGGTTATCCATAGATATGCGCCATTTAGCCTCTTGGAGTAGCCTAGCCTGTCTTTGCCATCATTTTGACTTTAATTATTTTGCTTAATTTGCTTTCCGAGATTCCTGTATCTCAAAATAATTGCTGCTAAAGTGAAGGTTAGCCCCGTCGCTTAGCTGCATCACCTTACATGATGCGGTACATAATAACCAAATAATTATTTTTAAATGCTCTGTCAAATGAGTTGGCGGTGCTGCCTACCGACTCGAAGAAGTGCCGGAAAATGTACGTAAAAAAATGTAGCTTATGCAAATAAAAGTGCCTAAATTGACCATATGGAAATGAACACCCTGCAATGGGTTGTAGCCCCGTCCAACATACATATTATACTATATAGTGTCGCCGGGCAGATCGAGGCAGAGGCAGCGAAGAGAGGAGGCGAGACGCGTTAATATTAATTAAATGCTTAAAATATTCGCACAAAAGCAGCTATACAAGCGTCCGACACCTTAGAAGAGGAAGGCAGGAAGGTTACACAGTAGAAGGTAAATCAGACACACACACGGTGGGTAATTACACAGGATTAGCTAGGGACACGTCAGGATCATACATACAACAAAGGTAAAGCTACACGCGACAACAGGGAAATACAACACAAGTATTAACAGTAACAACAATACAGGGGCTATTTACCGTACAGCATCTCCCAGCATGCTCAGCCCACTTACTGGCCCGGCTCTCCAATATTATATATTTGGTAGATTACTCAATTTTTAACATAATCGATAGTGACAGCCCTACTTTAGATGGCATAAAAGTTATTGATAAAGCAAACGTACCAGATTACAGGTGTGATGAATTTGGTTACCGACAGCAACAACAAAAACAATAATAATAATAATAATAATGATAATAATAATGTAAATTTGCCTTGTGAAAAAAAACAGACCTTTAAAAGTAAATTTTATCTTTTTCCATTTTTATGTAATCCTCTTGATCTGTCTGCCATGGGTGAGAGGAGCAGGTCACCTATGTTTCCAAAGGGTCTTGTGTCTTGCCACTGGGGTCACGGAAGCGGTGACATTATGCATGCCATTAGTAAGCCACCTGTCATTGGGATTCACACCTGATGGGTTGGGGTCAAAGGTGACATCACGAATCTCATTGACAGAACTGAAACCTTTCTTCCAGGAGCCAGTCAGGACCAAAATATTTGCGCTACAGTAGATGGGCCTTAATTTGCATCTGTAGCGTGTCAAGTTAATGCCCATGTGGACTTTGGCATTAGCAACCTTAGCATTAGGAAGATTCAAATGCTGCATATTTTTTTTTTATCAATACACCCATGAAAATATCAGCCATTCAGTTAAGAAGTGAGTTATTTGATTATTACTCCTGCATTTTGGTTGACTGTCTGAGTACATATGAAGTACTGCTTATAATCAGCATTTAAAAACAATAGCGACAAGTAGACATCGAGGTGGGGTTTAGCTATCGCCTTATGAAGGTTGGCAGTCATCACAACACATAGAGAGAGACCACAGAGATTATTAGCCCTTGAATGCATGCTTGGTGAAGTCAGTAAATAGGTTAGTCTCTAAAGCTGATTATCTTCCTTTTGTCCTGAAATATAAGCTAGAAACTGAACTTGTTCGCTTTCAGTTTTATGATTGATTTCCTGACATTCCTAGATTGTTTAGCATAGGACTGAGAGTGTATTTTTTTTTTTCCATTTTATATATAGTCAGTCAGCCATGCAACTTACAGGCCCAGAAAACAGGTTGATGTTTCAGAGTAAAAGGATTAAGTTTAAAAACATGAACAAAGACAAGAATGAGCGAATACAACCAACAACTGCAAAGTATGTTGCAGGTGTTTTATAGATATATACATAGTAAACAGTCAATTGGGTGGGGGGCTTTTAATTCTATTATAATTTTTTTGTGCATTGTTCTTTACATGTATCTTTATGCATTTCTTTGTCCAAAAAGACATATAAGTAATATGGAGACAGTCTGTTGCAAAGCCAGTATAGTAACGATGATGCTTTAGAGTACAGACGCTCCTCTACTTACGAACTTTCAACTTACGAACTTTCAGACATATGAACGAAGAGGACTGTAAGTCCAAATTGTGTTTATTTGGGCTCCCGTTTTTTTTCTACGCGCCAATTCCACCCAGTACGACCTCCAGCCGCTACTCCCGCCGTGCAGCAGCGTAGCGTGCGTACTCCCAGCATCCTAGTTCTTAGTACTTGCATATACCCTTAAATCATGTTGAATAACGACTTACGAACATTTCAAGTTACGAACGGCTGTTCGGGAACGTATCTCGTTCGTAAGTAGAGGAGTGTCTGTATAAGGACACTATCAGAAATACAAATATGCAACTATCTTATTTAGGCCACAGTTTTACAGATATTCCATAGTCAGATTACATAACTATGTCTTCCAGGGCAACTGCAAAAGGTGACATCACGAATCTCGAAATTCACGAAAATGAAAGAAATTATACCTCCAAGTGTCTGTCATGTAGCCACGCTTAGTAATACGGCTGATTTGATGTACATATCTTGTTCTTATGAGGGACGCATGTCAATCTATTCTCAGGTTAAAATATGGGCAATGGGCACCTCTAACTGGAGAAGGAAACATGGACGACCGCGGATGTTCCTGCAGTTCATTTTTCACTGCTCTTTCTGTGACTTTTCCCCCAGTGTAGCGATTTCCAGTTTTCTATCAGGCTCGACTGTCCACGCTTGTGCACAGCGCTACCTGCACACCTCAGAGCGGCGTAAGTACACCCCAGGGCTCCAAAGAGTGTCATGCTTTTGACAGGGTGGCAGCCACGTGACGCCGAGTTCCTGCAAGCAGACTTTTTATATCTCTCGCTGCTGGACACTAGCTACCATTTACAGATTCTTAGCAGAGACCAAAAGCAGACCGGGTGCATTGTGGTGCTGGAGACTATATGAATCATGGAGATTCACTATATATTAATAAGTGACAAAGATTCCGTTGTGTTCCTCCTGACGTCCGTCTTCTGTCATCGCCAATCCAATGTGAGCTACATTGACATTACAAGCCTCATTGTCCAGGTCCGATTTTTTGCTCAGATTTGATTTGCCTATCTTGACAGTTCACATTCATAATTACAAGTGACCTGTATCTAACTGTAACGTAAATGCCTGTGTGCATGCAAACATCGATACATTTTATTCACGAGTGATCTGCATCACCAGCATCAAAAAAAGCTCAGGACATGTGTATAGGTGAAAATAAGCAAATTAATTCCTATCTGACCGTTCACATTCTCATTGCATACATATCCAGTCTACGACCACATATGAAAGTGACTCATACCTGATTTGAAAAACTCAAAAAATTAGATTTGAGACACTTTGAGTATGAACATAGCCTGTCCCAGTGAGTCTACAGTCTATGAATGTTACATTTATATACAGTAGCGCCTTTCAAGACACCTAAAGCTCTTAACAGAATCAATGGGGAGCCACTTTGACCACCAACACTGTGTAGCACCCATCTGTATGACGCGACGACAGCCGTTCTGCGCGAGAACGCTCACCACACTGTAGCTAAGGTGGTGAAGGTGCAGGAGAGAATTCACCAATTGGATGTAGGGGATATTTAGGAGGACGGATTTTAAAGGGTCACAGTGGGCAGTTTTAGCCTGGGCATCTGGGTACCACCCCTGCTTTGTAAAAGATGCCCCATTTTTACAGCTCAGTGTCCCCGTCACTGGGATCCACACAGACCACAGGATGGGCTCCCCTGTTGGCCACACCGACGCCTCTCCCAGCAGCAACCCAGCCTTCCCAGTTGCTCACTTATCCAAATACTGGGCAGGCCTAAACTGGCTTAGCTTCAGATGGATTATCTGGTCAAAACGTCTGCTGGAACAAGATGTAGAGCTGAGATCACTCTGGGGTGAGTTTCCCGAAGCCTTTTTAACGCTACGTCGTCTATGTTAATAGATAGAACTTACAAACGACGTAGCGTTGAGAAGACTTCGGGAAACTCCCCCCTGGATGGAATACTTCTCCCCATCCATCCTTTCCTCTTCTAATCACTTATCCAGTACACAGTTGTTGGGGGGATGTTTTGTTGAAAGATGTATTATCTGTTCTAGTTGAGTGTGTTTTCTCCTGGTCCTCCTGCAGCCCAGTGAGATGCGATTAGTCTGATTAAACATCATTAAATTGTTTGTTGCGTGTGTGTGCCTTGCAATGGCCTGGAATCCTGTCTGGGATGTTCCTCAGCCCTGTACAGACTGGCATAGGTTCCAGTCCCACCCCTCCCACTCCAGTGTGTCCAGGACAAGTGGCTCTAAACTAGATCCATGACAATCAATCATCCCTGAGCTTTTCACTGAGTAATGACCTCAGAGACGTATCTGTTTGCATTTGACTGTTTATGTAGCATTGTTGTGTTGTGTTTGTCCAGAAGGTCTATGTGAGCAATCCTTTAAAAAAATGAAATAAAAAAACAGCACAATAATCAGTCTTTAAGAAGTCCCGGGCTTAAGACATTCAAACCTTTGGAATTGTCTCAGGATATACATCAGCTTTACTATGCTGCTCTACCACAGGACCAGAGACCGGATTCATGGGGCTGGATCGCGACACATCTAACTCTGACCAACAGTCTGATTTACGGCGGCGATCTGAAAGGCCTCTGTACCTTCGGCCATAATGCCAGGCGACTGGAGACCAGGGACCAGATTCACGGAAACTGACACAACACATGCGACTCTGAGCAGCAATCTGATTTATATTCTATAGTGTCCAGTAGTATAGAGTCCAGCAGAAAAATATTCTTTCTGAAACCCTTCAATTTCTTTTGAGAAATGTACATATTTATTGAGATTAACAAATAAAACACAGAGTTATTTTTAAGAATCCCGTTAGCATCACTGGTGCTTTGCACGGCTTTTCTGAGATGAAACTGCTCAATCAGTTATTGTATTGTATGTCCTGAGAAATTGGATTTATGACATCTTCAATCATCAGTTCAATAAAACTCTTCAATGCTAGTAAACACAACAAATTTGAGATCTATGGAATATGAAGTATATCTATGAAATATGCATATGGAATAAATGTGTGTATGAAATATGGTATTTCTACTCTGCCAAGGTGCTTTTTGATGGTTATATTTGGGCATCTTTAGACATTAGAAAATGTGTGATTTTTGATATACATTTTATAAATCTTTTAAGCTAATTCATTTAACTACGCATATATTTATATTTAATTTATTTATTAATTTGTCCCCAAACTAGCAATTTAATCCGTGTCCCATTTGCCATTGACATTGAACTATAATACATCTTTTTCTTTTGCCTGTGTTTACTTAAGTGTTTTCCCACCAGTGTGACACTGGTAGGTGACAGGAAACAATGTAGGATTACAAATAGTGAACCTTCAAAATGTTGGCACATCTCTCAGCCCCACCTCTCACAGTATCAGTGCTGGAAAATTCCAGAATAAAGAAGCATGCGATGCGATTCATTTTATATGCTCAGGAACATGCCACATTTGACGACCATATGGGGCTGTGGAGTTTAACAAGCGCTTGTGTTCCGGGTCCCTGTAAGGCTGTTTGAACTCCGCACTCAGATAAGTCATTAAATATTCAGTAGTACCTTCTTCTTAAAAGGGGGTCTCTACAAGGAATCTATTGTGTATAATTCTGCGTATCATATTGTGATAGTGTGTATCATGCTATCATTCTCTGGAGTAAAAAAAGATTTTTTTTTTGCACACAGCAGGTCAAAAGCACTTTGATAGCTGAAAAAATTGAGTGGGCAGTGGAAAAATGTGTGTCTAAACCTTCACTGGCTCATTTATTTGTAGATAAATATTTATTTGTAAATGTGTTATAATTGTAATAGCACAGCTATTTATATTTATTACAGTATGCATATCATTCTTATTAAATAGCATAATTGCTCTTCCATAACAATTTGCCAATCCACAGAACATCTGGTTATTTTTTTCCATTCTAGCATATGTTTAACCAGTCAGTCAGTGCTGTTGTGGTAAAGCTGCATTTGTTTTGTCCAGGTCTATTATGAGCCTGTAAATAGTCTTTCTTTCTTTCTCTAAGGAGCAAAAACAGAGAGGGGTGACAGTAGGGAAAGTGCTGTACGCGAGTCAATGCACAGGTCACCCCCGCTATAAATTGATTGTTATTCGTCTATGAGTGGGGAATTTTTTTGCCCATTCTGGAGTAGTTTCTGCTGGCGCCCTGGGACTCCTCTTCCTTTTACAGGGAACTGTTTGAGGAAATCTCAGCGGACCTTGATACAATTACCGTGGTTTCTCCTCTTCAGCCACTGCACTTCTGATCGCGGTCCTCTGAACCGCGGGGAATAGAGCCAACTATCAGGCAGAAGATTTGGTCAGTCAGGCATCAAATGCGGGCCTCTTCTCACACCCTGGGCACTGGAGCGAGTGCCGGGGGGGGGGCTGCCCTTGTGGGTTTTCACACACTTCCGCCCCCGGACACAGGGATCTTTGGCTTCAGGACAGAGTACGCTGGAGAACAGTCTTGACTGCTACATTCTACCGCCTTTTGTGCCAACAAGAACAAAACACAAAAATAAAAAGGCTCCATAAGCTTTATGCTTTTCTTGGCCCTTCAGATTGTACAATAAAGGGGGAAAAGCTCATCTTTGTTTGGGGCGTGGCTAGGTGAGGTCATTGGGCACATTCTTTCGATACTCAGGGATGGAACGACCCATGAACTGGAACCTAAAGGATTCGTTCATACATTTTCTGTACCTGCTTGCCCTATATAGGGTCATGGGGGGCCTAGGGGGTATTTCAAATAAATTTTTTGAGGTATTCTCCTTGAATGTATCAGTTAAATCAAACGTGCAACCTTTCGTGTTGCATTAATAAATAAAAGTGATACTGGCCTAGATTTTCTTTACATTGTTTTGCTCACCTTTACAATGTTTCATTAAGCACAATGGCTATATAATCATTCTTTGCTGATCACAAATATATTACTATAAACAATATGTTATACTGTAGATAATGGATAGTAAATAATGCAGATCAATATGCTATAAGATGGATGCATTTATTTCCTACTATGATTTCTGGTTTGCTTAAACCAAAAATTTAAAACTGACCTTGCAAAGAAAATTACAGAACTAGCACTCTCATCATTCAAAGTAATATTATATACTGATTTAAACTATATTCACGAAATGTTGCAACACAATTATGCACTTTTGGGTTATAAACTATAAATGTTTTTGGCTAGGATTCCCCCAATTGACAAGTACAGATTTCCCTCCTAAAATTACAATTAAAAGTATATAACATGAGAAAATTGTGCAATATCTGGAAAATTGATAGAATACTAAATTTAATGCATGAGGTTACAAAGTGGAATCACACTGTTATGAAAAAGAGGTATCTTTTTTAACCATGCATACTGGTGTCCAAGCTTTGATTCATGACTGTATTAAAATCGCTCCTCTTCCCTGTTCTAGTTACATTAACCTTGAGGAACGAAACATCTTGTCTCTATGGTCCATTAGACAGGAGCCTTCAAAAGTTCCTTCTTAGAAAGTTACTGTGCTAATAAAAGAAAGTGGCCTCAACGTTTCTTGAACAAAATAATATTAGATGTAAATTCCACATAAATAATACAAATAAAAACGTCTGGTTTTCTCAGGCTGAAGGGCTGCCGGTCTCGGACTGACCTGAGGGAAGACACGGGGTGTCATCCGTGACACAAGCAACATTTGGCACACGCGTGTGCAGGGGGCACCGCTCCTGTTGCTGCTGGCCTCACAAACACATGTAAACTGGAAGTCACGCTTGCAGTGGGATTGTCGAGACGTGACGGGAAAGATCAGAGGGTGATGTCCTCAACCCTGTCTGACATCCCCAAGGTTTCTGGGAACAAGCTTCAGGTTCTGGCGGAAAAAAAAAAACATATAAACATTTTTATTTTTATTATTACTATTGTTGTAATTGTTGCTATTATAATTGTTGTTGTTGTTATTATTATTATTGTGATTGTTGTTGTTACCCAGATTCATCATACCTGTAATCTGTGACCATAAAAACATTCTAGAACATTCTAGAACTCAAGAAAGCATGTCACCATATTGCTAATATAATCACATACTCCTAGCGACTCATGAAAGGTCTAAACAGGGATTCCTAGAACCATTTGGCAGGAACATTGCAGGACACAGTGAATTTGAATTCAATATATTATTATCAAAAATTATTATTTTTGTTGTTGCTGTTATTATGTGACAATCTGAATCCATGTATGTTGCATTCCTACAGAATGTCTAGACTTCTTTCAGGTTGTTATATATTTCTTGAATTTCTGTTAATTTTTGATTTTAATATATCAGATAAACATGAACTTTACTCACATTTGTCTACATTCTTCTTTAATAAAATAAATTCCAGGGGGGAAAAAGAAAAACACTTTGAGCCCCCATCGCAAATTATGAAGTTTAGTTGTGAAGGAGGAAAAGTAAGATTGATTGAAACAAGACTAATAAATAAATATATATATGTGTGTGTGTGTGTTTTCACCTTTATATCAGTTCTCTGGGTTGGCATTTTTAGGCCAAACCTGTCAGAGATTGATAGCAAAAGGTAAGACAGATGCAATTGCACTTGG
The DNA here is from genome assembly GCA_026776725.1 of Gnathonemus echidnorhynchus. Taxonomy (NCBI): domain Eukaryota; kingdom Metazoa; phylum Chordata; class Actinopteri; order Osteoglossiformes; family Mormyridae; genus Gnathonemus; species Gnathonemus echidnorhynchus. The sequence continues at coordinate 4,304,306 of JAODJU010000138.1, read as the reverse complement.
ATGAACAGTGGAGTGATATAAAATGAAATATTTTGTAATGTCCTCTAAAAAATGCTAAGTTGGGATAATGTGTCCTGGCAGTGTGCATAGCTGAACGAATTAAACAGGAAAGTGCACAACCAAGGAAAGCAAATGTCTGGAATGATTAGTTCATTATTTTGTAATAAAATAAGTTAACATTTTTTTTCTTGAGGGAACTAAGAATGTGCTGATTGTAAAAATAGCAGTAAGTAAATAATAACTAGATACTTGCAGTAGGTAGAGGAATCTTTATGGTGGTACTTTAATTAATGTTCTGTGTGTTCTGCTAAAATTATTTAAAAGTACTAGGCTGTTACATAGATCTACCCTTACCTGTTACATAGATCTACCCTTACCTGTTACATAGATCTATCCTTACCTGTTACATAGATCTACCCTTACCTGTTACATAGATCTACCCTTACCTGATACATAGATCTACCCTTACCTGATACATAGATCTATCCTTACCTGTTACATAGATCTATCTTTACCCGTTACATAGATCTATCCTTACCTGATACATAGATCTACCCTTACCTGATACATAGATCTATCCTTACCTGTTACATAGATCTATCTTTACCTGTTACATAGATCTATTCCTACCTGTTACATAGATCTATCCTTACCTGTTACATAAATCTACTAAATGTAGTGTTCAAAATCAATCCATCCATCCATGGGAAGAAGGCAGGTGACATCTTGAGCAAGTTTATAGTGTTTTTGTATTTATGAATTTAGTATCAGTATTGGTAACATCTTACTTATATTGAGTTGTTGTGAGTGTAACAATAGGTGATTGTGTTTTAAATAGCCTGAAGACCACTGTGTTCTTGAAACTTCGGACATAACACAGATGTGGTGAAATTCGAGGTTCCTCCAGCACATGTGCGGGCAGCAGGGTGACAGTTCAGTCCCCTGCACGTCATGTGACTCCCCTTCACCATCAGGACGACCTGCCAATCAGCCCCTGTGCCCCCGTACTGCGGCCCCCGCAGTCGCCAGGAACAGTGCGGCCATCATGTCAGACAGAGGAGTGACACTGATCGCTCCCTGGGGCCCCGGAGCCCCTCTGTTATCGGGGAGATCCCCCATGGACCCAGCCAACCCCAGCGATCTGCCGCCAATGGTGAGACGGCCCCCAGGGAACGCAAGACACAATCAAACCCTTCCGGAACATTCATAGAGAAAAACGCTGTCTTATTTCTAACTAGAGTCCATGTCGTGTGCTTTTAATCAGCATCTTCCTTTGTCCAAAAATACTCAAGTATGAAACAAAGGGGGGAGAAAAAAAACATCTCGTCCATTTTTTTATTATTTTGGGAAGCTGCTGAACATTAAAAAGCCATTATTTCCCCTCTTTACTTCCATATTCCGCAGTATATCTTTATGCATTCGGTACAATAGGAATGTGTCATGTTGCAATTATCTTGAAAATGTACAGTAGCTCAGCCACTTACAATCATTTATTCATAATGCACCTACTGGATGCGAATGCACTTTATTGTCTCGTCCCACATCCAATTTGAAGCTTGGGCCCAGTAAATGGGTCACTTTACCCCAAAACAAGTGGCCTTAATACCAAAGTCATACAGCGGTGCATGTAGGCGGAGGCAGTGTGTGGAAATTCAATCACAAGTCCCTTCAATCACAGAAGAATATTTTTTTTACCTGAGAGTATTAAAACTATACAATTTTAATAGCTGTTTAACATGTAGATGCTCTCTTTGCCTGGAATCTCCGCTGCATCCATATTAAGGGCAATAACAAGGAGGTCAAGATGAACCAGCTCTGGCAGCCATGAGCGTGAAACGCTTTTCCCATCCGGAAACGTCTAACGCAGCCCCCCCAGAAATGACCCGATTAAGTGCTCTGACCCTCTCCTGGCAAGAGCAGTCGGATGGATGG
>JAODJU010000138.1:4282559-4302274 GCA_026776725.1 Gnathonemus echidnorhynchus | reverse complement strand
GGGGGGGGGGGGGGGGGGGGGGGGGGGGGGGGTGGCATCCCATGCAAGGTGTCCCCATGCTGCTCCGGCTACTCTCTCAGCTCATCATGACCCCATACTGGATAAGCTATTATGGATGGATGGATGGATGGACGGTTTATGATTTAAGTCTATTCATACAGCTGGAAATTTCATAGAATGAATTAAATGTTAACTACTTCGGTAAAGTATTTCATCAAGCAATATTCTGGTGCATGTCAATAACCATTATGTTTATATTATTATTTAATCACAACTTGTAGCTAACCTGACCAAGAATACACTGATGCAGTTTTTTGTCCGAATAATGTGTGTCATAAAAATCTAGACAGAGCACAAAATAAGAGTCTAAGCTTTTGATGTAATACCCATTTCATCGTATTAGATGTCCAAATAAAACAAAAGTTTTTCCTTGTTTTCCTAAACGTTTGTCCGTAACTGTAAAAATGAATGTGATTTACTCATGAATTTACATGTGAATCAGAAGCAGACTGTTCCTCAGAATGATATTCCTGTTTTCCTAACATCTATCCATCCATCAAGCTTCCAGCTGATCCTCCAGCCTGTGGCCATGGTGGCCAATTTAGTTTTATTCAGTTTAACATTTTAAAATGTGATCCAACACCTCATGTCATCACAAAACTGCCCCAGTGCTGCTGGGTGCTTTAAACGAAACACAATTTATTCCATAACTTACCAAAAATCTTGCAGCAAACTCTGCTTCAATGACTGAACATGGATAAATATGTCTGTCATGACTGATCTTCTAATCGGGTATTTAATTATTTGTTTAACTACTTGGATAATAACAAAAAAAAAGACAAAAAAATTGTCAGTTGCACTGAGACAGATTTTCTGGCACAGACACACGTATAAAGCACTTGAGTATTTATTCTAGATATTGCACTATTATAAAATATGTACATGGATTGGGAAGTGGTTTCCTTTGTATTCTGCATAGAGGTGTGTGTTTCCCATGGTAAAAAGCATGGTGAAACGCTGTCCCCCTAAAACAGCTGCACGCCGTCGACAAGAGACAGGGTGACAAACCTATGTCGGTACAGCTGAAGTCCAGACAGTGTGTTTGCGGAGCTGCATAGTGCGATCACTCCCCCAGCAGTCCCCACCGAGCCTGTTAGGAATGCACTCAGAGTGCTCGCCTAGGAGTGACTGACTGAGGTTAGAGTCTCATCTGGTGTCCAGAGGACTGGGAACAGCCCTGACCATGGTCAGCTGAGCAAGGGCGCTGTTAGCAAGAGGACATGCTGTATAGGAAGCAAGTGACAATGGGGAAAGTGGCCTGGTGGCTCTCCGGGGTGGGGGTGGTGGGGGGGGAGGCTGCCCCCCTGCCCGCTTTCGGCTCCTGACAAGACAGACCGAGCTTCCAGCCTCTTCAGGCCCGTATAATTAAATGATACTAATTTAAACCCATGCAGATAATTTGAAAGTGAGGAAATTATCTTTGCTTCCAATGTGTTAGCAAAACATTTAGCGGCTGTATTCTGTTAGGGGTGTAGGAAAGGCCGGTATCTCTGAGCCCTCACACACTGTAAGGCCAGCACAGCTTGCTTCTATTATACAGTATTTTGGTGCAATTCAAGTATATTTCACAACTGGCATTCAGGGTCAATCAGTAGCTCAGCATGATGCAGTTATTCAACATAAAACAGAAAACACCTTTCCTGTTTGAGGTGCGTATAAAAGTATATATATATATATATATATATATACTTTTTCTTTTAAACACTTTAGTATTCATATAATTAACATATTACACATTATATATAATTAACATATTAATCCAATTAATTTTATTTTTTTCATTTAGTTCATATGAGGTAGCAAGCAAAATATTCAGGGGTCTTGTATTAGTAGTCATTGGTTTAAAAAGGGTCGGGAAACACTACAGCACTATCAAGCTGCTTATAGTTTTATGCGCAGAGATGAACAAGAAAATGCGTTAGAGTTCAAAAGTGTAACTTCGTTGATTGTGTTTTTAAACACAGATTCAGTGGAATGCGATCTTCACAAAAAAAGTAGCAGTGACATAAAAATGCTAATTTTGATATCCAACTGGAAAATAACTGGCTATTTACGTTTATGCATGGGGACAGAAAACGCCAAGAACGCCAAGAACTTCCCCTACTTTCAGAAAGACAGTAATACATGAAGCTCTGTGATACATGTCCTCATCTGGTTCTTTGTGTTTGCTACAGCATCGTTCTGCAGTTAAAATGAGCTCATTACAATAGGCAGCACAAAGTATTGCAGATGCGGTTTTGATATAGAACCAGCTCATCCGCTGTTACTTTTTATTACAGAAACTGAAAGCAGTTTATGAAATTAAAGTGTAATATGCTCCACCGTGACACAGTTGAAAGCCTGCAACTTGCTCGAGGGTCGATGTCAAAATGGTGATCTTCCCGTTACCTGTCACGTGGAGATGGCGTTCATTTGGAAGTGTGGTGTCAAACTCTATCCTTATATGTACTTCACCATCACTTCAAGATCTTCAGATCATTCTGAAAAACTTTTTCTTTAAAACACTTTAACTTTGTAGTTTCTAAAAACTATGGTTTGATGAAGGAAGACCACTTCATATGTAACATTCATCTAATATGTTGCGATGCAATACACAATGTAGCGTTATGGTGGCAGGATTGCAAATTACACAGATGATAGGTAACTGCATTGTCATTTCTAAGCAACAACAGATGCTTCTGTTGTGCTATATAAATAAAGTGCCTTTTTTTCGATTCTTGTACGCAATACTTAGAGAATACTAGAGAATAAACAAAACGCGAATCATTGACTAAAACAGCAAAAAAGTTAATATCAAACGAATCATCGCATATTTTTTTAAAATAGTAAATAGTGAAATAAACTCCTCTGAACTCCTTCCCGACACTTAATTCACGGAATTAATAAACTTTCACGGCGGTGAAACGCCATTAAACCGATTTGATTCCAAAAATAAAGGCAATGAGACCATGAACTACTGAAAAATTCGACTTCCTTGTGTCATAAATTATTCAGAATCTTGCCTTTTTCTTTCTGTGTTCTCGCAAAATGCATGTCTTCACAGGAAACTCGAGTGTATCACTAAGGAAAATTTAAAAGAGTAATTATCTTGTCAGTTTCCTGCTTGACCTTAAAACCGCGTAGTGGCTTATCTACGACTTTTGTATTGTAACCCAGAGAGGGAGCCCGTTTATAAAACAGGCCCGGAAGCCGTGTACGGTTCTGGTCAAGTAATGTGTTTTAAACTGGGCTGGACGAGGTACAGACAAGCCTTAGTCATGTTTTTCAATGGTGTTATTTAAACCACTTAAGATACCCAAGATTAATATCAGATGCAACCTCACACTACAACAAAATAGGTTTTAACTGCCAAAAATTCGGACTGTGTATGTTTCTCATAACACACATTTATGCATCTCACAGAAAAAAAAGAAAACAGAAGCTATATCCCGACTGCCTATATCAGGTTTCAAAGAAGCGCTTATTGTTTTTAAAAGAAAAATCTAGGGAATTTCACTGGCTAATTTAATTCCCAAGCATTTATGAGTCTATGCAGATATTTCACAGGGACTCCATTACACCAGCAAATGGTTTAATAATACAAGTCTACACACAAAACCATTGTTGTTGATAGAGCGTGTTCATCTTGACCAACTTTATCATTTTAATACTTCACGGTTCAAACGTTCACAGCACAGGGTCTAATGGATCTAAGAATTGTGTAATATTAACGTTTTTATTTAACATTTATTTCGATTCCAAAGAGAGGAGTTTTTCACTTTTCGATTCTACATCTAAGAGTTATTAAAATGTACGAAGTTTTCCATTTGTCTTTTCGACGATAATTGTCTATAGGAGCCTTCATTAAAACGGAAAGCCAAGACCTTTGGCCTTAACGTCACGAAAATGTTCTTGAGTGACAAATACTATGGAAACGCGTCACACGTTAATCATACCCTATAGTCCTCAGTGATTTTCAGTCTTTATTGTATATTAACAACAAACCTAAACGCACGTTTATAAACAATGAATAACTGAGTAATCAATTACACGCATTTTTACTCTGGCTTGATGATTATTAGACCTGTCTTTAGCGCTTCAATATTTCAGAGCGGTATTCTGTTATTGTTATTAATTAATTTAATGAAGATTAAAATTGCTAGTGATACAGGACCTCCGACTGACCCAATGTACCTTTGTTTTGTTACTTAGAGGTATACTTTCGCCGGACTGCATAGTTAATTTAATTTTCTAAAGCATTCATTATTTTCCCAACTCCCCTAAATGCCAACAACTTGCTTTATAAAGTCTAACTTAATTTGAGGACAAGTACATTCATCTGTAAATCAAAGCAATTATGCGGCCGATATTATATTATGTTGGCTGGTCTCTAGATAGTCATCAATCACCCTCAATCGAGCTGTCACTGCAGGCAGATTCGTTTCTTGCAAGCAGTCTTCCAGCTGGGGAAAAGAGGGAGTACATCATCATTAATTTGAGTGTGACCCTGGGGCTATTCACATGTCTGAACCCGGGACTCTCTAAGCAAGTCAGCACACCACGGAGCGGCAAAGGCACCTCTCTCCTACCCAGACGGATAAGAGCTTCCCGCAGTAGCTCCTGCATTTAAGTTATTAAAAAAACGCCTTTCAGGTTTAACGGGTAACTTGGGGCGCTGGAAGACAGAAGCAAAATTATTTATGCGAGATTTTGGGACAAAGAACTAAGACACAGCCTGACGCGTAGGTTTGAGACGCTTAGTAAATGCAATTCAACTGTATATTGGCATTTCTTATTCTTGTAAGTTTATTACACGTTTCACTGACCTGCAGTTTAACAAGGGAGGTGTAGCATATACATATATATATAGAGAGTAGAAATCAAATCATAAAGGTCTTATAAAGTGGTCAAATAAATACGTTCATTATTTTGTAACTATACTTCTTTGACGTTTTACGCTAATTTTAACAGCTCTACGCTAAACCATAAAATCTTGTACCGCTAATACGACTCGGTTTCGGCTTAATCTCATAGATCTATATCGTGAACAAATTCTGCTTCACTAATTTCTGTTCTTTCGTCTCATCTGTACTTGAAACTACAGTAATTGCTACAAAAGGGCGGGTGAGGTAGCTGCTCGTTAATTAATTTCTAATTAAACATGCTCCCCATCAACCAGTGGGTAGGGGTGGGGGCATTTCTGTAAGCTTAATTATACGGAGTACATTTAAACCGAGGTAAATTGTTGAATCTTTAAAAGCCTTAGTTAATTCAGTTACGCCCCGCAAGAAATCTTAAAATCCCTCTTCCCCTGTTCTCATTAGCTTCTTGGAGTTTTATCCAGAGAAATGCATATTAAAGTTACAGTCTGGTCATTTTGAGTAGGAATCTTCTGACGTCAGAGTCACCGGTGTTTAAAACAACCCGCATCTGAGCTGACGTGTTTTATACTACTTTTTATATAGCAAAATATGAATTTCTGACATCAAAGTGGTCACCCTGCCGTAGATATTATGTTACGCTTATGCAAACGGTATCTCAGAAGAATATAGGGAACCAACCAAAGGCAACTTACGCATGTTTTGAAAAGCACTGGAGAAGCAGCTCAGCAAAATTAAACATGGGACTCTGGTTCGCCCTATAAGCATCTAGGAGCCTGTGGTTTCCAATCAATTGGTACAGTGAAACACAGCAAGCCTGCGATAGCGCGGAGACCTGCCGTCTCGCTGCATTCCTGGATATTTGGATCTGTCTACCATGTCATACCCACAGTTTGGATACCCGTACTCGTCTGCACCTCAGGTAAGTTTCCTGGTATTGATTATCAAAAAAGCATTCGGTTACATTTCGGCAAGATTGATCGCTACATCGATTGAATATTAATGCATTCATCTACTTTAAAAGCATGCGAGGAAAGGGAAACCGGGCGCTTGCTTTGATTACGGAGGCTGCCAATGAATGAGCGACTCTAAGAAGATATAATTGATTTGTTGTGATACCTGTTTTCGCGTAGGGGTAAAGTTAACGCCAAAGCAATAAACACTGACCTTTGAGTGAAAGATATCTCTCGGAACGTAACTTATTCTCATAGCGATCACCTTAACGTCAGCGGGGTTTGGGAACATGTGAGCCATCATAGGGTCTGTAGAGCAATCAACTGTTGTTTTCTGGCAACGGTCCACACAGCCCACACGCCTTTTCACATATGGATGCGTTCGGAACCATATTTGAAGATTTGCTTAGACAAGTACCGGGTTTTATTTGCCGAAATGCGGCAAGTTGCGATTTGTTAGGACTATGGTGTGCCAGGTAACTTCCAACATAACTGCCGAAGGTGTGTGAACGTATGTATGTGTGCGTATAACGTGCCGTAGGTTATATAGTCATACGCGTGGGATTTATTAAGAATCGGCTGCTGTTTTGTATTCTCACCTTCAGTTCCTGATGACTACAAATTCATTGAGTACTTGCTGCGAGTCTAGCGGCAGGGCTCTTTCGGACTCCGGAGTCAGCGCATCTGCCCCAGCGCCCGTTTATTGCCCCGTTTATGAGAGCAGACTGCTGGCCACCGCCAGACATGAGCTCAGCTCGGCTGCGGCTCTGGGCGTCTATGGTAACCCCTATACAAACAGCCAAGGCTACGGCAATTACGTTACTTACGGCACCGACGCCTCGGCTTTCTACTCGCTGGTAAGCCTTTCCTGCACTTTATCCTCACAATCCATTACGATATCGCAGCTAATTAGAGCTTGCGAGGCATAAGGCGAAGTTGCACGGTGGTTTCAATTAATGTTTATAAGGTGGGAAGTTTCAGCCTAGTAAATCGACTCCTTTTAGGGACCGGCGGAGCTATTCATTATGGCTTATGTTACTGGTGACAACAAACCACACTGCATTGACTAAACATTAAAAGAGAGATAAGTAATCGCATTCGCAGTCAATACTGCTTTACATTTAGTTAAGGCTCATGCACATATCATACATGACGAGCATTATGTGCTGAGAAGCACGATTTAAGGATTTCTTCATATTTAATTTGTTTACAGTATACTATTTTAAACTGTATGTTGCAGTTGTCAGGTTGTAATAACTTGGGCTGAGAATATAGCCTATATTTAAAAGAACGTATAATTTTCAATAACAAAGCGCTTGATTTTATTAGTTATTCAGAAGGATATTACTGCTGAATAAGGTTAAACAGTATCGTGATCGTTTGTATTGTAACTTCTGTAACTGACCTTTTATTATTATTTTCGTCGTTTACTTACCGTTATGAACTACATGCTTTGTTGCAGGGCACGTTTGACACAAAAGACGGAACAGCGTCTGCGCATGCGGGGATCACGCAGGCTGCCGCTTACTACCCCTACGATCCGTCCCTAGGGCAGTATCAGTACGACAGGTACAGCATCATTCATTATTTTACAACACAATGTTTGCAATATATTACTTGACCAAGAATGATCTAGGCCTACAAATATAATCTTTAAAAGCTACATAGACCAATTTAATTGAAATATGTTTTGGGGGGGAAAGGACGTAGGCTATATGTAAATTTTTCACGTCTCCGGTAATGCCTACATAAGCACCATATATCACTATACCTACAAAAGTTTTGTTCTTTAAAAATGTTGTTAAGTCACATGCAAAAATGTATATGCATCAGTATGTTTATCTTCGGATGTCTGATGTCAGTTTGCGGCAAAAGGTGTCGAAATTGCTGTCAACTAGCGTACTGTAGGCTATGTGAAGTTTAATCCGTTTTATGATTTAAATTGTCGGGTGAAAATCTCCTGGTTACACATTTAATGAATTACATATAATATCTGATATATCAAATGTGTTCACACTGTTAAAGGTTTTTTGTTTTGTTCATCTTTCAAAATCTATCCTTATAAACGGTTTGAACGCTGCATAACCCATATAAAAATACTACAGAAGATATCACGATTGACTCAATGTATTTATTTTTATTATTAATGGCATTAACCGGTTTAAGGGCAGATAGTCAATTATGTAATTTTGTAATTAAGGAACACAAGTCGTAGGCTACTCGATTCGCTCCCGCCTTTCACAGATACGGATCGATGGATGGAGGGACGCGAAGGAAAAACGCCACTCGAGAAACGACCAGCACCCTCAAAGCCTGGCTGCAGGAGCACAGGAAAAACCCTTACCCGACCAAAGGGGAAAAGATCATGCTGGCTATCATCACTAAGATGACCCTAACTCAAGTCTCCACCTGGTTCGCCAATGCCAGGAGAAGACTGAAGAAGGAGAACAAGATGACATGGCCTCCTCGAAACAAATGCTCCGATGAGAGGAGATACGACGATGATGAAGAGGTGGCATCTCAAGGGGAGCAGATCAAAACCGAGAACAACGAGGATGGTTAGCTGACTTTAACTTGTAATGTTTTTCAGCACCTGGTGGCCAAATGTTAAAGAGTGCCGCGGATAAAGTTATGCTGCTACAACACACCCATGTTTTGCTTATAGCTTACAAATTTAAACGGGGGCTTTAATATAAGTTCGGAGATATAAAGATATTCAGTTTTAAACACATTGTCTTGTGTGTTTCCATTTATTTGCAGAAAGCCGAAGTCGGGAAGATAAAGATCTACAGCTGAGCGACCTGGAAGACTTCGACACCATCGACTCAGAAAGTTCCGAGTGTGATCTAAAACACCAGTTTAATGTCAACACCCATATGGCGACGACCGATGGTCCCAATGATCACCTTAAGGAAAGGGCCTTAAAAATTTCAATCCCGGTTTCTCTCGAAGGGAATCAAGAATTGACCAAAAGCTGCCTGAAAACGGGCTCGGAAGATTGTGCGGAAGACGGCAGGCAGACGAAAACATGCTTTCAGCAAGGTCACCAAATACTAGACAGCAAACCAAGAATTTGGTCTCTGGCCCAAACCGCCACATCATTGAACCAAAATGAGTATCCATCATGTATGCTGAGATGTCAACCAACCATGCCACCTTCTCCGGAAGCCTCCTCTCCCATTAATGTCATTGACAGACAGCAGGATTCTCCAGTCACCACTCTAAGAAACTGGGTAGACGGGGTCTTCCATGACCCGCTATTTAGACACAGCACTTTGAATCAAGCATTAACCAACACGACAGTTTCTTGGACAACGACCAAAGGTGCAATACTGGAGACCGGTACACTTGGACGCTCTGTTGGAAGCAATGTAATCAAGGGGCACATTCCTTCGCTACAGCACCAATAAACTAACGGGAATACGTGGATATTTAGCCAAAACAGGATGTTTTGCGGTAAACAAACTTAAATCTCATGTGAGATGCACTGTTGTGACGGCACTCTCTTTGGGATGCACTCTTGCGACGGCAAAGCAAGAAGTGTATGATCTGAATGACATTGCGTCCAAGGTTGGGATTACCGGTGTATGTGATTAGTCAAGGGATTACTTATACATAAGTGCATTTGGGTTTTCACGGGCGAAACTCCCCCAAAATGATCTCTTCAAAAGTATTTTTCTTCCTTTAAACGCACGTGCAAAATATGTAATTGTATAACTGGACGTTTACATTCGAGAAAAGAAAAAAAAAGTTTTCAAAAGGAGGATCTGTTTTTCGTATGGCATGCAAATGTTAATCATTTCTCTTAATATTATTTAGTGCTCTGTCATTGTTTACCGATGACTCGCAAATGTCACTGTTAAAAGTATCACACAATTGCACAAGTTTCCTAAAGCTGGAAGGGTATGCTTAACGATTGTTCACTTAAATAAATGGTCTGTTTTGGAGGCTCACGTGTCGTTTGATTGCGTGACATGAGGCTGCTGTCCTTGGTCCTGAAAGGGCAATCCACCTGGTAACCAGCAGATTCATGTTACGTCTCCGCAATAAAATATAACGTCTATTGCAAAACTTTTGTTTAACATTTAAGAAACCGCCCTAAATTGTGCTTATTTCATGCATGTTGATCTTAAAAACAATATTTTTGAAGAAGCGCGTCCCTTTCTCTTATGTTTTTCTATTTGCCCCATGAAAGTTAATTGCGATTTTAATTCGAGTCATTCTCTTCTATTATTTACAGTAGTACAATATAGTTCTGTTAATGTTTGTGATCATGATTAGTAATGATTATAGGGACACCTCAAATAGGCCTATATCTGAACATTTTCAATGTTGCGTTACTGTTTATTTTAATTTATAACGTTAATTCGAAACCGTTTAGGTTCAATAATTCTAGGTATAATTATGTTTCTATTTATTGTAGAAAAAAAATAGGCAGTTTTATTTACGGGGGATGGGAAGTGAAAGATTATCTTAAAACTACAAACACGCAGCTGTATTTCATCTGTTTGTTTTACTCGAGTAATTATATGAGCGTTTACACTGCTGGGTTTAGTAACCTAAAGCATGAACAGTCAGTTTCATCCAGTTCATCCGATGTGAACATTCTGTAATTGGGATGTATGCAGTCATAATTCATGTCAGTGTATCGATTTTCTTCCTCTCCTTGATAATATTATCGAAATATCTAAACCTCTACGCTGATCCAGCTGTCAGACGCCAAAGCCATCAGCCGAGGTCGCTAATATTTGCAACTGCCGAGATAATTTGAAGTGAAATTTTCATTTTGACGCTAAGCCCTCAATTTCCAAAGGCTCTGCACCCTATGATATCCGCGTCAGGGAGAGCCTTTAAAAAAGCCACGTCTTCAAGTGAAAAGGGCAAAGGAACCCGAATTAGTTGTTCTGGATAAAAAGGGCAAAATAAAGAGTCAAAGGTATTTGACAGTAATGGCAAAAGTATATTTCCCAGAGGAAGACGTTTCTGCAGAAGGGTTGTGGTGATGAATTTTAATAAAAAGTTGAACGATTGAGACCTTCCACACCTCCTGTGTGTGTGTGTGTGTGTGTGTGTGTGTGTGTGTTTAAATCTTCACACGCAACACGCAAAACGAACCATAGGTAAGGTTAAATATTGCTAAATATGTCTCGAAAATACAGAAATTCTCAGTAGACATACTCGAAAGAAAGAGGGGAAATAGTTATACGCACTTTAACTCCGCTCTATTTTGAGTTACTATCAAAAGAGGATGTATAACTTTACACGCGTGATCTTTTCGATTTTCTACTGATTTCCTGAAATTGTCTTGAATTGCCCGGGGAAAAAAACAGCAATATTTCACAATGGAAACAGCTCTAAGGGCTTTTGTAAGGTATGGAGACTTCAAAAGAGCTAAATTAACCCATTAAACTTTTCTCGCGAAGCTCCAGCTGAACTGTTGGAAAATATATTTGTAAAATGAAGTGGCTTTCAGAGGCAGACACGGTGGGGGGGTGGGGGGGGGCTGCTGGCTGAACAAGGAGACTAAATCATTCAGCCGTGGCAAATTCAAACACACAGAGGAGGGGATGCTAAATTAACAGCACTTTTTACATAGGGCCCAAATAAAACTGTAATCAGCGGCGCGTTACTTTTCATTAAGCGAGTTTGACAGCAGCATATTCAGCCTCGACAAGGGAACAGGACGGGGGGAAATAAACTGCTCTCAACCCGAGAGTCATAAGATAATTCCTTAAGCTCCATTAACAACTCTTAGCCGCAGGAAATGGGCTCCCTGGAAACATCTCCAAATCTAAAAGCTTTATCGACCTGGCGAGGCCCTGCTGATGGCCGTATATTTTATTTATTTATTTATTTTTTACTTAAGGGAGAGAGACGTCCAGTCGAGGTAATAGACTTTGACACAACACCCTCTTAACTGGCGAAAGCGAGATAGAAAGGAGCCCTTAAACGTTCCCCAAAAGTGTGCCGTTTAAGATTTAAAACGATAGTTCAGAGATATTAAGCATAAAGATTTACGTCACGGACAATTTTCTAGCCATGCAGATGAATCCATGGACCCATCAAAAGCGTGTCTCTCCCTGAAGACCCCTGACAATGAAATATATTTTACATATAAATTGGTAGTGGTAAGAGGTACAATTTAGAAATAAATCGTCGATCGGCTAGTGTGCATGGGTTTAGTTTGGCTGTAAAAACTTTAAACTTGTTATTTTAAACGAGTAAAGCAAATACATGTTCGTAAGATCTTAATACGGAAAAAACTGGAATAGTATAGTCAGAAAAGTAAGATCAGATTACGGCAGAAATTTAAGTTCAAAACAAGGAAGCGCACATTCAGCTTTTTGTGTGTAAAATAAAATGTGCATCGTTTGTCAAACAGTAAATTTACGTAGATGGCTTTAAATAAAATATATCAAAACAAGAGGGCAGTGTAAAGGGGTCAGTGAGTTGCTGTATTATTATTTTTTAAAATGAACACTCTTTATGATCTCTATTAAACACAACAGTCCAAAGATATCTGGGCATGTAGACCTGTGTGTAAAACCCACACTTGTCCGAGCTATTAATTCCCCAAGCTTGAGGCATGCTTTAACCTTTCACTGCACGTATTGATTAGAGAGGGTTATCAGTTCATTAAGAGCCCCACCCCCCCCCCCCCACCCCCTTTCATTGTCAAGGTATAGCAGAGATTAGGTCTTGCTATGAGAGTCCTCCGACATAAGGACAAGAATGTACCGTGTTCAAGTTAATGGGTTTATATTTTAGGTATCGCCCATGTCATATATTTTTGACGGCTTATATGAATTCCTGTTTATTAGGCTAATTCTTTCGAAATATTCCGTTTCTTTAATCTTAAAAAATAATTTTGGTTTGGAACTATAAAAGCAATGTATAGCAGTGTAGGAGTGGGGTTTTCGATTGTGCCTAAATTTGGCTATTTTCCTGCTCGCCTTTCTATTCAAATTCACAATTAATGCACAAAATAAAGAAAGTAGTTTAATAACTAGGGTTATTTTAAATACAGGATATCGAATTACTCCTAATAACAAAAAACGTATAATGATCTTGATAAATCACAAACTAAGGAATACAGGCAAAAGCCATAAATCGAAATAACTATAGGGGCTACATTTTATTAGAAATATTTTTAATACGCGTATATTTCACGTCTATTAATGCGTATACAGAAAACTGACGGTGTATCTTCGATTACGTCTGGTGTGTTAAATGGTCCTACTGGTCAAAGAAAATCTATTCCTGCTATTTAAAATGATAAGGATTCGAGTGACAACAACGTACCTCATACTTACCTATTCGCCGCGCACATCTCCGAATGACATTTATGCTTGTATGAAGTAATTTTCCTGAACAAAATATATTTATATATACACGTGTGTCTGTGTCTGTACCTCTTTATATACTTTATATACAATAATACAATAGGTGTGTTAATTTGTGTTAAGCCCTTCCAGTTAAAAACAGCAATTATATGGTTTCTTCTGGAATGTTTTCGCTTATCTTCAATCTCTTTTAGAAATATAGTGAAATGCTCCACAAGTGAGGCTAAATAGACATATCTAGCCACTTTGTTACTTATTCTGCGCTCAGTAGCATGTAATGCTAATTATTACGTAAAAATAAAGCGTGTATCGCAATGTACCATAATAGGGCAGTGCATTATTAAAATTACCTTTACTTAACAATCACTTTGCAAAAATTGCTACGACGCATTTTCATATTAGAATACAGGCGTCAAAGCTCTTGCTCTAAGCTGTTACAGGGTTTAAATTTGTACGTGACTAGCTATTTTCTGCACGTACTTAAAAGACAGACAATGAAATGTGAAACTTCCATAAAGTCTTGCATTGCAGTTAAATGTCAGCCTCTGTGTCATTTTTGTGGAGGTGCTTCATGTAAGAATATCAATGCAATATCAGAATGTACTCAGGTTCTCTCTTGCAATGGGTTTGGGTGTCCTGGTGTCTTACATGAGTTAGCTCTAACACTGATACAGTGTTAGAGCTAACTCTAACACTGTATCAGTGATACAGTGATACATGTATGACCAGGCTGCCAACAGGGGGTGGGAAAACTGGGTCAGTTGTCCCTAGGGCCCTATGTCAACGAGGGCCCAACAGGGCCCCTTAACCTTTAAATAACCCACTGGAATAATTTCTCACAAATTCATATCTGTGAAAACCTGATCTCCGTAATTTTCCTTGACATAGTGGTTGAAAACAACGTTACTTTCCCTCCCTACAATGCAAAGATTGGTGCAGTGAAACGAATTCGCCGTCTTTCCAAAAGCAACATCTGACAAAGCAGAAAAAGCAGCAGCAGTGTGTTCAGTTTTCAAACTGATTTTTGTGAAATACGATGATATGTCGGAGAGGTGACTCACCTGGGGTGACATTTCATAGATTTCTAGCAGACCCAGAAAGATGTAGTGAATGGATTGCGATGGTCAGGCGGGCGAATGGACAGCCCCCGAGTGACACACGTTTGTGTATTACGTATATGTATGATTTATGTCTTATAATTAGATTTCAGTTTGCAGTCCATTTGTTTCAATTAACCTGTTAAGGGCAATTCTAGGGGAATTTTAAGCAAAAATGGAGCATTGAAGTAAAGAAATAATGACTTGAATTACATCATGATAATTATCATTTGATATGAAAAAAATCATGATAATCAAATAATTTGCCATATCCCACAGGCCTTGGGTGATATCAAAATTGATTTACACACAATTCTTTTAGATACTGCCTGTTTGTCATTAGACATTGCAGCGTTAATACCATAAGGATAAAACTCTTACCTTCGATATGATTGGGAAGTGACCTTTTCCGGGAATTTCCCAAAAACTCCGGTGTACATGACCAGCCAGAAAACACTCGCATGCATCTGAACTTTTAGAAGTGTTAAACTGAACACGTGTCTCTTGACATGGCGTGAATTAGATAGTTGACGATGTCATAATACTTCAGGTCGCGATGTTCCCCACTCTGCAGTACTGCGGAGGCACAAAAAGATGACTCTGCGATGAGTATGGGTCATGTACATCAGCCTTGCTGAGTTTCTGTTGATATCGGTTACACCTATAGATTTATAAGTTATCTAAATGAGTAGATAAAGAAGATCACCATCATTTTTTTGACAGAAAAAAAACTGGGTAAGAGATCATCTTGTCCCAGGGCATGAGAAAGAAATATGGTGCATGACTATATGCCCTTCATCAGATATGGCACAAGACACTGAAGTTAAACCAAACTTTTCTCTTTTTGAACAGGCTGCTGACATTTCATTCCTCTTATTACTGTAGATCCGGATGAAATATCTGTGTTACTGTCAACATTTTCTCTTTAATTATAACTTATCTGATTGAATATTGTAGGGAAATGCTATTTTGCTACCTTGTATCAAATAATGCTACACAAGCATGTATTATACATATATGTATCCGTATCATATTTAAGTTGTTTTTAGTTTGTAATACATATAGCAGGTTCTCAAATGACCCATTTGCCTTTTCCCAGAATGCACTGCACAGCCACTAGAACATACAAGAGTATGATGGGCAGTTAACAAGATACTAGCATTTTCGGGACTTAAAAGTGATCCTTAAAAGCTAATACCGCCAGCACCCTTCTGTGAATTCCTTATTTGCTAACAGAGATCTTGTGGTATATTTGAGAAACATTATGAAAGCATTATTTTTAGAAATGGTGTGTGGAGTTCGGTAGAAGAAAATAGTTCGTACACTAAACTGCTCACTGAAAAGTCCGTGGATTATCTTCAATAACCAGGCCATGATTTCTGGTAAGAGACATTGCTGCAGGATTTTCCAAATGTTTTTTGCCACTTTATTCACCACAGAAAGAATGCCTTTTACTCCCATTACATTTGAGAGAAGCCTGACATTTCTACAGCTGATATCTCCAAAACTTGGCAACTCCCAAGAGAACAGCCTAGATGGGCAGACAGCACTAAGGCCCCTCTAAGACATATATTTTATCAGTTTTGCGGTGAACTGCCACTTCAAGTTACTCATGGATGGATTTGTGAGAAGTTCATTTTTACCTGTTTTTTTGCTGTATAAATATAGCAATATTTATCGCAAAATCATACCGCGATAAATTGAAATTTTCCAATATCATGCTGCCTTAGGCTGAACAGCTTCAACGGTGTTAGTTTCACAGCATGAATGGCTGCAACCGTCTCAAAAACAGCACGCTAACAACTGTCTAAACATAACTTGTCCCACAGTAAAAACATAAAGCATTTGTGTAAGAGGATGTCAGATGTTACCAAGCTGATCAGTCAGTTGTTGAAGTCTGCATCACAGCAATATGTAGGCTATGTTCCTTTTGCCCCATTTAAGGAGGAGTGCACTAAGGTTCTACGCACTTTGGTGATGTATGTTGATGTAAGACACAAAGTGCGCAAGTGTATGTAAGCAGCTCAAGTGTCCAGGGATTTTTTTGAAAATAATAGGACAAACTTGATATCTGAAGAGGTGAGCAAGAAACACGCTACAGCTGTTGTCATTTGTCTTAGTTGTATTTGGGGCTGTCCTTCACTATAGCCTAGGCTAAGTAAACATTCATTAAACAACTGTGTGCACTTAAATTGAAACTTTTTCGGAGGCATGTTGGACTCTAGCCAACAGACATTGTGTTCTAGGTAAACATTAGTCGTCACCATTGTGGTTCGTACTGTATACTTAGCTGAATGCTGCTTCCATGTGGTATTTGCCAAAGGGTGGATAAAGTGCATGTCATGCACACTGCACTTGGCTTATTTGAAGGACAGGACACCTTTTGATACTTGCCCTAAGCGAGTGAATGCACACACCAAGTGTGGACTTAGTGGGGCAAACAGGAAGTTACATTTCTGGGGAGGTGTGTGTTAGGTGTAAGGTGTGGACTGTGATGGAGGGTATGTGACCATGCCAAACCTATAGCGTAGATACCAAACTGAAGTATGAATCAGCCATCAGTGTGTCCCTGAGTCTGGGAGCCAGTCAAACCATTAGATGCCAAGCTGCCTCCCAGAGCGCCATCTTCTGTTGGGGTGCTGACTTAGCCAGACAAGGCGCCATCTACTGTTGGGGCGCTGACTTACTGTAGCCAGACAGGGCGCCATCTTCTGTTGGGGTGCTAACTT
Source organism: Gnathonemus echidnorhynchus (assembly GCA_026776725.1). Lineage (NCBI taxonomy): Eukaryota > Metazoa > Chordata > Actinopteri > Osteoglossiformes > Mormyridae > Gnathonemus > Gnathonemus echidnorhynchus. The sequence continues at coordinate 4,285,233 of JAODJU010000138.1, read as the reverse complement.
AGCCAGACAGGGCGTTATCTTCTGTTGGGGTGCTAACTTAGCCAGACAGGGCGTTATCTTCTGTTGGGGTGCTAACTTAGCCAGACAGGGAGTTATCTTCTGTTGGGGTGCTAACTTAGCCAGACAGGGTGCCATCTTCTGTTGGGGCGCTGACATTGACACCACCCTCCCCCTACTATATACTCCCTGGCAATCACCACTTGCACGCCTCCCCCTCTCCAAGGCTCAAGGAGCAAGTAAAACCATCGGGGGGGGGCTGAAGCTTGCCCAGGGCACCACATGACAACAACCTAATTCAAGAAAGAGAGGTCACAATCTACTGAGTACCAGTTAGATAGTACAACTGGAAATTTTATTTTAGCCATGATTTCAGAAACAGCTGTGGGCACTGTAAGTTTGTTATGAGAACCTCTGCAATCATTCTCACACTTTTTAGGTAAGTTAACTTTCACAGGGAGTCACAATTCCAGTATGAGTCGCACGTAGTCCAGCCTGAGACCAAGTGGGAGTCTTTGACTAAAGTAACATGATTCCAGGTGTAAAAAAATACATCTTGAGTGGCCGAAGTCCTAGGATTGAGTGCCACTAGACTGTTATGCTGTAATGTTCCTGGATTTCAAAATTGTCAGTTCAGTATAATGAGTTGGTTGCAGAGAGACTGAGGGCTGAACAATATAGAAATTACGAACAGCACTTCACTTCACCTCACCTTACTCATGCATCACAGAGCCGGGTGACAGAGCAAGAGCCCAGTAAGAAGATTGAAAAGCTATTACCTACTTTATTGTTCTTTGTTTTTAGGCCTGCCTGAAAAAAAGACACTGTTTTCTGATTAATTTGCTTCTATTCAAAAGTCAAAATAATTTAATTCTGTTGCATTCAATGTCACATATCATATGCTATAGTCTTATCAAAGTATGTTGATTACTTACATGCAAAGTGATTGATAGAAGACCATATTGTTCATTTACTGTAGATCAGTCCTGATTGACAGTGTTTCCCTGGAGAACTACCTACATGAAACATATTTCAACTATTTGCTTTAGGTAAAGATAAAACTGTGTATATTTATGCAGAATATGCCTGACATTGTGATCCCCCATATCTTTGCATTTCCCAAATCACTTATTTGGGTGGGATGTTCTGTAAAACAGTATCTCATAGAGCGGTAAATTGAACTTTTTTTGAATTATTGAAAGCAGCAGCAACTACATGTCAGCTACAGCTGTTTAAATGCAACTTTCACACTATAATAAAAACAATTAATTCTAAAGAATAACTTTCATATGAAATTGTAGTAAACAAATTACCATCTCCACTGTTCTTTAATTGTTTGATATTAATTTCTTTAAAGACTACAACATTGTTTTACTTTTCTCACTGTCAGTTGCTTGGTGCATTGTAAGTCTATTTTCCAATGTTTGTCAAAACAATAGAGAAAACGGGACTATTGTGAAATTCATCAACATTGTGGCATTTGTCTGGTATTTGGTTGGTATTTCATTGTATTCAGCTCAGTAAACAACACTCTGCTATACCTAAAAGATGCAAGCTTAATAATAAAATGCCCTTATTTCCAGTGGTTAGCGGGAGTTAATAATAATAACAATCAGATGAATTCTTGCTCTTGGTTTCATCCAGTGCATTTACTATATGATCTAGGTCTGCAGTGAAGCTTCATTTGGTCCCTGATGGTTTTCTTTGTTATTGTGAAACACTATAGTGGCTTTAACATATCCGTTGCTTAAATAGAGCACATTGTGATGCTTTGTTGATTTAATATAAAAAACACAAGTTGGCTGATAGCCGCTTTCTTTTCGTTTTGATTCAGTCAAAATCGTCCACCTATCCATCTTTGAAGTGCTTATCCTGATCAGGGTTGGGGGGGGGGGGGGACTGGAGTCTGTCCCAGGCAGCAGAGGGAATTAGGCTGGGGGGGGACACACCTTGGATGGAATGCTGAAAATCAGACATTTTTAGTTAGCACTGATATCTTTTTCCCCAGCTACAATACAGGTTATACACAATATGCAGCACATACATCCTTTACAGAATCATAGCTTGGAAAACAACAACAAAACAAAATCCAAACAGATTCCCTCAGAGTTACAGCTGTATCTTGTTTTTCACAAATTTGCTGACCAATATTACATTGGCTGGGCCGTTTTCACATCTCTGATGTTGGTAGAAAGTCATAATGCAATTATCCTCGAGTAGGACCGAGTCTTTCAAGTGTTAGATTGGGCTGCTGTGACATTTCAGTTTTTCTTATTGAACACAACAAACTATGTAAGCGAGTCGAGTATAGGGTCTCTCAATTATGTCATAAACTGCCCTGCTCATGGTCTGGCTTTGACAGAGCAAATTAGAGAGATCGAAATTGTGTGCTGTACAATATACATAGGTGGTATTTGGCTGGATTTTGGCAGTCTTATGGTTGCTGTTTTGTCAATACCCCTGATCACAACAATTTGCCCGATTCTAAAATTCCTCCTTTCAACCATGCCGTCACGTTCACAGAAAAAAAATCAGATCAGATACTTCATGAAACTCAAGAATGAATATTGTTAGGTCTGGTCACATCATTCTTTCAAAATACCCATCCATCCATCCATCCATTTTCCAAGCCGCTTATCCTACTGGGTCGCGGGGGGTCCGGAGCCTATCCCGGAAG
>JAODJU010000138.1:4219149-4261951 GCA_026776725.1 Gnathonemus echidnorhynchus | reverse complement strand
TTTCTGCGTGTGCCCTACCAGCTCCGCCCACATTTCTGCGTGTGCCCTACCAGCTCCGCCCACATTTCTGCGTGTGCTCTACCAGCTCCGCCCACATTTCTATGTGTGCTTTACCAGCTCTGCCCACATAATAAGTGTGACTTCAACCACTCCTTTAATTTTATTCTCAATGTCACCCTTGTTTATTTGAAAGTTAAAGAATGAAATTATTGAAAGTGTAACACGAGAAAATGCATGTGTCACTGGAATGCATTTATTTAGGCGCCACCTAGTGGTAGAGCGCAAAAGCCAGTAGAGCACATGAGTATAAAGAGTCACAGAGTACTCAACTGGTTGGTTGAAATAAAATCTTGGTCTGGACTAATACTCTCTGGACCTGAAATATATCCAGTTCTGCTGGTGACTTCTCCACCATAGGGGCTTGGACAAGCTCTCTCTGTTCTTGCAGGATGGATGGACGTGTGGTCACCTGATAGTGGAGAAAAAGCACCCAGTGTGTACAGCTAATGAAGACAGCTGAAAAGCTTTGCACTGCAGGTTCCATACACTTTTTCTGGAATTTATCCCCACATTTGTTTGCTTTGTTACAAGTATTTGATTTTATTTGATTTGATTGAGGATTTTAGCAGCAGTCATTCAGTGTCAATAATTTAATTATCATAGCACACAAGGTTTGACTCTTGTTTTCTTTCCTTATCTTTCATAAACACATGTCAAAGTTTTAACGCAGCGCAAGTGGTATCCATGTCAATAGTAATATTACGTAAATAATATTACGTAAATAATAAAAGCGCGCCATCTTTGCGCTAAGTATCATTATTTGCAAAATAAAGTTATTGTGTCCTGGGCATATATAACAGTATGTGTGTGCATGTGTGTGTGTATATGTAAAAAATTGTACTGTGACTGGCTTCTGGTGAAGGAAGACACACTTGGCCTCACAATCAGCACTGTCACCCACTGCAGGTCGCAGCTGTCCCATGGCTGTGACATCACCCGCCGTGAGTGTCTGAGCCTAATAAATCAGGGAAATGAATGAATTTTGCATGAAAGCCTCACAGAGGGGAACATTGCAACTCATTAGGAGTTATATTATTGATCACAGGATGTCTCTCTGCTTTAGAACATAGCTGCTAAATCCCCTCTTTAAAAATGTTAATTGCATTTGGGTAAATTGATTAATGCCCTTCTAATTGAGCATATTTTTTAACAGATCGCCATCAGTCTTGACAGTAGGATTAACTCTTTAATATGCATAAGTCTTGTCTTGCATGATTAATGCTTGACACAAGTCCAACACAAAAAGTCATAAAATGCAATATTAACCAATAATGAGCAATTACCACGTATTTTCCTTTGGTGGGTTTCTTACACCAAAGGTGAAGAACATCTTGCCTAATGGTCGAAGGCAGTAATCGTAAACCCACAAGGGGTCATTTAATCCCATGCAAATAAAACGAGCCACAGCAATTTGAGCATTATTTAATAAGCATAAAATGTTTTTTTTTGTCATAGTAAGCAGTGATCCATGAAGGTCACCGTAACATCAAAGGCCAGTATTAACTGCTTGGGTGCTATTCACTAGAAATTAACTTCCACGTAAATTAATTTCCACTCGTTCCCATGTCTGCAATTTGGGAGAGTAACAGAGGGTTATCAGCGTGGACTGACAGGTCACACACCAGTGACTTCATTAATAGGTGAATATACAGTATTAACCCGTGGGTTTGAACTTGCATCCCTTGGCCAGGTCCAATCCATCTGTAGAAAAGATGCTCTTATTCCTTTGGTAGACTGGGACAGGGCACACTACCTGGTGAGCGAGGGGACTCCATCGTAAGACATGCAATTAATGTTGAATGAATGAATGTAAAAGTCCAGTGTTGTCATTTTGCACATATAATTTCACATATACTTTCTGTAAATGTGTTATTATTGTTGTACTTATAGTGAATTATTTCCTTAGTATTCCTTGCCGGATGTTTTGCTTGTATGCTTCTTAAATTTGTGTACACCATGTTTACTATGTGTACTGTCTTTGCACTTTGTCTTGTTCTGCATTACATGTTTGTCTGCCCTTTACGCACCTCGCAGCTGTATGCACAGCCAATTTCCCTCTGGGATCAATAAAGTTCAGTTTTACCTCATCTTACAAATGCATTTCAACAGTGCACATCAATAAAACGTTTTACAAACGGTAATTTATGCTACTGAATGCTGCATATAGTATGAACATAGAATCCACTACTTGTGCTGTTGTTATTTATGTTAAAATTCTAGTTTTGGGCTCATACTGTACATATGCATTGAAAAGAGGGGCTTCTGGTTCTGCTGCTTTCTGAAGGGTGGGGGAAGAATATTTTAACGGAGGAACTGCAATTGAGGGTGAACAATCGGCAGCTCCTGCATTTTCCCAAAAGGCGTGACTTTAACCTTGAAGACAGAGTTACTTCCAAAGCAGCATCACGCTGTAAAGCTCTGTCCACACAATGGCAACCATGTTATGTAATATTCCACAGTCCCAGTTTCTTTCTTCTTTTTTTAGCATATTTTTGTGCAAAGTCAATCAGAATTCAGTACCAGGCCTAGGTGATTAAATAGCTTTATCTGAACCGGGAGGGGGGGGGGGGGGTGTGGATTAAATTGAGACAAATGTAACCTGGCGTTCAGTGAGGGTTTATGGAGCTAAATGATTCCAAAACCAGGCCTGAAATCTCCCAGAGCACCTTTACAATGGAGCATCGATCCTTTCGAGTCTCACGTTGTGGCAAAATCCTAGTCCTGTATGGGATGATCCCACCGTAAGGCTTTTCCAACGTGGATCCAGGGCCTCCTGATGATGGAGCTCCATTATTTAATTTGCGTCCTTTGAGGACTCGTCACCAGGGTCCTGATTTGTCTCAACAGCATTGTTTTTAGCATGGATCCGTGTCCTCTCTCCCTCCCCTGCCGACCCGGCCAGGCGAGACCAGTGAATATCACCTTGTCCTTAACGCAGAATTCAGTATCTGTCTCCTTCAGGCAGTGTTGCCAGGTCCAACGAAAATCTCCAGCCCAAAGTCTGCTTAAAATCCGCCCAACGGAAGCTGAAACTAGCCCAGTATTTGAAGTCCCAGTATACTGTAATTCAAAGAAATACACCAGTATTTTGCACACTGATCACATTCAAACGTTCAGCAATTTAAAACCACAGCTAAACACGATGATGTCACGTAGACGGATGCACTCGATTTTCACAGGGTTGCGAAACAGCTGAATGGAGTGAGATTTCCAGTTCGAGACTAATCTGCACACACATGCAGACGCATTTACACAGATGTAACAGTTTTATTACGTTATAAATAGTCTGCAGGGTTTGCAAACTGATGTAACTAATTTTGGGTTCATAATAGAATAATATATATTTGCCGTAATTAGTTCTTAAGTTTTGCAAAAAAGCTTTGAGAGATATAGTTTAAATTTAATATTTTTCACTTCTATTACATTTTCATGCATCCCTTGTTAATTGTGTGCAATCATGCAAAAGAAAACTGCTATTAGCCTACAGGTTACAGACATCACTCTAGAAAGAAATGGTTTGGTCCAAAGATAAAGTTACCGAAGTTAGTTTTCTATACTGACATAAGAGAGAAAGAAAATGAAAAATCATGAAAATTAATGGGATTGTACTTTAAACAGTCAGGGAGTCCACACTGCAGTTTAGTACTTTAGGTATTCGAAACTTTGGTACTAGTACTCTCTTTTGATTCAATATTATTGTCCATTTTCCATTCTGATGTTTTGCTGTTTTTTAAAATCACATTTAGTTTGTTTTGTCCTGTTCAGTGTGGCAGTACTTCCTGTAATGGAGCCTGCTTCAGTTATTGTAATAAATCATGTATCACTGGATATTTATTTTTATTAATGACTTAAAGCTTAGTGTTTGTTCATTCAAGGTTAGCTTTCTAACCGTCTATCACCACCGTTACCTTTTCCATATACAACATTTGTATGTTTTATTTTCAGCATTTATTTCAGTTCAGATGCCATTTTAAACTAGTACTTTCTTTGAATGGACTGTATAGTCCATGAAGAGTAATAAACCAAGTAAGTATGATCTCCTTTAAATGTACCCAGTTGAGGTTTTGATATTTTGAAAGTGAATTCAACTAATTTTAGTCAAACATGGGAAAAGTCATGTGCACAAAAATCACTGCAGGAAAACACATTTGTGATTCAATCATTTTTGCCTCCATACCATGTTTCTAAAAGTAAGTCTACTTTAAGTACAATAGCGGATGAAACAGATAAATATTATTCAATCAATTTGCTCTTGATGATCACTTATTGTGACAATAGGAGTTTGAGTTTCAGTAATATAGCCCTTTGTGTTGTTTCCTTCTAGATGACTATTTTGTTTTTCTGAGGAACAGCTTGCTATGAAAAATTAAATGAATGTTAAGTGACTAATGCATTTTTCCCATCTTGTATAGGGGCAATGAAAAATTAACAATAGAAATAATTCATTTTGATTGGTACCCTCGGTACTAAAAACTTGTGTCTTGCCTCATAAGTAATTCATCTTCATGCAAATTTCTCATTGGCTTACACCCAGAGTACGATTATAACATGCAGTAAGACTTACAACTTATGTTTTAACATGTAGTGATTACAGTATGCACCCCTGCACATTGCATTGTTGCAATTTTAATTATTTTTATTTCAGTTTTGACCGAGACATCTAATATGCATATAACCAGAGGTAAACAAGCATTCCTAGCAATGTCTCATTTTGTAGCTATTAATCCGTACCTTTTTAGCACAGTTAGCTGTCACCCTAAGATCCCCTTTTCTTTTTACTTTGACGATTAAGCCTTCCTGGGAGGCATATACTACAGTATAAACACTGTCAAATGCTCCGGTACTTGTGTTTGCTAAATGTTTTATACATTTGCAGATATTCGGGGCATATTTAATTTGTTGCATTTTAGGTGCTGCAAGTTAAGTTCTTCCGAACTCTTATTCCGCTCACATTAATCTCATTGTTATACTTTAAATGTCCATCCGCCCAGTACAAGATAGAAGGACATCAAAAGAAAACCAGTACAAACAGATGGACAACACGTCATCAGATCTCCCTACAAAATATACTGCTTACACAATATCCTATTAAATTCTCATTAAAGATACTATATGTTATATCCTTCTATGACTCTTCCATAACTGTCTAAACACTACTGGGTTTCAGTGACAACATACATGTGTTGTACCAAGGGTGTAAATGTATAATGCTGTTGTTGTTCTCTACAAACACTGTCTGTTTGATTAACTTCTCTAATCAATGTCCTAATTTGTCTACGTCAGTTTGTTACATCTAATTCCTTCCCTTATCTCTTACTCCACTTGGCTACACCCAGTTGTTATTGATCACTCCTCAGCATCAGCTGTCAATTTAGCCAGAATAACCGTGTGTGTGTGTGTGTGTGTGTGTGTGTGTGTGTGATCCAGGTATACCTTACCTTGTGGGGACTAAATGTCCCCACAATTTGATGAGTACCTGTTTTTTTTTACCTTAAGGGAAAACTCTATTTTATAAAAATCTGTTACTGCAATGAAAAAACTAAAAATGCACAAACTCTTGTAGTTTGTTTGGTTACTTATGGTTATGGTTAGTGCTGAGTAGGGGTTAAGGTTGTCATGGTTAGCATTAACATTTTTCCCATAGAAATGAATGAACGGTCCCCAAAAAGATATGACTACATGACTGTGTCTGTGTGTGTGTGTGTGTACATATACAAAAAACTCTTAACATACACAAATTTCACATTTGTGGCTCTGATATTTCCTTTGTGTACTTTAGATAGTCTGACTGTCTGTTGAGTAGAATTGCCCTTTGTCGACTACTTAAAAATAAACAGTTATTTGGAAAATAGTCATTTGAAAGGATCATTCTAAAATGGTTAAGATAGTTTTTTTAGGTGGTAGCAAAACATGAATTATAAGAATGCATGCTAACTTTACACTTTAGACTAGTAAACAAAATATGAAGAAGAACAAGGTTGATAAAGTAGTGTTTACATACAAGGTTACAGGTCAGGGCAAAACCTATAAATACAGTGAAGTGAAAACACGATAAGAATTTCCTTTCATTTATCTAATCAGCGTGCTAGAAAGCCACCATACGACACTTAACCTGTGTGTCCCTGTGTGCCCAACTGAGGCTGACTTCCGAAGTGCCTTTGTTTGTAATCTCCCTGCTCCCCTGAAAAGTCGAATGCATCCTGACAACAAGCAGCTATAGACAAGCCAGTCGCTCCAAGCATATTACTAATACATCCTCTGTTGGTTGCATAGCATAAATACTTTAATATATCTCCATTTGTAACCTCTACTAAACATTTCTGAACATATGAAATATAAATGGTCATTTGTAATGGCCCTCTGTGTTGGCCACCCTTGGGACTGTATTGTTCTCCATGAGACCAAGTAAATTGCAATGTTTTCTGGTGGGATTTAACTCGGCACAAAAAAGTACATTTAAACTGACACTGCTGCTCTAATTACCTCCTCTATTATCTTTTATTGAACATCAAGTGAGTTAGACTGAGGAGAACCTTGCATGCTGTTTACTGAGGTAGCCCATCCATTGGCACTGGGGAGATGGCCTTGTTAAAAAAGCACGCGGGTTGGTCTGAAGTGGGGTGGGATACAGGAAGATGAACCGGTCAATAGCGTTCACAGTACGGTTTGCCGATAGGAAGCAACGAAAACCGATTCCAGGGGCAAATTAAGAATCTGTCCTGCACCCCTACATACATTATATGGGAGGTGTGTCTCTCAATGGGTTAGGACTCTGTGGCTGTGAGCAGAAGTTTGCTGGTTTGAATCCTGGGGGTAGCAGTGTGATGCTGCCATTGGGCCCATGAGTAAGGCCTTATGAACCCCCCCCCCCCACCACAACTGCTGCAGGGTGCTGCTTACTGACTGACCCCGTGCTCAGCCTCCAAGCTCTCACCTGTACGTGTCTCATATACAATTCCAATGCACCAATACTTCTACAAATAGCAAATAAAGCATGTTTTAATCTCCCCCCAAAACAAAGGAGATATCTTAGATGAAACAAGAGAAGAGTAATCGATCACTGCAGAAGCGATTCTAGGGACTCTATGACCATTACTTTAGCGTGAAGTCTAAATTAATATTAGAGTTTAATACACACGTTTGCTTTTTTCACTGTACTGTGAAAAACAATACACAAATAAAGCAGATGTGTCATTGCAATGTACTATGTAATCAGTCCAGTCAGGGGGGTCTCTGCTTGGGGGCTCCAGGCAATTGTCTGCCCTGCCTGTCCTGTCCCTACACCTCTGGATCGGTGTCATACTGGTGGGATTGAGATCCTCCATCCAGCCTTGGCCCCTCACTCTGTCCAGCTCGGCGCTGCTTTCTCTCAGTCTGCCTCACCCGAGTATTCACATCCCCTGCTCCCGATCAACACGGATCAGAACCAAGCCAAGCTCCCAGAAGAAGCCCAAAACTGCCAGGGGTGTCGTGTCTTTCATTTCATTTCATTTTATTCTTATGGTTTGCTGTCATAGAAAAATGACGTGAAAGCTTTGGATTCGGTGTGATTTAATTGGTCTAAACAGACACCAACCCATCCGTACATCAGTCCATCCGTACATCCATCCATTTACCAACCACTTTTCCCAGTACAGGGTCACATATCTCCTGGCGCTAATCCCAGAATGCACCGGGCACAAGAAACAGATTGTAGGAAATGGATGCCGCCCTGTTCAGCATGAGAAGAGATCACATCAGAGACTATAGCCTAAGCTTAGACTGCAGGAGCAAAACAGCTGGTCCTGCAGCGTCCAAAGATTCTGCTTTTCCTTTTGCACTCTCTCCTCCTGCTGGACTTTCCCTTCCCTCCCCATCTCTCTGCCCCCCCTCTAGGCTATACAACTGGCCCCCTTATCTTCAGTGCCATTAGTGAGACAGGAGCCAACTGTGGCAAATTTGCATGGGGCTTGTTTATAGGCTGTCTGGGGGGGGGGGGGCGACCAAAGGGCACATGGGATCCTCTTGAAGGAGCCAGGATTTGACTCAGTGGCCAGAGCAAAGTGCCCCCCCCTCAGTATGTCCCCCAAAACAGCACCAGAGGATAGTGCCCCCCCCTTCCGCAATGGTTCCTTGAAAATATTTATTTTACTCAGAACCTGCGCCTCACATCCACATACTGTATAGGCAGCACTCGACTTCCATAAAACCTACTTGCGTTAATCTACATCCTATGTAGATAGAACTGATGGAAGCATTAATGCAAAAGGGCCACATGTGCCTTTATCATTCTGATTATTTCATTTGTGTTCTTCAGTACCTATTACTAGTATATTTTTGGGTTGTGTGTTTTTTGGCATAAGATGTCTTGAGTGGTAGGGTAAGGTCCAACCTGTGCAAAATCTGACTGGCATGGGTGGGTGGATGGATGGATGGATTCGCTCCTGATGACGGCTTTAACATCAGTTCCCTAGTGAAACTCGTCATGGTTTCTGTTGCACACAAGCATCAACACAGAACTGCAGGCAAATCACCTTCATCCCCCCACCACACCTGCAGACCCTAAGGGTCAATCTCTCATTCAGCTCCGCAGAGAAAGAGCAAACACTTCTTCATTAGCTCTGAATGTTACCCGTGGTACTTCTGAAGGCTGCTGACTGCCTACCTTTGTGCATTCCACACCAATCGAGTCAAGTCAAGTAGACTTCATTGTCATGCTATCCATATTCAGGTATGCAGTGGCATGAATTTACATTACCCCAGGACCACGGTGCAACATACAGACAGCAAAGGACAAGGAAAGAGATTTCGCAGTACGTACAATACTTAAAGTGCAAAATGCAGGACAGCGCAAAAATAGGCGAGAATGGACACAAGGCTTTGTATACACAGTGCAGTGTGTATGTAAACAATAAGTAGCACCATAACAGAGTAGAATAAATATAGTGATTAATTAACACTATTAAACTGAGCCTTGGTAACTGTGAGAGATATGTCAGCCTTAGAAGAAGATAATTTGTTCATCTTAGCTCAAGAAGCTTCTTGAATATTGTTTCAACTATGCTATATGTCTTTGAGGCTATTTTCATTCTCTTTAAATGAATTCTTCAGAGTAAATACAGACTAAAAGTAATCATTCATAAGGTAGGATAGCTTTACTATTATACTACAAGTGCGGGATATCAAAAATATTTACTTATGGACTGAACTGTTGATTTATTTCTTTTTTTGAGCATGACATGGACTCCACCTTGTGTTCAGCAGACAGACAGGCCACGGCAGGGTTTATTACCTCCCTTTACCGCAGGGATTCCAGTTTCAGAGCCCAGATGAAAGCAGCGTAACGCCATCGCACCCCGTGTTCCACCCTTATCACACACGTCTAGTCTGCAAGTCTTTACAAGTGGTGTCAGCAGACAGCTTTGCTGTGACCAGGCCCAAAACAGGTACGTGAGCAAACTGTGCATACTTCCTGTCAAGACCCCTTAAAGGCCCTTTCATCATCTGACAGGGATCTGATGGAGGAAAAGCAGGAGAGCTATGGACCCAGAACTCGAGGTGACTAAAGGTTATCTGCTGTCCAGACTTTGACAAAATAACATCACTTCCTCAGATGGAGGTGTTGGTGGCCAAAGCTGCTTTGATTTCCCGTAGAGTCCAATTTTTTTCGCCGATGTACCCTATGGACCGGCAGAGATCCTACACAGACATAAAAACACGAAAGGCAATCATATCAGCAAGCGTGTCCAGATAGTTTTTCTATCTTCGGTCCCCAAGGTGCTGCCGTGATGTCACCCGCGTCAGATCGCTTGACATTTCCTGCTTGATAAACACCGGGACTCAGAACTTCAAACGCCCTTGGGTGAACCCTTCCCTCCCGCCCTCCCTCAGGCCGTCAAACTTTTCAGGAACTCTGAGGTGCAATTTGACCCCTGTGGCAGGCTCTAAAAGGTGGGAGAAATCGCAAAGCGGGATTTCTGATGTCCAGGGCTTTTAAAGATTAAGATGAGAGCCCAGGTCAGGGTTACAGTCAAGATAGGGCGACCTTCGATTGAACAATAATCTCCTTATCCTCTGTGATAAGTATACATTGGATCTGTCTACACAGGCTCACTGCTGTCTGGCAAAACACACAAGGGATGTATAATATTACACTTAGACACTTAGTGCCACCCGCCTGGATTAATGCATCTCAGTCTCCCCAACCAGATACATTTGCCATGATGGATATTGTATTAATGGCTTCGAAGGAATAATTGGACTCATACCGAAAGCTGCATCTCAGCATTAATAGATCTTTTGCCTGTTTTTTTTTTTTTTGAATGCCAATGTCTCTTCATAAGCCGTCCGTCTCGATCAGTTTCATTCAGGCTCACAAGTGGAAAGGGGAAGCTGGGTCTATTAGCTGAGAGTTCTGCCTTTTTGGTCAGATACGGCACAGTCCATTGAACTTTAATTTTATTTGACGAGTTAATCGCCGGGTGTAATGTTAACGCAGCCGATGGTGCGCAGCTACCCAGCCAATTTTCATGCTTGAAACCAGGAAAAGAGGTGCTTAAGGGAGGACCAGTCAAAGGCAGCATTAACCCACCGATTACTACTAGATGGCTGTTTGAATCTGATAGTTACATTATACTGTAGTAAGAAGAGATCAAGGTAGAAATATATCTGAAGTACCCGTATATGAGTGTCTGCTTGTGAGACACTCTTCATATTGGGTATGTTATATTATATTAACCCATTGAGTACTACTGGATCGCTGTTCAAAAGTGATAGTTCCGTTATAGTAAAAAGAGATCAAGTGTAGGATTTCACTGACGTATCCACATATGTGATATACTCTTCTTCATATTTTATATTATGTGGAAACTGACCCTCCTAGTGCATAGTTTATTGTGTATATAGTTGTTACACCTGCCCATGATAAATGAAATCATGTGCACATAATCTGCAAGTTTATAGATTTATGGTTTGGTATGTTTTGAAAAGATTGAGTGAAAATAACTTTAGATGCTTACACACCTACAAGTGTTTTAAGGCAGCATATATAATATGGCATGGTGGCTCATTGGGTAACATTGTCACATGACAACTCAAGGGGTGGAGCCTTCGCTGTGAGTTTGCCATTTGCATGTCTCCCTTGTGTCACATGGTGTTCCTCTAGATACTCCAGCTTCCTCCAAGGTCTTTGGCCGTTAGGCCAATTAATGCCCACAATGTGTGCCCCCTGATGGCCTGGCATCCCATCCAAGGTGTACCCAAGTACCGTGCCCTGTGATCCCTGGAATAGGCTACAGGACCACCATGACCATAAGCACAGGGATGGAAAGTTCAGATTCTGAAAGTACAAATCCAGACCAAGATTTTTTTCAACCAATGAGATTAGGATAATGAGTCACAGTCACACAGTATGCAACAGGTTGGTTGAAACAAAATCTTGATGTGGATTTGTACTTTCTGGACCTGAAAATTCCACCTCTGCATAAACATAATAAAAGAAGGATGGATATACTGTCTATAAAGTTTATTCAAAGGTTTGAGTTCACTTGCTGAGAACTAGGTTCCTTCGTAATGTTTTTTCATATGTTTTTTTTCACAGAATTTTTCAAAATGTAAAACACATTACAATATAGAAAAGTTATGATATACAAAGCACAGCTCCAAAGAAGATTATCCTTAAATCTCAGATACCTGAAAAACAGCCAACATTTGGCTTGACATCAACGTCAAAAAAAAAAAAAAGAGGAATTCCAGTAACATTTCATTAGAACATTTTGTCCATTTGTCTCATATAACTTCTGTGTGATTGAGGCTATGCAGGCTAAGTACTTTCCTTCAGTACCAAACAGTTCTGCATGACATTGGGGTGCATTTTGCTGATGGATGAAGGGCTGTCCAGCGAGCTGTAATACTGATGGAATGCCATGTCATACTATGAACTCAGTTATGAAAGCCACGATGGTTGAGATCACTATGGATTTGGTGAAGATCACCAGCTCTCTTCATCCATAACACTCCTTGGAGTACTTTGGGGTTAAGGGCCTTGCTCAAGAACCCAACACCAGTATCATTTTCCCAGCCCAGGGATTCAAAATAGTCACCTCCCAATAACGGGTACAGAGCCACAAACTTGGTAACAGACAAGCTGACTGTGGTGATAATTATGCTTTCATGCGGGTGTCCTCAACATACTCTGCATATCTCAAGGTATATTCCTCCTGTACTTACTGCAGACCCCACATTACATTTGAACTTAATGCACAGACGCACTCAAGCAGAAAATCCACAGAACACCACAGTCCACTAAATATCTTTATACAGGGAAAACCCATTTTTTAAACATTTATTTATCGTGTTTTATTTTGATCAGCTCTGGGATTCATGAGCATCATTCAGAACATGAATTTTCATATTGTATCGTTCTTTGCTGCATACAGTTCTGCAACTGTATCAATGTTTTCCAGGTTTTTGATGTTGAAAAATAATAAAACCTTGGGAAAAAAACAATTTACAGATAATTTACAGATATACTCTTCTTCCAGTTTCCACTGTTTCATTAGTCTTCCCAGTACACATTTCAGCTGTAGTTACACTGGTTTCTTATTCCCGAAACCTGATTTCCTCCGATAAAACATGCAAAAGAGAGAATTAAACCAATGACAAAGTCAGATTTAATTAATGGCTTACCCATATGCATTTGGTGGATAATTAACTATTCACAGGTGAAATTAACTGATAGTAGTGGCTGTCCCATACAAATCGAATGAGGAATTATATTATCAATAGCATTCTTTTTTCCTTTTTTTGTTTTCTGCTAGTGTCCTTTGGTTATCAAACCATCAACAAAATTTGTCCAATGTCCTGCCAGGAATAGCGGAAAAACTTTAATTACCCATCCACTTCCTATGGCAGGTCATTAATAAAACCCAGCTATCTTTCCGTGAAATAGGGGAGAATTATTCTATCTTTCTTATCTCATAACATATTTTGGAAATCCTCTAAAAATAATATAAAACACCTCGCGGGCAATATTTAAAATGTTGCTACACAATATTTATTGTGTAATGGAAAAGTTCCCAATGCGCGCTCTCTAGACAAATGCAACAGAATTACGTGGCTTAGTTTCATAAACATTGATGGATCTTACCAACCTGCAAATGCAGATAAGGGCAAAATCATTGCGAGGTTTAGTTCTGGTGAATGTATATTTAAAGGGCTATAGGTTACATATGCATTGCCTGGTCTTCCGCCACATACATCAATGACAAGCAGAAAAAATGAATAGTCAATAATAGTGCAGTAGGCTGGAAAACAGCGCTCAGATCATGCATGCATTATTCTTGAGTATCTCACATAAATTGTGCGTAATACTGACTTCATTTCCTTTAGTATAACCCTTTGCCCTGTAAGCTGGAGCCTTGCAGAATTATAGAGTAGAAAGTGTTGTATATCAGCTGGGATACATTGGGACACTGCTTGTTACCAGCTCTCATCTATCTTTTTAAAACGAAAATTCGTGTTCATCTATGCTTCTAAGATGTTTAGACTTTCTGAGCCACCAAGTTTGACCAAGAAAGAGGAATGGGTCCGATTTTAGATTAAAAAGTTATCTCCCTTTAATATAAAATATTTCTCTGAGTATGGAGAATCTCTCTCAATAGGTTTTTAAAGGGTTCTTTCTTTCCAAATTCAAACAACACATGCGTAAAATCCATAAATAATGGATGTTTTGTCCTAAAAGAAGCTCGATCTGTGCATCTTTTTTATACTTCAAACAAAGACCGTGTACTGAACGGGGCTGAACTGTGCTGTACTGTACTGAGAGATAGGTTTCAAAGATTGCATTGAGTACCCCCCTCCCTCCCCAAGGTCACCCGTAGCAATCCATCAATGGGACTTCAGATTCCACCTGCACTTTCACGGAGTCGATTCATTACGAAGTAGCTAATCGCAATTTGAACTGAGCGACAGTCCGCCGGCATGCGAGCGAGTAGCGGAAGCTAACCGTAAGCGCGGCGGGCGAGGGGAATGTCAGGAAGCTGTCGAGACGACTTCGGGATGCCCCTCATGAGCCGACACAGTGCTGAAAAGACGCTTCCGGGAGCTTTGAGCCACGGCGCTCGCCTGTGTTCCCGATCAAAGGCCCGCATTGAGCGGGATCCTCTCTGCATCCCCCTCGCTCTTCCAGATGCCCCTTTCATATGCATTCCTGTGTAATTTAATTCTCAGGGGAGTCCGAAACTCGTTGATCTACAAGTTCAAATTGACCCTCATTCAGGACCGGGGGAAGGGGTGCTTCATAACCCGCCCCCCCCCCCACATCGACACACACACCCACTACCGAGCCAGCTGGGAGAAAATATTCGTAAAGTTCACAGTGAGCTGTTTTATCATTTTATCAAATACCACGGTGAAGAGGTGCAGGTGTAGCTAAGCTCATACCGAAATTCCCTTTGAGTCACGCATGCCGACAATCCATATGCAGAAATATGAATGAAAGAATTCCTGCTCTGTGTGGCGTACATGAAATATCTTTGTGTGCTTTCACATTTCCAATCCTGGATCTACAATGAGTTAATCAGATTGCACAAGTAGACGCATGGGTGGATAGTTTGGCATTTAAGTTGATCAAGATTATATTATAAGGGAACCATTATTAACTGTTTTTAAATAGCCTAGCAAAACACAAACAGCAACAAGAAGACCTCTATCCTTCTGCTAATAAGTAATTCCTGGAAACACAAACAATATTTATATAAATGTGTGCACATGCTTACGCCTATAAACAGAATCCGATCCACAGGCATAAAGAGAAGCAGGTCGACTGTCTTTATGCACTCAGAGGCGATTCACGTCTCGCCTTTGAGAGATGGGCCCTGACATCGGATCACGTCGCCTGCCACGGAGCCACGAGCCATCGGCCGCGCTTATCCATCATGCTAATGGCGCTAATCTCACCGCGTCCCATCACGTTTGGCCACCGGCTCTAATTCTACCTGGCATCAGAGTCCCGTTAACGAATTCGCTTTGCCTCGACAGCAGCCGTGCCGGAGAAGCACTGGAGCGTCCGGCGGGTCCAGGCCACTGCTCGACGCGACAATCGAATTTCACGCCGATCCCGCCGCACTTTGTTAACGGCGTGTTGGTGGGCATCGTAATTATGACTCGCCGCGGAAAATATGTCTGTCACATTATTCTGACCGGTAATACACCAAGACAGGGGATACCTTCGTTTGTGTCCATTCAAAGCACGTCATGTTTAAACAGAACTAAATAGATAGTCGCTTATTAGCAGTAAGGCCCCTGTAATGAAAAGATGCAATTTATGCAGGTATTGGGCTGTCCTGGCAGATACTAATAGTGTCCACATTCTCCCATCCCTCAAATCCATTTCACGTTAATAAGAACTCTTCCCACTGTTTTCCCGTCTTCTTCCGTCTTTCACAGTTGAATTGGACACCCCCCCCCCCCCCCCACACACACACACACACACACCCAATTCCTTTTGCATATTCATTTCATGTGAAATTGATGGATTAAATTATCCCAGGCTCAAAATCAATCCTGCACGTATTTATTAGACTGGACCATATCCCCTAGTGGGGATACAGCTCAGAAAATGCATTTAGACACTGATAAGGCCGGGCCCATTATATGTCATTTTAAACAAAGAACGAATGGAGCCTTTGGAGACGCCCTATCAGCTATTAAACAGAGACGTAGCACGCGGGCGAGATTGATGATTAGCATTTCCGTCTCTGGGAAAGAGGCCGTCTGGCTGGTGATAACCGGGAGAAGGTGGCCGCTTTTTCTCTTTTTTCCACACACAATTACTTCTCTTGCTTCACAGGCAAATAAATGCCCTAGCTAGGCTTGTATACCTTTGTCTTGTACCCCGTGTAATCAGTAAGAAGTGGACGACACTAAATCCTCCGTGTCAGAGCCTTAAAATTGTAAGCGCACCCCCCCCAAGCCCCAACCCTGCTACAAGGAAACGTGACTTAAGGCTTTAAAGACGCCGGGAAATCAGCAAGCACGCGGGAAAGCCGAGCTTTTCCAAGATGCTTCTGTTTTCCTACAACACTGTACACTTTATCCCATAATTCAAACATGTTTTTGACATAACTTGTCAAAAGCAAAAAAAAAATAAAAAATTACTTGAGTTTTTCCAACTCCGACATGAGGTCTACTTATTGATGATGTTAAAAATGATTTTTTTTTTGTACAGCATTAATTAATAAAGATATATTACAGTAGCTTACATGTATTATATATTTTACAGACTATAAACAGTCACATTCTGGAGGAAGTTGTCAGGAGTCAATAATATGAGCATCTTATTTTTACAGCAAAACTGATATTTTATGTATGCTGTATATTCCGAAATGCATTGCCGCATTTGTTGAAATAAAATCAAAATTATACAACATAGTGATTATATTTTAATAATATATGCAAAATATCATAATTAGCACAATCCCCACCTACATAAATCCAGTGACACTGGACACTAGTTTTGCACACTGTACACTGGCTTTGGCTCACCTTGGCTTTGATAAGCAAAGGCATTTTTCTTTTATGGAGGGATACATGAACACCAAGATACCTGCAAATATCTTATATATACTACTAGTGAATTTTTTACGCATCTAACTTATTCTACTGTATGATATATATCAAGAACTAAGAGCAAGTTGTGCAGGTACAATATGTGCATATGCGCATGTGTGTGTGTGTGTGTGTGTCTGTATATGTATATAAATCTGCTAGGATCACAATAAGACTACAAAAACAGCTACCCCCCCCCCCCAACAGCCCTGGTCCAGGTGTTGAGAACTGGCCTGTCCAGCAAACTACTGCAGAATTACTGCATTTTAGTGACAACAGGTGTCTACTGAATTCCTCTCCTCATTTTCCTCCACACCACATTTACTGTTGTGAACAATTTTAGTTTTCATCTTGGGTCAATTTATAAAACAAAAGTAATTTTTCTGCTGTTGAGGTTTGGGAGAAGATGGATGAGTAATTTGTTACTTTTAATTTACACAAAAAATGTACAAATGTGAGAAGAAGCCATGAAATGGTGTTTGATAGTAATATTTACCACCTCACATGATGTTGTACTGAGTGACGGCAAAGTCTCAATGGAGATGACTTTTTAGATAATAGGAAACTAGTTTTGGGCGTCACCAGTCGCTGTTTTGAGGCGTTTGTGCAGAACTTGCATCATGTCTTCAGGTAGTCAATGTGACTGATCCTGGAACACTCTGCCCCACGACCCCCCGATTTTATCCTGCTCTGTCCCATCTCTTCCCAGCTCCCGCCCTCCATAGTGCTGAAAATGACAAAGCAAGAGCTCCACCAAATGTCAACAGCCGGAATTGCACGCAGCTAGGTGCCATAAAATTACCATTAGTTTCCCGGTCCATAACAAGAATCCATTCCAACGATTATTGCACTGTTGATCATTTTTGAAATCAGTGTAAATATCAAGCAATTTGTCAGATTCTGACTTAAAAGCTCGGAAATTACCACTTGTTCTCTTTTCCAGTCCAGTAAACACATTCGGAGAGACCCACGATTTGGCATTTGGAGAAAAAACATTGAACTGTTTGGAAATGGTGGAACTAATTTATTTAAGATAGCTAAACTATCACATGTGTTAATAATGCTAAAAAGGTGTGGATCATTTTTAAGTTTTTTTTTTTGCTTTTGATTATTTTGAACTTCAAGATTCATGTTTTATTGTCACATGTTCAGAGGGACACAGTGAAATTCTTGTGCCCTAGTTGCAGGGGAGGGGACAGGTGAATAGGGGGACAGCAATAGTGAAATACAGGACAGTAGGGCCATAAAAGACAAAACAGTGCAATATAAGACAACAATAAATAATAAATAGACCACAGTATTTATTGTTTTGCAGTTTTTAAATGCTATGTGTGTGCAGCAATATGAATGCATATTATATTTATAGAGGAATAAGACACATCTTGGATGCTGTGGTAGTATATTGATGGCCCTTTATCAGAGGAGGGAAAGATGAGAACAATGTCATCGCTTTGATATGTGAGTCATGGCCGCAGATGTTCCCGGGACTGTGGAAACAGCACCTGTGCAGTGGAGGGAGGCACCACTTTATGTCGTGTTGAGTGACTCGGACGGAACAGGGGGCTCTTCAGAAACTTCCAGCAACCAGCGGGCATTATAGAAGGGCTTGAGGCCCAGCCAGGCGTGGATCTCAAGTCGCTTGTTCTCCCCAAATTGGTCATTTCGCTAATGTTGCGTACTTTTTGATCCTGCGTGTCAAGCATGTATTTTCTGTAATTGTTACCTTACTCGTCCGTGTTGAACATTGCGCCATGTTGACAGACGTTCTCCCCGCCCTTTAATGTCCAGTTTAATTCCAGTAAAGCTGCCTCAACAAGCCTATTATGCCGTAATAATTGTTCACGTTGATGGCATTTACATTTTGCAAACACAGAGTAGCCAGACTTGTCCTACGGCTGGTTCACAGGAGGGCAGACTGGTCTGGAGGGCCTCCCAGCAGGACGCTGGGCAGGCGCGGTGGGGGATATCGCGCAGCATTATCGAATCAGACCAAGTAGCCGCGAGTCAAAAATGATAAACTGCAGTCTGCAATCGTCAAGTGGCGTCGGGGAATTTCTCTGGTCTCACTTGCATTTGCCGTTCAGCCAGTCGGAGGTGAAAGCCAGAGAAAAGAGTGATGTTCCTTTAAGAGCTGCTTTAACCTGGATTACAATGGGGGGGGCTTTTCTTCATTAAGGATTTCAAATTAGCACACACATCTGCTCAGTGTCAGTTAATCTGTCCAGTGGCATTTCAGCTTCATTTATTTGCACTTGTTTGTTTGAATTACAGTAAAAGTACTGACTTTAAATGTAGCGCTTCATCAGAAGTAAAGTAGATAAACATCCTGTTCACATTTCTTACTGATATTTTGTGATCTCAAATAATCTCACTCTACAGGTTTAACGAGTGTCACTCATGAATTGATATACTGTCAGATTATGTTCAGAAATGTTTTATTCTGGCTTACTGACTTTATATAATTTAAAAGATCACTTATATAAATTATGTTAATGCAATATTTGGTATTATTTGATTTATTTATAGTCTCCAACCATAAAAGCCCTGTTTTATGGAATATGACGGGCATAGCTGTTACTACAGCCCATTAGAGGCGGGAGGTGGGCACTGACTGGTGGTGATCTTCCACCGTCCCCCCCCCCCCCAAGACTGATACCATGGATAACCTCCAAATAATAAATGGAACGCAGGTCAATGGGTTCCCCCTGTTATCAGGCTTCTAGCACTGGAGTAGATCCATGCTTCCTGTCAGCCGACACTCTGCTCAGTCAATACCACTGAGGTGATAATCTGTTGTTTTCCCTGCCCTTCGTCATCCATTTGCATTCCATCCTGATTACTCCATGCGCCCTGAGAGGGGTTTCCTGAGACCCCCCCCCCCCACCACCTGCAACCGACACTCACCTAAGTAACAGGACTGAGCATAGGCAGGGCCTCATGCATTACTGGGTGGGTGCATTTGATTTATTTGTTTGTTTGTTTGTTTGTTTGTTTTAAACGATTCTGTGAGCCTGTCGCAGTCCGGAGCCCTCTGTAACTGCCAGTGTCCACATATCTCGCCTCATAGCAGAGAAGTACCCAATTCCCACTTACTTTTACTTGAATTTATTTTGATTGTTTGTTTGTTTTAAATGATTCAGCGAAGCTGGTGCAGTCCAGAGCCCTCCGTCACTGCCGATGTCCATATAACCCCCCTCAGAATACAGAAAGGCCCGGAACCCCCTTTCCCTCCACAGAATCAATAGCTGGGCAAAGCCAGGAAAGACACTGCGCTGATTTGCCTCGATACAGGATAAACGTAGGTGGTGCTGCTTCCAGGCAGAGCGCAGACGTGTTCGTCGTACAGAGAACGATGTTGTACTTCTGCCGCGTGCACTCACAGGCCCCCTGAAATGATGAATGGCAGGCAGGATTTCTGTTGCTACACCAAGGTCAGAGCATTCAGTCCTACCCTGGAAAGTCACACTGTCAAACTGACACCAGCAGGAAAGCCCAGGGTATATCCTATATGGCCAAAATAAAGTGATTGTTATTGTTTGTGTGGCTGCCGTAAAAATGTTCACAGTCCTGTTCTTAGCAAAACAAAGTTTTCCAAAGCATTACAAGGTCTTTTAAAATCTCATTTGCGGAAATGTCTCAATCTCACTGCAGAAAAATTTAAGATGCTTGCTTTTTCCATAGTACAAACAGCAATTGGGCCATTTTCAGGGTGGATTTTAGTAAACTGAAGATGGAGAAAATGACTAGCTACCTGTAAGGCCTCGAGCTCAGACTTCATGCCTTAAATTATAATATAATCTGGAAAACAAATACTATTTTAAAGCTGTTGTCCGACATATGCACTTTTGTTTTTTTCTTTTTTTCCCCGAATATTACACCTCTGCTTCCCACAGACGAGGTGCACATGAATTTGTGTAGGTATCGGGGACCAGAACCATTTTTCCAATGTGACATTTCTGAGTAAGTGGGTTTGTATTGGATTCTTGGAAGAAAAAAAAAAAAAAAACAATGCTCTTTGTATTAAGCGTTGCACTTGCAACTGATATAAAAGGTCACAGGTAGCAACACTTGATGTTCAATGTACTACAAACCATCAAGTAAGGTTCTTTCAAGGATCATTGATTGACATATCTCTGCCCCAAGGCACACCTGGTACCAAAAATGAGTTTTACCCTTTTTCCTCAGCCTCTATTAAAAACAGAATTTGCATATTTCGGCCTGTACAGAATTACAGATTGTGGGTATTTGTTGCAGGGCAAAGCTGAAAGACAGGCATGTGAAAGGGCAGTCTCGCACTTGTGTTAGCCCAGGAGATCTCCCTTGTCTTACAACAGCTTGACATTGCACAACGTGTGGCTTCAGTTACTGAACCGCTCGCGATCGAGGCCGTCTTCCAAAGTGCCGGCTCTCTTCAAAGGAATGTGGATGAACCAGATGGCACGGCAGTCCCAGAAAAGCAGCGCTTGTCAACTGGGACCAAAGAAAAAAAAAGAGAGCTTGACTCTCCTTAGATTGAGCGCCAACAGGAGCAGGCTTTGAGATACGGCAAATATGCATAGTGCAAGCTGCCAACAGGAGTTTTGAAACCTTAGTTTTTATGAATGAATGTGGTTAATATAGATGAATGATTGGGATATACAAAAAAAACTGCTTTCACAAACTAACTTTACAATGATTTCACAGGACTGACAAACACTGGAACCACTGATGGGTATAATTAAAACATCATAGAAAATAAATTAAAAGAAATTTAACATATTTGAAATGCAATACATTTTAAACCATTTTCACTATTAACACAAGCTATTGAAAACAAAGCAATCAATAAACAGAGTTACAGCTAAAGGGAATGTAATGAAAGCAAATAGATCTAAATACAATTGAATGCAATATATTATGACATATAATTAAATAAATACAATTAATGTAAGCTATTTTTGGTCTGGAAAACATGTGAAATGGGACTGTAAAATCTGTCAGTCTACATGATAAATTTCTGACCTGCAGAAATGTTGAGATTTACGTGTAAATATGCTCTGAACATGATCACTATTGATGGACAAGCAGCTGTGTCCAGTACAACATTTCACCATCTGAAAGGACTTCAGTCAGCCTGTCAGACTTCAAGAATTTTGCCTGGGGCTAAAAATACAATGTAAAAACAGAACCTTGGGCCTTTGAGGAAGCAGTCTTTCTTCCATGGAAAAAAGTAGAACGAGAACTAC
Organism: Gnathonemus echidnorhynchus; assembly: GCA_026776725.1. NCBI lineage: Eukaryota > Metazoa > Chordata > Actinopteri > Osteoglossiformes > Mormyridae > Gnathonemus > Gnathonemus echidnorhynchus. The sequence continues at coordinate 4,240,079 of JAODJU010000138.1, read as the reverse complement.
AGTGATAAAACTGGTTAGGTCAACACGCAATGCTCGCTGGTAAATTATGCTATTATTTTTTACTGTGTCTACTTTTGCCATACAGATTGCGCATTGGCTTGAAGACCCACGAATCCCAAAACAGATTAAAATCCAAGATGCTGATACTACTTTATAGAGAATATCAAAGGAGACAGAGATTAATGGAAGTTTGGAGATACCTATGCATTGGCGATAAAGGCTTTCAGAGAACTGACAAATTGCATCTTAACATTATTTGTAGAAAAGGTGTTCATTTAGCATTCCAGCTAGCTCATATCTAATCAGTTACACATTACCCTATTTTTTAGCTTCTGCTTTGCTAGATCATTTATTTTGATTTTATTACAAACCTGATTGCATGCATCCCTTACAAAATGAATGTGTCCGTTTTACATTAAAGTTAAAATGCCTTTTAAGGTGGATGCTACCCCTATCTCTAAACAAAAAGACGAAATGCCCTGCGGGATTTAATAATGAAAAACTAACCAGCTGGTGGTCTTCTTAGCTTTCTGATCGAGCTACAAGCACTGGATTTCATAATAAATAAAATAATAATAATAAAAAAAGCACTGGATTTCACTCCGACCATGAATGTGCATGTGGTCCCTTGTCAGGCAACAAAACAATCGCTAAACTAAGTATTAAATAAATATGTTTCTTATTTAGGAGATGCTGAAGCAGCAGCATGTTCTGCTGACCAGCTAACTAATTATGATCTACACTACTATTTATTTCATTTCTGAAATATCAGGGGGGCGGGGAAACAATGCAGAAACAGCTAGCTCGCCCCTGTATACAGGGTTTCATGGGTAATGCTAATGCTAATGCTAATCTATTTATATTTGTTTCATTAGCAGATATTTTTATTCAAAGTGACATACAAGTGAGGGAAATAGCATGGAACGGGGAAATCAAGGTATTACAATGTAACATTACATTCAATAATAGTAACATTGTATTATTTAAACATAGTACCGATATTTTATATTTCTGTCACCAGTGTCCCAGGGTGTTCGATGCCATAAGCTATTCCTGCAGCTAGGTGTATTCAGTTCCATTGCTCTGGTACAAGGCCTCGCTCCTTCCTGTCCTGCTGTTAGCTTTTACTTCAGCTTGTCACGGTTCCTTTTTCAATGCCACTCCACGCCCCAGCTTATTGTACAGTCCTCAGGCTTTGTGCGCCGTGTAGCTCGTCCAGAATGGAAGGCTTTGCCCCCTCCGCATAAACAACCTGTCCGGCTTGCCATGTCATGTTCTTACATTTTCCATGGCAGCAGAATCTAAGGCAGCACCATCGCACTGACTTCCCCTGACCGACAGATTCAGGCAGGATCTCGCCCTGCTTCCAGCACAGAAACGGCCTCAATTCGAGCTCTCAGTTATCTCATCAATTACTCCTCTGTAATGTGATTCTGAAGGGTGTCACAGTGGGTAGCGCAGTTACCTTGCGTCTCTGAGTTTGGGGTCTGATCCCCATTTGTACTGTGTGTGTGTGGGTTTTTTGTGTTCCTCTGGGTTCTCCTGTTTCCTCCTGCAGTACAGAGGTACCTAATTACTTCCTACGGTGTAAACATTACTGAGTGACTGATGTTGCCCTTTCCATTCATCACTCTTCCTTAAAATTTTCTTTTGTTTTCTTTAAAATGACCATCTCTGCTGATAAAAGCAGAGCTAAAACAGATATAATCAGAAGCGCTATATAAATGAAAACGCGTGTGCATTATCTACCCAGGCATAGACACCCACACCAGCTCTACCTTCAGCCTCTGTCAATAATCTCGGAGACAGTTTCAGTTCTAAAGTTCTAAACATTTTTGAAGCCCCTATGAAGGTCAGAGTTTCTGCTAAGAAGAAAGCGGCATGGAGAAAAGCCACACTGGTAAAAGCTCAAAAACAAGGGTGTAGAAAAGACGGAGCAAAAAAAAACAAACTGCAGGTTTACTTTGATACCTATAAAGACAGATTTCACATCTATAACTAAAATGGGCAAGAGTCTTAATAAAAAAAGCAATAATGCACGCACCTTATTTACTGTTGTTGACAAGATGACAAAGTATTGCATCCACCTGAACTGTTATCCACCAAATCATGCAATAACTTTGTATATTTCTTCAAAGATAAAATTATGAGGACAAGACAAATAGTTTGTAATTCCATCTTGGGGAAAATGTCGATGTCACCCCTGCCTTTGTCTAAGACTGCTTTAGTAAACTCTGCACATTTTCACCTCCTAGGCCATGCAACCTTCACAGAAACTGGTAAACACCTCAGGTCTACTACCTGCTGCCTTGTAGCTCTGCCTACAAGGTTTTTTAAAGATGTTTTTAATTGTATAGCATCAGATGTGCTACAAATAGTCAATAGTTCTTTTCAGTCAGGCCTTTTTCCAAGGGCCCTGAAGACTGTAGTTATCAAACCTCTTTTTAAAAAGCCTAACCTAGATGCCTCAGTAATAAGTAACTATAGACCCATACCAAACTTACCTTTTTTAGGAAATCCAATTCCAAAGAACTTAGTTCTTTTATGGTGCAAAACAATTACTTTTCAGTCTGGATTTCAACCACTGCATAGCACTGAGACTGCCCTTGTTAAGGTCTTAAATGACAGTCATCTAACCGGTGAAGTCAAAAAATTCAGTTTTGGAATTACTGGATTTCAGTGCTGCGTTCAACGCAGTTGACAGCAAGAATTAAAAGAACAAGATACAGAAAAGCTTGTTCATGCATTTATTTTTAGCAGGCTAGACTATTGTAATGGCGTCTTCACAGATCTTGGCAAAAAATCGATCAGACAGCTGCAGCTCATTCACATTGATGCCGCCAGCGTCCTCACTGACACCAAGAAAGCAGAGCATGTCACACTCGTCCATAAATCACTGCTGTGGCTTCCTGTACACAGGGTTGATTTTAAAATATTATTTCGTACAAAGCACTAAATGGCCATTTACTTGAACATTATGAAGCATCCAGATCACTGAGGTTATCTGGGACAGGTTTACTAAGTGTTCCCAGAATCAAATTTGCCGCAGCTTTACAAAAAATTAAATCAGTTTAATCATACACTGTCACTAAAATGTAACTTCTTTTCTGTGGATTATTTGTTTATTTGTTTGTTTGACTTTAAGGCTGTTTTGTCCTTTAAACACGATTTTAATGTCTTGTATTTAAATGTATCTTTCTGCCTTTGTAAAGCACTTTGAATTGCCTTATTCTGAATCATGCTGTATAAATGAACATGCTTTGCCTTGTAATCGTGTGTATGTACTGACATCCTGTCATTACTGACATTACTGAAAAAAAACATACAAATATACCAAATCTAGCAATAAATTAATGTTGATTTAAACTAACAACTGAATTAAGCAAAATATTATCTCACAATTGGCCGTAGCACATACAGAGGCAATAAAAAATGATAACAGGGAAAACACAATTATCATTCAAAGAAACTTGGAAAATAGCATTGTCTACCTTGACAAAACAATATTTACATTTGTTCAGGGTCTTGTCAAATATTCATCCCTGGGTCAAATTTATACACAACAGCAAAATAGTTCACTTTCAAATTTGTTGTATTTACTCATTTGTACAACTAAACAACAGCCTTATCACCCTGGGTATATGTCACTAAGTATTTTGTTTTAAAGGAAAAGTAAATTTCATAAGTATTGTATATAAGCATGTAGTTTTGTTGAACATCTGTACAGGAACATAAATCTGACAGCAAAGTTCCTTTCTGACATCCCTTATAAAATCCTTGAAAAAGAAACAAAATGTTTCTTTGTATAAAAATCCCCATGTTTTATTCTTTAAAATGTCATAAGAATTGATTTTATAGCAGCATTTCAGTTTTAATCAGTGGTGTAGAACTAGTTGTTAAAATGCATTGCCTTGCGGCTATAACGAAATTGGACAAGTGCCGAGAAATTGTGTGTGTGCAGGAAACAAGTGTTAGGTGAGTGTTTACTTCATGTCTTTAAATTGCATTTTCTTCCTTTTTAATTTCTGGTCTGTTGAGACAGGAAGGACATTTTTTTTTTCCCACGGTTTTTCTCCCTACCATTAACCTCGCCTCTCAGAATCTTGCCAGATGCAAATGTCATGACCTGATACAGTTGCCCGAGGGGAGATTTGACAGTGCTGTCTCAATCTAAATTAAAATACAATTCGAGCAGAGCTCTGTGGCAAGCGAGCGCTCTTGACACTTGCAATTACAAAAACCAGCAAGAACATGATTGCAGAACAGGCTGGAAATGATGGGTGATAGGAAGTACACACTTTTAGAATTATACATTTATAATTTTACAACTCAATATAGCTTTATGCCTTTGGCCATGATGATTTGGGACAGGAATGTCCAGCTCCTGGGCACGTTGCGGATTTGGCTGTTACTCCAAGTATTTACGCATTCAAATGTAAAATAAATGCAGTTTGTGCTCTGATAATAATACTAATAATGATAATAAAGACAAACACAATTTTATTCAGTTTTACAATGGATTTACTAATGGAAGTTGTACACATACCTACTTATCACCATACAAATGAGAATTTATTTATTTACATGTGGTAATAAATATCAAGGATTATGTGGGTTATGCGAGTACAATAAGATACAGTAGCAACTTCTGTAACATTTTGCATAAATTCATGCATAAATGATTACATATTTGTTTACATAATGCAACAATCAAACAATATTAAATATTCATGTGTATTCCACTCAGTTATCAATAAATGGTATTGTCTTTAACTTCAGTCTTTGGAAAGTATATATACACAGTGTATAATGCACACTCACGTTATGGTAGTTTGTCTGTTACATAGACGTATACCAATTTGGGGCCGATGTTGGTTAAGCACCTTGTACACATACACATCACTTTGTATACCTTATCCCACCAACATGTTGGCTAGCAGTCTCAGAGGGAGGCTGTAGTCATTCACACCATCAGTGCAAACATCTTTCTTCTATGATCCATCTTGCAGTAGAAGGCACCACCAGTGGGCAGAAGAAACAGGTCCGTCAGAGGGCTCACAGTCGCGCACCCTGGGCAATAATGCCAGTTCACCTCACAGCATGGGTGAATGTACTCTGTGCTGGATTCACACAGAGAAAACTGGCAGGATTCAAACCCCCAACCCGATACAGCTGTAGCTGCTAACCCACTCTGCCACATGGAGGGGATTCATAGCATATCACCAAGAACATGTAATTTTCTAAAAGTCTACCACATTGTTTGTGTACAATAAAGAAATAATTACAGGAATACAGTGTGTAAGCTTTATGCATACATTGTCTTAAATATATTTTTTGACATTTTTTTATTTTTGTAAAAAATACCAAGGACAAAAAAGATTGGTCAATGATCTATGTATCACTATTAACCTTGTGAAGAAACAGTTTTTGAAGTTATTTTCCTTGTTATGTCCTGACTGCCTTGCAGGCCACATTAAACATTCTCCATTCAAGCCAAACTAAGGCAGCCATAGCATAACATGCAGGGAAGATAATAAAGATCCCTAAACTATGGGTATAAGTACATATTAATATTGTCTTGAGACATATACAGATGGGAGCAAATCTTGAGGTCGAAATGCAGGGTTGGCCATTTACGCAGCATCCCAGGAGCAATTTTTGTTCCAACAGTAATAAAATTACTCTACCTACCATGGGATGTGAACCTATGACCATCCGGATGTGGGCATAGATCCACTCACCACCTGCAAACCTTTCCCAGACCTCATAACAAGACTTTCCTATTACAATCATTCGTGTTAACTTTTTGCAAGTCTAAAATCTTGGTTTGTTACATAAATATGGAGCACAAATTAATAATTGACTTTTTACTATGGCAATTAATCGCTTATGAAAACCATGTTCACTATGAGCCAGCACGTCTGATGGAAACATCCAATGAAATGCATGATGTTAACAGCACTGTCAGTGCTGGATGATATAACTTAATGAACATTGCATGCCTTCGTGAAACAGTTCCAAGAAAACAATGATATACATTCCACTGGTCATTGATTTTATTCAAGATATTGTAATACTCTGTCTTGTTTTTATTGTTAAAATTTAAAGTAATCCAAGACTAAGATTAACTGTAGATAACCCTACTAAGTTAACTTTAACTTGAAGAATATTCACTGCAGGTCCTAAGTCCCCTGCTATTTTCTGTTACTGATACCAGAGGTGGAGATTTCAGGTCCAGAGAGTACAAATCCAGACCAAGATATTGTTTCAACCAACCAGCCAAGTGCTGTGTGACTGTGACTCTTTATACTCAACTGATTTGTTGAAAGAAAATCTTGGTGAATTTGTACTCTCCGGACCTGAAATCTCCACCTCGGACTTTTACCTGGGACGGAGTGTAAGTTGCTTGCTGGAAGCTGTTGAAAATGCAGTAGAAAACAGGCAATCCCATCTAAGGAAGGTAAAATAGAGACTCAAACAACCATAGTGAAAAATTTTCTGTATGCCAGAACAGCCATCATCACTGGCAATCTATAGTGCCGACTAACATAAACGCAATTTTTCTCTGACTTATTTCTGCTGGCACTAATGATACCAAGATGAAGCAATTGGAGAACATGAAGATGAATTTTCTGGTTTCTAATCATACTCTTATCCCTAAAGCTCCAGCTCTCAGTTCAGTTTCCCTTGTTCGCATGCAGCCATTTTCCCTGCCTCCGTGGCCACCTGCCTCTCCCTCCAAAATACGCTGCCTCGATATGTTTGACCTGCTGGAGCTTCTTTCTGACACTCACCATGGTGTCTCGCATCGTTGCTTTTCTGTTCCACCCCACGGAGGTCTGGAAATAGGACAGGCCTCATCCTGGCAAAGCTACTTCCTCTCTCTGAGGGAGTCTTTCCTTCCACTGTAACTTCAGGCTTATTCTTTACACTCTCAATTTGTACAAACTTTTACCCTTTTTTCTGAGAGTGTAGGGACCTTGGGCCCAGTGATCTGTGGCAATGCTCCTTGTTAAAAGCACTGCATATCCATCCATCCATCCAGCCATCTTCTGTACCTTGTTGAGCACATCTCTAAAGCTATGGACACAAGACTATTGTAGTAGTGTGTTCAGGGGTCTTGGCAAAAAATCAGTCAGACGGCCTCAGCTCATCCAGAATGCTGCCACCTCTCATCACGAATGTAGAGCACGTCACACTGGTCTTTGAATGATTTGAATGATTATAGTAACACCCCAGTGAGGAAGACATGCCAGCATTTATACCACCGCAAACGCCGCAGGGATTTCCAACTCCTTACAAACATGTTAAAGATCTTTTACTCCTGCACTACTGAGAGCATCCGGACAGGAAGCATCACGGCCTGGTTCGGGGACTGCACTGTGCAGCACAGACGAGCTCTGCAGAGGCTGGTGCCATCAGTGGAGCGAACCATTTGCACCAGGCTCCCTGAGTGGTGCTGGACCAAGGCCAGGAATATAGTGAGGGACTCCAGCCACCCAGATAATGGACTTTTTTCTCTGTTGAGGTCAGGAAAGCACTTCCCTTCCCTGAAGGCCAATACAATACAGAGTGATTAGGAGGAGATTCTACCTGCATGACATTCGGACCCTTAACCAGGGCATCACTTATGATTGCACTTGGCTGTTAACCTCCCCATTACGAAATCTGTTTATTACTTATGGAACTACCTGATGCACTGCTTTAATATTTGCACATACTAACTACTATAACTGCACATCTGTACTTTATAACATGTGTACCCCCCCCCACAGAACTGTAAGATTCCTATGTAATTTTTCATCTAACCCTGCTACATTTGTATCCCACTGTTGTGCTTTATGTCACCAGTGTTGAAAAATAACATTTCACTGCAAGAAGTACTGTGTATTCTTGGTATGTGACAAAACTTGAATTTGAATTGAATAATTGATACTTTATTGATCCCCACAGGGTACAGTACCAATTATTGTTCATTCAATTTTATTTTTTATTTGATTGCTTCCAATATTATAAGTATATTAAAAATTAAATCTTTTGTAAATGAATTCTGAAAAGCTGCACTATACAGTAAAATATTGATTTGCTGATTTTGTTTTTATATACGTATTTTATGCCCGTCTTTCATTGTTGAAGCATAAAATTTCAAAATCTTTTCCCAGTAAAATACACTAACTTACCACTAGGGGTCATGCTTTAGCCTTCTGAGTAACTATACTATCAATAAATACATACAAATATAGCCACTAGATGACGCCAAAAACCCCATTTTGGAAATTATGTCTTTTACTATATTGGCTCTCAACCCATTTTTATCCAAGGAACGCTTGTGCCCAGGAAAACATGTTTGAGTCCCCCTACACAGGTTATGATATTGTTTTTCTTATATACATTCTGCAATCATAACAAAAATTGGCAGTGATTATTAATGTAAAGATATTTTAATTTGGGTACACAGCCAAACAAAGTAATTTCTTTTGAACATGACTCAAAAAAGGTTTCACTCCTAAAACAGAAGATTAATGCTTACAAAGAAAAACTATCTAAATCTAAAAGCTATATGGTAAATGGCTCTGCCGGCCATTAAAAGTGCGCTTAATAACTGAATACACTCTCATTTTAAGGTATTAGCTTTCAAGACAATAAAACAAATATTGCAAATTGCAACATTTTAAATAGTATTTTAAAATGAAATGACCCAAGTAACAATTATTCCTCACCTTTCCCCTCCATCAACTTTACTGAGAGACACTAAATGATTTGTTTTATTTTAGCTGTGAATTCTGAGATTCTGTAACATCAGGACTGAAACTCTCACACTTTTTACAGTCAGGAAGGAATACTATTGCTTTCTATTAAAAATCTTTAGTAAAACCCTAATTTTGAGGCACAATAAAGGTATATTGTTACAAATGATATTGTGATATCCCATATCATGTTTTGAAAATATATAAATACACTGCAAAAGTTTTTTTTATTTAGGCTACTGTCCAGCCCTAGTTTAGCAATGTCATTGTTTATTCTCAGCTTTTCAGATAAATTGCGCAACCCCCCCCCTTTTGGTCCTTGCTGAGGCCCCCTAATGCACCGCAGCCCCCAGTTGAGAACCCCCCCATTTACTCAGTTGTAGATTTTTTTGTATCTGATTTCCAGGAAACCCTCTCTTTCGATCATGTGTACATGCTTACGGCTCAACAATAGATAAAAACAAGACAGAAAAATGAAAATATTATTTTCAAGTTCAGGCTGAAATAGACGGGATGGGCAAACAAAAAATATAACAAGTCACTGGAGACTAGAATCCCAGAGTGGGAAGTGAGAAGGTGGGAAATTCAGTCGGCCAGAATGGACTTGGAAACAGGCAGAATGCTGGTGAGCAACTAATCAGCTTCTATGAGTCCATCAACCTCCTCAATGACAATACATTCTTCAACCAAACAAAGTATCATCTTTACACCTGAACATCAACCAATGGAGTTTAAAGAAAGTGTGGCCAGGAGCAGACTGTGTGAACGAATTATGTGCAGCCTCCAAATGAAGCTGAAAACAAACAAAAAAGACTTCCAACTTACAAGAAATGACCGGGAGAATATACGCTTTACCTTTAAGGAAAACATCAGAAACGGACTTCAGGATGGCTCGTGGCTCTAGTTACTTACAAAAAAAATTTCTGAGGGCACAAAGAACAATTACTGGTTCAGGATGATTTTTTTCAGGAGGTGGGTCCAAGTAAATAAAGGAGTCAGCACCAAGACATCTGATTGGTTGGTTCCACCTCCTCTTAGACCTCCTGTCCAATCTGATTGGTTATCTCCCTGAACAAATCAGTTTTCTTTCTGCCCTCAGAACATTTTTATCTAAGTAAAACTCCCAAAAGCTTGAAAATACTGGACATATTTGATAGCAAGTGAGAATTGTGGACAGAATTCCAGGAATAGAGGAGTCTGGGAAATGTTTGGTCAAAAAGAATGATCCAAAGAAGTCAAAGTGGATGCAAGAAGGTGTCATGGAAATTTCAAAGAAGAGAAATGAAAATTCAGGAGAGATACTGGTCTGAAAAGTTCTGAATTTCAAAAAGTACGCCAAAGACCAATGTTATGACAACATCCGCAAAGTCATTGAATAGGGAAATAATCATGGGGAAAGAAGGACTGTTTTTCAGAAAATCCATTTCATATAGTCCAGTCTCAAGTGTATGTGATGAAAGACATTGGTAGGCCAATAATATCTGATGGAACATAGGCCAAGCAGAGATGGAAGGAATGTACCAACGGCCTCTGTAGCGAAAATGTCAAGAAATGAAGTTTATTAAACAAGGTCAGACACATGGAAGAACACTCGTGAAAATGGTGGTTAGATTATCAAACATCACTGTATAAAAGGAAGTCAATGAGGACAGACAGAATACCTAACAGAAACATCACAAGCAATGAACAGAAAAGGGCTGACAAAATTATGCTAACAAATAGAAGAGAACAGTTTAGACTCCAGTACCAAAGGAGGCTGCGTACTGTTGCACAGTTTCCAGCATATGACATTCCAGGAGTGAAACAAAGATGCAGACTATCATCATAACTATTAAATTTTTGCACAAACAAAATATAAAGAGATATAAAGTATGAGCAGAAAGAACAGAGTAGAAAGATGGCACTACAATAAAATTAAGGATTTTGACCACAGAAATAGCATGGAAATTTAGCATTAAATGTAATAGACAGCTTTTACCTCCTTAAAATTGATCCAGTCAAGATATATGTCACAGGCTGGCACTAGAAGGGCCGAAAAAAAATCTTCAAAAGTACTGATGAGGATGAAGAACAAAGATCATACAGAATATGGTTTTTCCTGTGACTGTTACGGATGTGAATACTGAGCAATGAGAAAGCAGTGCAGGAGGACTATTGATGCCTTTGAACTTTGGAGCTTTGAAGAGTAACACAGACTACAAACGATTTTTAATTAAATCAAGCCTGATTTTTTACATCAAGCACAAATGCCAAGACTGAAATTGTCTTAATCTGGAAGTATTATGATAATCCCTAGTACATCAGAAAATACGGTAATGCTTAGAGAAGGTAAAAGGGGTAAAAAGAGGACAAGCGGCAACAAGATCAATCAATCAGTCAGAGTTTTATTTGCCAGACACACAGTTACACTCAGCACAATGTACAGTCAAATGCTTGGTTGTTACACAGCAATAAGTATAAAGGAGACAAGACATTAAACATTAAACAATTAACATTAAACAACAAAGCATAAATAAATATCCATGATGGGCAATTGGCAGTAATTTGACAAGTGGCAGTGTAGAGAGTCTAAAAATTATGATAAAAATTGATTATGCATTGCTCTTAGATTAATGGACTCAATTGCCACAACAATGAAGGTGCCTTTAGGAACCCTGGAGACAAAAAGGAAGGAATATCTAAATGGTCACCAGGAGATTGACAGCAGTTAAAAATAAAAGGCTCTCCTGGTAGATTTACCTCTCCAGCTGCATTTAAGTTCTGAATCATAGTTGGTCAGGTATTCCTCACTCTTGCTCTTCAGAGACAAACATTCATTGGAAATTGTGTTCCTCTGCATTTCCCCTATTCCCGCTTGGATATCAGACAATTATCTTTCCATGTAGGGTTTTAATTTGCAATAAATGACCTTTAGCTAATCTTACTGGCATGTCACGTGAGGGAAATTGTGGCCTCCATTAGGACTGGAATTCACTACTTCCAATCCTTTTGTTGTTCCATTCGTTTGGCACGATTGGTTAACACTATGGTTGTTTGTTAAGTAGCTTGTGATGCTTCTGAGCACCGTACTGCCTGTCCTCATGGATAGACATGCAAGGCCTGGAGACTAGCCTAAATGCATGAACTGAAGCCAGAGTCTTCTGGAAGGAGGGTACAAGGCCCTCCACACGCGGGGGGTACGAGGCAAGCGTGCTGGCCGATGATCCAGCGTAGCGACCTGAGCACTAAAATATAACATGGAGAAAAAAACTCTGCTTCCACAAGTACTGCAGGGAAATTATCAAAGTGATGGAATTAATTAAACAACTGAGGGAGGATTCCTTAGAGACATCCCACCAAGAATCAAGCTTGCTTATGCTCTAGATATAATAAAGGTCTCACCTAGCTATGAAGTCTCCTTACTTGTCCACATCGTTGTTTAACTAAACAAAAATGACTGGCAGTTTGTTTGGTCATTCAGCACTGCTCAGTCACTTATATGTACCAGATAATTAATCATACAGAGGAACCTCCTCTGAAATTTCTGAGAGTCCCTGAGAGGGACTGAGCCCAAAACCATTCTTTTGAGCATGGCCATATTGAATGGAGCAGGTGAATATTCCCGCCCAGATGTCAGGATAGGTACAGGAAACCTCTTATGTGATACATAACACTGTGCTGTCACTGTGATACTAAGTGAAATAAGTGGGTTGCTTAAAGTGGAATGGACACCAGCAGATTCAATGCCAGCTTCAGCCACACCCCCGAAGGTGAACCATGGCTACTAGCTGGTTTTAAGCTGAACGGAGGCGGAAAGAAAATGTGGGTGAAAATGTAATTAGCAAAAAGAAATTCCCAAAAACACAAACACGAGAGAAAGCAGGGCAGCAGCTGATGAAGCACAAATGCAAATATTTGCACGATTCATACTTTCCGAGAGCTCAAAACTGACACATAGAATAGCTGGAACAATGAAGTAGGCAGCACACAAAGGTACGATTCATGTCCCAGGAGAAGGCTCCTCTGCAGTATACCAGAGCAACCTACCTTCATTTGCTCTGGGAAAAAGACATCAGGTCGCTGGTGTGTGGAGCATTGAGTTAGGATACTGGGCCTGTGATCAGAAGGTCACCAGCTCAAATCCCAGACCGAGAGCAAGGCCCCAGATTGCTCCAGGGACTCTCTGTCCCTGCCTTCTCAAATCTACATCGTTCCGCTAAGAGTGTCAGCTAAAAAATAGAATAGAAGAGCAAAGTTGTATTTTGCTGACAAAAGTGCCAGGTAGGTAATTACATGCAAAATTAGTGCATATTTACTATTTGGAACGGAATTTTAAGCACAGACCAAAATGTAGAAATGCTGGACCAACCAGAACCACGATAGACCATTTTATTTATATAACAGATTGTTTCTTTTTCCAAAGCGACATAAATTTTTTACAGAAAGCATGGTCAGATGTACCCATTCAGAGATGTGGGTTTATTTCAAAGGTGAAATCACTTTACCAATCTGTACCCATAAGTGGTTCTGAGTCGAAATTGCAATTGATTGGCAAGACCAGCTTTCTACAGATTCTGTGTTAACACTTTGCACTTTCGCATAAGAAGTTTGTTGGTAACCTATAAGTAGACAAAATAATCGGCTGTGTGCGCATCAGATACGATGTGAGACGCAAGCCCCCCCCCCCCCCTCCCCCCAAAAGCACAAACATGTAACACTTTTAATAATTTTTTTATTTGCACTCTCTGTAAAGCACTTTGAGTAGCATGCAGGTGTACAAAAGGTGCCACATAAATAATATTATTTATTACTTACATCTGTGCCAGCGGCCATTGCATCACAGGCACGTCACCCTGACCCACTGAATCACCCCCCCCCCCAGCATTGAAACAATAACACAGCAGTATAATTACATGGTCACAGTTTCCATCCATCTATTTTCTTTAACCGCCTTGTCCAGTTCAAGGTTGCAGGGGGGGTCCAGAGCCTATCCAAGAATTTATGAGGGCAAGCCAGGAAACAACATTGGACACTCTCGCAACACAAATTAACCTTTGGACTGTGAGAGGAAATCAGAATATGCGATGGAAACCCCCTGACCACAAAGAGAAAGCATGCAAACCACACACACATGGAGCCATGGCGAAGATTTCGAGCAAGGTCCCAAAGGGGGGAGGCAACAGCCCCAACCACTGGTCCACCATGCATCTCAGTCTCAGTCTCAGTCAGTGAAATTATGGTTACCTCACATTCGAGGCAAGAAAACAAACCCCAAGGCCTGTCTAAACAGACAAAACATTCAGCAAGCACTGACATTAATAATACTTGATAAAAGACAAGATTGAGCCATATGGAAATGCTTGGAGCTACCCTGCTTGGATCATTTATATATTCTGACGGACAAGTTGAGGCAGAATGATGACATTTAATATAGAAAGAAGTGCAAAACGTGAATATTAAAATTGTGAAACAAATCTATCCATTACTGCATTTAGATAGGCACTGCAAGCATGCATTCATCCAGCATAAAGCCTGTCTCCTGTAGCTGTGCTTACCTTTCACAGCGAGTCGTCTGATTTACTCATTTGGATCACAAGGGCTTCCGCCATCTTTTTTATAATTAACAGCCATATTTTATTATGTAAAAAGAAACAGCATGAGGAATTGGTTTGTGAGACTGGACCGAATCCTACTCCAGGGTCTTTCCCATGTGTATGGTTTTATTAAGGGTCCAAAGCACGAAGTGCTTATGGACCATTATTGTTTTTCTTAGGATTATTTTTTATTATTTTCCTGCTTCTGAAAAGGATTTTTTAGTCTATATATCTAAAATATAGAATAGAATAGAATAGAATAGAATAGAATAGAAAAACTGAATTAAGCCCTGTGGGGAAATTCTCTTTTCTTCTACTCCATCTTGCTCTGCATGAGAAACACTGGCAGACATACAGGCGAGAGCAGGCTTGGGGCCACAGCACAGCATCGGCCAGCAGGCAGCGTCCCTGCATTTGCGCTGAGCCACGCACTGCCCCAGTACGGTTCCCCGTATAGATTGTTCTCAGTGATTTTGGTTCCCCGGAGACACTGCATCCAGGTTGTAGCAAAGAGACAAGACCGAAGGGCAGGGCTCCTCCCCCTTTGATCTGAATGACACACACATCGTTATCACTTATGGTGTCATTACTTGTCTGCATTTCATCTTGGCTCATTAACCATGTGCAATGCAATTTAATCATTCTTACTTAACAATTAAGACTTGGCCTGGAACTTGGCCTGGAAGCCATAGATGCAGATTGTTCGCCAGTAGAACTGATACCTATATTAAAGTAAGGATGTAAAAGATAAATTACAATAGGGAGTGGCTATGAAAAAGTGAAGGTAGATAAGATACTTATCTGTTGAATGTACTGCTCATATTACAAATGCTATTTCAATTGCAAAGTAATTATTTTTGATTTATTTGTTATGAGTTTTGGCCTTTTATATTATATTATATTATATTATATTATATTATATTATATTATATTATATATGCATTGATATATAATTATCTAATGGCTTTCCAACTCATACAGGCATTTCTATCTGAGTAATTTCTTTGGGTGTCTCTTTCTTGAGAGCTACCCATGGTCAGTTTTCTACATGATTATATTTGTATGTTGGGTTTATTTCTTTAAATTATTTATTGATGCTTTCAATTATTTATTTATTGAATTATTTATCCATTTTTTTCATTTCATTTGTACTCACAGTCTGTCTAGTCATTTTAACACAACTACACAGTTAAACTGCAATTCAGACACATTTCTTTGATATTTTTCTTAGATGTAGCGCATAGACAAATGACAGGGGCATTTATAAAACAAGTCATTCAACACAAACAAACACAACATTTGATACTAATATGTCATTTTATTTATTTATTTTTTGTAACTAATTGCCACTGTTTTAGCGCCCTCGTCTTGGGTGGCTGGCAAAATACATGAATCACACGCATTAATTTACTCTCCATTAGTGTATAGGTGAGTGGTGCAATGGCTCATTGATTAGCAAGGTGTGACATTGTAGCCTCACACGTCAGGATGCCATTTTCAGTGTGACATTTGCGTGCTCTCATTGTGCTCTAGCTGGTTGGTACAGGTTCTGTTTTCCTCAGACAGTCCAAAAACATGTTGTTTGGTAAACTGGAGGCTCAAAAGCACTATGGTGTGTGGGTGTGTGTTTTAGCGTGTGAGCTGCAGAGGGCTGGCATCCCATTTAGGATGCCTCCTGTCTTGTGCCCTATGCTTCCTAGAATAGACTCCAGGGTCCCTCTACTGAGTATATGGTTATGGGAAATGGTTGAAGGAAGGGACAGTATATAGGTTATATACTTAAGTACTTTCAGTATAAGTATTGTCCACAGACGTCTTGGTGGAACTGTAACCCGAAAGAAACGCTCCTATAAAGCAGTAAGTTGTGCTACAGACCATGTTCCTGCTCGTATGGAGCCCTTGCCATTTTACCCAGCCTGTTATACAGCGATCCAGCATTCATTTATCTGTCCAGGTTAATTCTGTTTTGTTTTTTTAGGCCAAGCACACTGTACGGCCAGCCTTATTTACAATGAGGCTTCGATCAATCGATGTACAGCAGAAACTGATGGACAGCCTACCTCTAATTTTAATTTGATTACTTGTTGTTTGGATTTTATTTATAGCCATTAGAGATGGCTTCCCCATTTGCTGAACGACTGTCAGAGGTTTTACTTGATGAACAATGGGGGAAAAGTGTTAATGTTGTAAACTGGGTGAAACATAACAAATGATTGATTTAGCTTTGCTGATCTCAGATGATTTTGAGTTATCATTGTTGACACACCACAACAATAAAATGTGTCCTCTGCATTTAACCCATATGTCATATAGCAGCGGGCAACTCATTTAGTGCCCGGGAGCAGTGTCTCGAAATTATATGTGTGGGGGCGTTACCTTATTCAGGGTGCCTCAGTGGTACCCTGCTGGTTGGGAATATGTACCAGTAACCTTTCAATCACAAGTGCTCTTCCTTGACCATTAGGCCACCACTGCCCCCTTTTAAAATCTTTTTGTAGATGTCTAGATGATAACTTCTCCCCCGATAAATACAAATCCATTGCAAGGTGGCAGAAAGCCTGAAGCCCAACCCAAGAAGCAGAGGAGATGCTACAGATAAATTAGACAGCAGTCATGCTAATTAGCCATGTCTTTGGACTGTAGGAAATTTGAGTACTTGGTAAAAACCCATAAAAATACAAGGAGGAGGAGTTAGGATCAGAGCCTTGTCCCAGTCCCAGAACTTTATCTAGATGGTAAATGAACTCTCTATAGTACTTTTGTCCATAAAACATGTTGTGTCATAAAATGGAAAATGTATATAAAACAGCTGTCAGTTATATTTTAAAGTTATGTTTAATTATTATTATTTTGTAACTTATCTCTCAAAAAGGTACAAATTAGTACACTTTTTTTGACAGTGTATAAGGCCTTTTGTAACATTGTCACCTCCTGCCACTTGGCAATGTGCGGTTAATTAGCTGTTATAAAGCAAACACCTAATTGGGAAAGCTGATGTATAAACTTATTCCAATTACACCATGTATAGCCCTGTACGAATGCACATTTCTCTATTTATTTTTCACACGTGTATATATTGCACAGCTGTTTTTACGCTTTTGCACTATTGTACACTTTCGGATTTGATGCCAAACTGCATTTTGTAGTCCGAGTACTGTACTTGTACTTCGCGCAATGACAATTAAATTGAATCTAATCAAATCAAATCTGTTCTAATGTTTTAAAGTGTACCTGACCTGAAAAAAATGAATGCTGAAAGACGGCAAACCTACATAAGAAACCAGTCTTTCACGGTTTCATATTTGAAAAAGACCTTAGCACATCGATATTATTATAAAAGAAAGATATCCTTTTCTCGGATGAACAATAAAGGCTGAAAACTTTGATAACCAATCAAGTTGCGACGTTAACACGACGCAGCTCTAACTAGTACTACGAGCTTCGCCACGGATGAACATTAATCCCCGAAATTACAGGGGCCTTCGTAAAATATTAAGGCGACCGTTTAAAACGTCATTTTAATATATAACTTTGCAGCTCGCCACTGCTCCAGTGACTGGCTGGTGACGATTACCGCTGCACAGACAGCACGACGCTCGAGGCGCCGCCAGCAGAAGCTTCGCACGGCGCGCGGCATCCCGAGGACGCCGTGATGTCAGCGTCAGAGCCGTAGGCGCATGCTCACACCAAGGCAGGCTCGCGGATCCTATTTGTCTTCGGTACAGTGGAAAGATACAGTGAGGCGGACGAGCGCCGAGATCGAGAGAGAAGCAGCCCCGTCCGCTACTCGGACGCGATCCTCGGCTAATCCCTCGGCGCCCCAACCCCGAAGCCAACAAAACCTTTGAGGCGACTTTGCAGCGGTAGATTGGGTCGCCAGACGGAGGTGCCGGGACGTGTTTTCATTTTATACGTATTGTGCCCCGGGCTTGTTCGGCATGAGGTTACGGAAAAACGCACGGTCCTTGGCGGCGGATGGACGTGGGCAGGAAGAGCTGGCTCCTCCGTTCAGGAACCCCTTTGTGCACGACTTGCGATTCACTCCCCTGGAGAAAGCCAGGGTAAGTGGGCATCTCGTCAAGGCGCTTCGGGAGAAAGTCGCTTCTATTAAGGACGAAAAAGAAAAGCAACCTTCCCATGTAAATCAGCTAGGTGGCAGGGAAGTAGCCTCAGGATGGGTACGCACATTACCATCGGGGCTAATTAACCAGCGTGGACTCCAGTCAGGCACGAGTTAAGGCTGGGTTACCCCTCGATCCCACGCGTCGGCTTTTCTCCGAACTATCTCGGGCACTGTACAACTCTTCGGAGCAAACGCGACGACCACGACTTTAAACCACCACTCGGAATAGCAGCTGTTGCTTTGCAGCGTAATTAAACATTTGAAACTGCCGAGACGGAGTAGTCGCTAACCGTTTGAGGGTGCCGGCCCTTCCGCGCGAGGCCCTGCACGCGAGATGTGCAGCGTGCAAGCTTGATAACTAGCGAATCAGACTGGGTACCTGATGCTTTTTAAGACGATGTGCCCGGGAACTGAGCTTCGTTTGGCATGCAACGACGTGCTTTTAATACAACAAGGCCAGCGAATGGCTTCTGGATCATTGTGCAGTCGTGAAAACTCCAGATTAAAGCCACTGGGGATGCATGACGTGAAGTGAAAATATGGTGTATTATCATAACCGCAGGTGCTAGCGTAGGGCTAGCTCAGAGAAATCTGGCAGCTTTTTTTGTCTTGAAAGCGTTACATTCCAAACCATGCCTTTTTTGCACGCCTGGAGATACCGGCGCGCAAAGCGAGGTTAGATCAGTTGCCTATAGATCAGTTTTTGCATAGTTGCGGTTTGCAGCGCAGTTATCGAGGGACCACCTGTATGTTTTTCTTCGGGGAGGGTAACGAGGGCATTTCAGTAGCACAACATCACTTAGATATGCTTGTGAACTGCTACTGACTTCCCGTACTATATTACGATTCTCATATGCATAAGTCTAGGGATTGCTGTCTACAGATTGAATGACTTTTAATGAAATTTCCGTTGTATTTTAGATTTGACACCAGTCATTCATATTTAATATTTTATGGAAAATGGTGACTACTTGGAAGTGGCGATTTTATAGGGGGGGGGGCGGATGGAGAATAGTGTTTGAGAATGTGTAGAGAACATCTCTTGGCAGTGAGTAATATTTGTAGTCTGTCTCACTACGTCATTTTATCCAAATAAATTGCTTTTTTTGGGGTGTCCTTGTATGCTAGCAAATTCCTTTGACGAAGCTCGAAGTTTTGCCTGCCATGGTGTGCTTGTCACATAAACATTGTTCTGAAACTGCAGCAGTGCTTCGGCTTATCAGTTGCAGGGCTTCAGTCTGCGACCATTTAGTCACATTTTCAACTATTTTTGTAGACAGTACGACTGAGTTTTATAACTAGGCGCTCCAGTGCGACTTGTCATTTTTATTTTTAAACCGTTGTCGCATATCTCGTGAAACACCAGGAGGGAGCGAAGATTGGTGTGTAGGGCTGGGTACTGAAACCAGTCCCCAGTTAAAAACTGGAGCTGTCATGATTACATGATTATTTAAAAGCATCTTAAAATTTGGCAATATGGTGGAAGGAAGACGACGCATAGAGGATGATGGTCCAAATAAAGAGTGAAAGCATCATTTAGATACCCTGCCCAAGGTACCGCCCCCAAGCACTGCTCCCGGGTGCTGAATTAGCTGCTCCCTGCTATGTGACATTGTCACATGAGTTAAATGCAGAGAACACATTTTGTTGTTGTGCACTGTGTGCTGTGGTGTGTCAACAAGCACTGTCAATAATGACAATCTCTAAATTTGTGTGGAAGTTCTTTACATTGAAAGTCAATGAGAATGGAGTCGTCTGTCAGCATTGCAAAGCAGAACTTAAATATCTCCACAGCACAACTACAATGCAAATACATCTTAAAAGAAGACATTCAGGTTTGACGGACTCACGAGGTTAGCCGTTGACGTGTGCCATTTAGCCTGTCGAAGTAGCCTAGTCTGCCTTTGTCACCACTGTAACTTATTTTGCCTGATTTGCTCTTTACAATTCCTGTATGTCAAAATAGCTGCTTAAACTATGGTTGGGCAATATTTAGAAATAACTATATCTTGATGTATTTTGGCTAAATGGTGATATGATATATATCTTGATATTTTTATGAATTGAGGAAAAAAATCAGTTGTAAATCAAAGCAAGATGTCACAAAAACACTAACAAAATAAAGTCCACAACATTAATTTATTATTAACTAACAGGCAGACAGTATCTGAAAGTGCTTTCAATAACAGTACAATTGGGCTACAGGCTAAGAACACAATGCAAATATAAACAAAATATTTAGATGTAAACAGAAGCTGGCAAGTCTAACTGTTCTGCAGATGTTGGCTACATTTTCATATAATTTCTAATACAGCACAAATATAAAAATGCTACTAAGGCCACTTAAAATTAATAAATTGTTTTACATAGCCGCCCGCCTCAATTTTTTGGTGCCGCCTCGATTTTTTTAATATTTTATATTTGCTGTTTTGCTATTGTCAGGAGGACGCTTTTATTGGGCCATTCTGTGGCAAGACCATTAAACAC
>JAODJU010000138.1:4171982-4209108 GCA_026776725.1 Gnathonemus echidnorhynchus | reverse complement strand
TATTTGAAAAGAACGAACCTGCAAATGTCTCAACTGACCAATCAGAATCAAGCATTCCAGAGAGCCGTGTAATAAGTACTGGATAATCTTGAAAAGGAATAATCATTAAAACTGCAAAGCTTGCCAACTTTTTTTTTTCTTTTCTATGACAGAATAAAACTGTTTTAGCAAAACTTAACCCCCTTGCATTATGTTCATACAGAATTGAAGGTATGAAAAAGCCTGACCTAATCTAGCTGACTAGCGGTGTAAGAATTGCATGTGCATAAAATCTGATGTTGGTATTAATTTTGCACGTCGTCTAGCTCTATAATATACTACAGTCATTTTTTAAAAATTTAGTACAAAATACTCCACCTCGCGTTATGATGTCATTTAGCGCCAGTACCAGTTTTTACACCAGTGGAAAACCAACACCTTGAACTTATGTACTTTTTGGTACTTTCTTGACTGGGCTACATAAAATTTGACTTTGAACTTCAGTAAGATTCCCTGATGTTGATTGGGAGAAATGGTAAGGAAAGTCCTGAACAAAAGAACAGGCTTGTATTTGATCTAAGCAGATATCTGGGTCAGAATAACTAATTTTTGACTGTGACATAAGTAGGATTCCCCCTGTTTCCAAGAATGGATTTTAGGTACTGATGCAGTATTTTTAAAGTGGTGGGATACCCCTCAGTTCTTAGTCCCCCCCGCCCACCCATTGATGCCTTGAGGGGAAATTAACAGATGTGCTGTTAGTTGGTGCCTGGTTTGTCAATGGTGCCATTGGGAGGGAAAAAGAATCTGCACGCTTTATAAAACATGATCATTTACTGTATGACAAACAAGCAGTAATATTACTGCTGAGGCTAAGTTTAAACTGGAAAAATATTGAAATTACTGCCATTTAAGCTTTTGGAAATGTAAATAGTTTGAAATGGAGTTAACGACATCAACCTTTGGACATGAATTCAGCCTGCAGATTTATTTCTCTGTGGGGCTTTAAGGTGTAATTCAGGATGATTCTCGCTCTGTAATTAGATGCTCCCTCCAGCGTCCCTCCTCTGCCAAGGTGTCGGTCCTTCTCATTGGTTCTGCCTCATCCCCATGGAAGTCATGTGAGCCCCCTTTTGGAGCAGTGAAACTGTACTTGCAGACCTTTCTGGCGTTTGCAGTTCACCATAAGGGCGTAATGCACTCGCAAACGGCTGCAAATGACTGCTGTCTCTAGCTGTGCGGCTTTCGATCTTCCTGAGCGCTCAGCTTTACCAGGAATGCTGCTCACCTAGTTCAGGCCTTACGCTTTTTTTCCTTTTAAAGAATTTCATGGACGTTAGGTTGGGCAGACTGTTGCCAAGCCTCTGTGAATCATAACACTCAATAGACATAATTGGACCGTGAATGCACATGACATATACTCACATTTTACTAATAAGTTTTGTTTATAACATATTCATTTTGAAGATTTGCACCTCTGCTTTTTGGGAAAGTCGGTTATGTTTTTGTGTCAGTGATTAGTGAATGTATGTGTGACTTTTTAAAATGGGAAACTGGCCATTTTAACCGAACCAGTTAAGTGTTTTTCTTTGTTCCTCCCCAGCAAACGTTAGCATTGTGGTAAGTTTAACTGTATTAAATGTGAGGATAAATGCTGCTTTGTATTGCGGACTCACTCTTACTTTGTGTCCCATATCTGTAGCTCATCATGAAGATATTTGCAGCTGCATTTATACACAACACAAAAAAAAATCTTTTAAAAGTTAAGGAATTGCGCAAGTCAGGGTGCTTGTATATGATTAATCACTTCTTGGCATTGTACCCCTTGAAATGTGTTTTGGATTCATAGCATTATGTCTCACTGTACCCATGAATAGGGATTGTGAACTGGTTAGTGACACATCCCAATTAATTAAACTCTTTTAAAAAACTTCTGATGGAAAAAATACTGTGTGTGTGATTTAATATATATATGTGTGTATGTATATATAGGTATGTATATGTGTGTATGAGGGTATGTATGTGTCTGCACATATGTGTGTATGTACATTAAAGTTACTTATGAAATATCATTCTTCTGCATCGTATCGTATAGTTATGCTATGCAATTCATTATGGTACAGATACAGTTTAGAGAGAGGGAGTCATTCTATATAAAATTATTGGTCAAAAATTATTGGTTACATTTGTAAAAGCATGGGTTATCTACTAATTATGAATGAATAAATTGTATTTTACCATTGCAATGATATTAGAAATGTTGTATCCCAAGTTCACACCACATTGTATCTAGTGCACAGTTTAAATAAAAAAATTGGCCAATAGCATTATGAACTACGGTTGCACTGATGTGAATCTTACCATCCCTTATTTGTGTTTTTGTCATCTACACATTTGTATGAATGATGCCAGTTCAAAATATATCAGGCCAGTTGCAGCATATGCATTGTACTGCAACAAATTCAGAAAATCAGTAGAATTTGTTTTAAAATATTTGGGGGAGAAGTAAGTCATCAGCCTGGCTGTGTATTGTTCAGAACGGCCTCACCCTTTTGTAACAATGGATAATATAAAAAAAAAACGTGTGAGTGTGCAACATGATCATTGAGGTTTGACATTACGTCAAACATATGCCTCAGGTTTCCAAATCCTTTGTCCTATTGCTACAGCTTAAAGGCATGATGAGAATGCCCTTTGTTGACTGAGACGTCACTGTTGCGTTCACGCTTTTGTGGAAAGATGAGCTCTTTGCTTCGTATGACAGTAGACAGTGCGTCTTGTCGAGAGAGTTAGTCTCTGTGTTAGCAAGGAGATCCCAGACAGATTTCTCTCAGGCATTGTTGAAATGATCAACTCAAAGGGCATACGTTAATCACATCCACAGTTGTAGGCAACAGATTTACTAAGAATTGCACTGGGAAAAAAATCCTGGTTTAATTTGAATGTTTGCCGACTTATGGGGAATATCCTCTGGGTGTCACGGTTTTACTTTGATCTCAGTTGTCACCCATTTTGAGTTTACTACTTGATAACTCATTTTTGTCACTTCATGTTTTTCCTCTTTTTTTAATTCAGCATTTGCTTATTTTTTCAGCTGTTAGTGGTGCTACAATGTGGATTTTTTTCTCCATTATCTTGATTTTTTTAACACATTGACCAATATCAATATGGTAATTGTTATATTGGATCTCTTGGCTTTGGCTTAGGAGTAATTTAAGTTGGGTTTTGGACTTTGTAGTACCACCTGTTTACCTTAATTTGGGAAGTTTTATGATGTTTCATTGAAGGCCTGATCTTTCTCCAAACTACAGATGAAATGTATAAGTCTTCAGTGTGAGAATGCAGGAAATATGTACTTCATCTGTGGCATATCATCTTCCAAATTACAGCATACCACATTTCAGTTTTACAGCACTGATCTGGTCGACACAGCATGAGCTCTGAGTGTTTCAAGTCTGTTTTAGATGTTCCCTTATTTATATATCACAGTATAGTACAAGGTCCTCTTTTTGTCTTAATTGCTGTGTCATCTTTTTGCCCTCAAAGTGTGCCCTGTGTAAAGATGTCTTTAAACAATTTGGTTTAACCGTGATGTTCGGTGAAGGGAAGCTAAGTAATCACCAGGACTTAGTAGTGAAAACAAGGATATGGTGGTTTATCCACTCAGTGCGCAGGTTTTGTTTAAACATGGTGTTGATTCGATTAGCAATATGCAGATTAGAAGAATACAGGTCTTTTGTCAGCTGATTAATTTGACATGCAGTTCCACCTCGAACTGGAACAAAAATGTCCTGATATGAGCTTTCTTGGAAAGTAGTTAATGTTCAAAGTGCATGTCTTTTCCCACCCCTAACACATTTTTTTTTGGCGTTGTAGACCTGCGTGTCCAGCGAGAAGGTCCTATAACCAGTATGGTGTCTGCTTTTCAGTCCGTACGCTTGTGGAAAGTGTGAATCCTTCCACTTCATACAGTGCATCTGTTCCAGGCTGGATGTCTCCTCTGGGGTCATTGAACTCAAATATTTAAAGCAACAAAATCCCTTCCTGCACGCCACTTATAGAACTCAAGAGTTGAGTAGAAGCAATCAGCCAAGGACTCGGACTCTCAGTGCTGCTGTTACATAACAATGTGTGCTGGAGATTTATATCTGTGTGTCACTGGCCCAGTGCTCACTGCGATGTTTGTGTATGATTGCATAGCACGTTACAGGAGCAGTATGTGTTTTGGGGGAATGCGTCAAAGCCTTGCCTGTGAGGAACTGAGGGTTGTGTGTGTGTGTGTGTGTGTGTATGTGTGTGTGTGTGTGTGTGTGCGCGCGCGCGCGCGCGTGTACATGTGGCTATGTGATATAGATATATATTTAATTTCACAGCATGTCCTCTTCAGTGTACAACAGGAATAAATACATTTCCTTACATCAGTTAAAAGAGATGCAAAAACAAAATGTCCACTACAATGGACATAAATGAATGGGTGGGGTCTCAGGAGGATATAGATAGATCCATGACACAGGAACCAACAGGGCACCAGCCCAATGCAGGGTGTACAGTCATTTGCGCATAGTCTATTTAAATGTTTCCAGTTTACTTAAGTTGCATTTTTTGGACAGTGGAAGGAAACTGGAAGAACCAAGCGTAAACCCACACACTGAACGTGCAAATTCTACATACACAAAAGCAGTCGTGCGCGGCAACAGCATTATCCACTGTGCCATCGTCAGTGCTAGGCTTGCACAGTTCGCAATGTTAATATCAACACTGCATGTTCTTCCTGTGCAATTGTCACATTGCAAAGACCAATTGGTTGAGCTGGGTTAAGACCGTCAACAAGTTGCACTACAACATCTTTACTCTCGAAGGAAACTAAAATTTGGCAAGCTTTGCAATCTTAATGATGGTTCCATTTCAATATTTAGTATGTGTTAAAATTTTTTTTTAATTTCCTGCTGCTGGTTTTGCATGATCTCTGAGCGCGTGCTCTCAGCCAGTCATACACATTCTTGTCCTTGCTGTTTGACTCACTCAGTGTGGCATATTTCTGACAAATGTAACAAAAATGACAGAGGATAAAATTGAACCGGAAAAATTATACTGAGCAAAAGTAAGTGGTGTCCTCACAATTTACAGCAGCACCAGCATATTTGATAGACTATTTATACTAAATTTCTACTTGGCTGTAGTTAATTTTCAACCCCTCACAAAAACTATATCACAAAAACTTTTAAATGTTTTAAAATGTCTAGTCTCCAATATCATTCGACCTTACTCAGATCTTCAAAAAAAAATGTCATGCACCATATTGTATAGATGACTGAATTTTAAGTGTTTATTTTGTGATATAAATCATAGAAAGTAAGTTATTATTATTAAGTAAATTATGCTAAATAACGTAAATGAAAGTAACAGCAAAGACCGGCTAAGCTAGTCCGAGAGGCTAATCAGCATTTGTCTGTGGCTAACTTGTGGTGAGCTTGTCAAACCTGAATGGCTTCTTTTAAGATGCACTTGCATTGCAGTTGCACTGTCATGATATTTAAGTTCTGCTTTGCAGTACTGACTGACTGCATTTTCATTCACTTTTAATGTGAAGTGCTTCCACACAACTGAGGCTTCAGCTCTTCATCTGGACCCTCATTTGTTATGTACCGTCTTCCACCATTTTTCCAAGTAATCAAAGCCATTTTAGTCGATTTTTTTTTTTGTAATTGAGTTTAATCAAGTAGTCATGGCAGCTCTTAAAAATATGAATTTGGTCTTTTGCTGCTGTAACATGGTCGGTGTTCGGATTTGCTGCCGTTTGGCAATAAGAGCATTAGTGAGGTGGGATGCTTGGTCGTTTAGGCCTGGCCTGCTGTCAGCTTTGCAGTTCATCCCACAGGTGTTCAGTTGACTTGAAGTCAGTGTCTCCACAGGCAAGTCAATTTCTTCCATCAACATCTCAGTAAACCACTTCTGAACAGACTTTGCTTTTTGTGCTGGAGCATTGTGCTGAAAAAGGAAAGGCCCCTAACCATACTGATACCACAAACTAGGAAGCTCACACTTGTCAAGATTGTCATTCTATGGTGTAGCATTGCATGTTCCCTTAAAGGCTGCAGCACAAACCACGAACAGCCCTAGATCGTTCCTCCTCCAAAGTTATAAACTGTATTATGAATTGCGGTAGGTAACATTCTCCTAGCATCAGCCAAACCCAGACTTGCTTGTCAGATTACCATTTTGCAAAGCAAGAGTCATCCCTGCGTGTGTTTCCACTGCTCCAAAATTCAGTGGTGGCGAGCTTTATACCACTCCAACCAAAGCTTGGCATTGCGTGGTGATTTTTAGGCTTGTGTCTTGGGGACCCATGTTGAGCTCTAGACGAATAGCGTTTGCACTGATGTTGCTTACAGAGACAGGCTGGAACTCCACAGTAAGGGTTCCAGCTGAGGATGTGATTTCTACGCACTGTTTATGGCCCCTTTCTGTGAGTTTGTGTGACTTCCCACTGCACAGTTGAGCTGCTGCTCGTATACAGTTTCACTTCACAGTCGCTTCATTTCCGGCTGACTAGGGCAGCTGTAGCAGGGCTGAAATTTGACTAATTTACTTATGAGAAAAATGGCATTCCATAATGGTGCCTCATCAAAAGTCATTGAGTCTTTCACTGTGACCTATTGTATTTCATTGTTAGGTGCTGGTGTGTGCATGTCAGTGTGTGTAAGCAATTGACTGGCTTTAATTAGCCGATTCCTCTAATTAAAAAGGGTCTAATTTGGTAGTAGGTATTGCCATAATTGCAGTGTAGGTATTGCTATAATCCTTGGGTGTTGGCTGTCAGTGTTTTTTTTTTTTTTTCTTTTCCTCCCCCAGGTTTTGGTTTTAAAATTTACAGATCAATCAACAGGTTTGATAGGCGATGTAGGGGTAATGGTTTATGCATAGACCTGGTCAATAATTAATGTGTGTCAGGTTTCGCAGATACAGTTTTTGGCAGTTAATTGCAATGGGCAGAATCTACTGAACTACTTTTCACATCAGTGTCATCCGAAAATGTCTCATGCCTGGCTTACTTATTTGTCTGATCTTGTTTAAAACATTATCTAGATAAGCCAGAGAGGAAACTGGTGGAGAGATACATAGACATATGACGGGACTTCCAAAAAAAAATATGACTATTAAATCAAAATTCTTACAACAGTATGTTCCAGCTCTGGTTTTAGAACAGTATATTTCATTTCATTATCTCCAACATCCAGTTCTGTCAGGTGGATAGGCCTTTAGAAGGGATAGCAATATCTGAGGTCATGTTATGTGGCTAGATTTGATTTGAATCATCAGAAGAACTTCCGATTACTTTGCCTTTATCAACACTTTAAGCACCACAATCACATCAAGTGAAAAACAATCACATCTTGCTCATAACGCTAAATGCAACGTATTCCACATCTATCGTTCTGGTGATTACCCTTTCCAGCATTCCCCTCAGAGCAGTAACGGTATCTCTCCCTGTTGCTTCTTTGCAGATCGCCGTCATGACGTTAACGTTATTTCCTGTCCGCCTCTTCTTCGCCGCCTTCATGATGCTGTTGGCCTGGCCCTTCGCCTTCATCGCCACCGTCGGCCGTTCTGAGGAAGTCGTGGAGCCACAGTGCTGGTGGCGGAGGTGAGTCATACTAACCTGGCCTTTAGGCCTGGGACCCTTCTAGTGCTGGGGCCCCTTTAGGCCTGGGACCCTTCTAGTGCTGGGGCCCCTTTAGGCCTGGGACCCTTCTAGTGCTGGGACCCCTTTAGGCCTGGGGCCCCTTTAGGCCTGGGGCCCCTCTAGTGCTGGGGCCCCTTTAGTGCTGTTACTATGACCTACAGTGTGCTGATGTTGGGTCACCTGCTGGTCGTCTTTATATGTGCCCATATGGGGATACTGCTTCTGCTCTTCACTGCCACCTTCTTGTGTGGAACAGAAGTGCAGCCTTGTATCTGTCAACAAAAGTTTTTTTTACATTTTTTATTGCGCTTCCACTGTTCCTAAATTAGATCGCTACAGCTGACTTTATTCACATAAAACGTGGCAGTGCATGCACCTAGTGCCATGCTGGGGTTTAATAAAAACCCTCCCTGCTGTTCCCACTCTTTCACTTACTATTTGTATTGTCCACAGCAGCTGTGATTTGACGCCTTCCATTTTTAGACCGGTACCGAAATGTTTGGGAATCTAAAATATCTTTAGTGCCACCATGTCTAACAGCCTTTAACACCCTAGTCATTCTGGTAGAAGAAGTAAGGTTGTAACTCCGGGCTACTTCACATGATAGTCCGTGTAAAATTAGTCTTATTCATACTTCACTTTTCCGTATTTCTTTACGATTGTGCGCCCAGAGTCTTGTGCACATACTATATTTGTCCGTGGACACACACATCACGGTCTGCGCATCTGTACAGCAATGACATTCCACCAGACCAGTAGAGGGCAGGTGTATTGCAGCAGACACGAGTACAAGTTGTGTAGTGAAATGGGTAAACCTTTTTATAGTTGAACTGTAAAATTTTGAAAGGTGACAAAATGAACCAAAAAATGAACCAAAACTTAAATGTCGTCTACAAATACTTAAAAACACTAAAGTGCATTGTAGAGGTCAACCGATATGGGTTTTTCAATAGCCAATGCCGATATTTAGGAGTCAGTCAGCCGATTTTTTATTTATTTTTATTTTTTGGGGTGATAATTGGATGTTTTCCCCTCTATTTGCGTGGTAAAATATCTCACTAATAACAAATGATACATTTAACACACCGTTTTCTCTGCCATGCATTGTTCTTAGCAGCTCTGTGTCTGAGGACTGTGTTGTCTGTGATCGGGGCAGAGTAACGCAACTCTCACACACACACACTGCCTGCTCCGCCCCACACACACAGAGTGAAGAAAGAAAACAGAACTGATAACATCGGGCTGATATGGTAATAATTAAAATTTTAACACTTTAAAATTATTTTTAACGATTTAAAAAAAACGTCTGTGAGCCCATCAACAAGCGCACAAAACTCTGTCGGAATCAATGATCCTTAACGTTACCTGTTAGCTACAGTTGGTTGAAGGCTCATTGTCATTACCCCAGTTCCCGACAGCGTAATTCACGTTCTCTTTAAAAAGCAATCACGTTTTATTTTAAAGCAACATTTCATCCCAAACCAATTAAATAAATAGGTCTTTGAAAGATCAGAATTTAAGCCTTACCGGTTTCTCCCGGGACTCTTCCAATACTTCTGGCGCGGTCCTGCACAAGGCAGCATGGGTCACATGTTCCACAGCAACAATAACACTGGGCTGTCCGCAGACGTGCCTGTCTGTAAATCGGCGTGCTACACTTGGATATCGGCCGATGCCGATACATTAAAAAATGCCAAGTATTGGCCCAGTATATCGGCTGGCCGATATATCGTTCAAATTCTACTGCATGGTATATGCAGTGTTCTTGCACTCCAGGACATATCAAACATTTTTCTCTGCCTTTAGAAATTATGTTCTTTGCCCAGGGATTTGGAGATTTTTTTTTCTTCCTTTTTCAACAAATTCTTGCAGCAGTGTGCGTCTCTGTGCTCCATCATTGTTGAGTTATACATGTGGCGACCTCCTCTTCTGCTACCTACTTACTGGAAACACCCGGTCAACCACCTTGCACATCGGCAGTCGACATGCGCCCATGCACGAGAAGTTCTGGGCTGCACTCGCACAGCGTGCTCTGGTGGCCCTTATGACGAAATGTACGTCAATGTAGGATGCATTGGCCGGGGGGAATTTTAACCTAGGATCATTTGCACATAGCTGTGGTCGCAGTCTGAAAATTACGGAACTACCTGTAGATATGTGGCTTTTTAAATGTTTTTCATGTTTTTCAAGTGTGTTAACCTGCGCAAATGTAATTTTTAAACCCTTGCTGTTACATGAGCGGTTTTTAAGTGATTTGCCCTTTGTGTCTGTGGGGTTTCTTTGGTGACAGGGTGGTGGATGTGATTCTCAAAGCGATTATGCGGGCGATGTGGTTCGCCGGGGGCTTCCACTGGATGACTGTGAAGGGGCAGCAGGCTTTACCAGCTGAAGCCCCCATCCTCACGCTCGCTCCGCACTCCTCCTACTTTGATGCCATTCCCGTCACCATGACGATGGCTTCCATCGTGATGAAGGCGGAGAGCAAGGACATCCCAGTCTGGGGCAGTAAGTGTGTCTGCCCTCATGCACATCTACTTTTCAGCTCATTCAGTGTGTTTTGATTTTTCTTAATTGTCCTCAAAGTTCTAGTGTTTAACCGTGCTCCCCAGCTCAGAAGCCTTTATCGACTTTTCACGTTGCTGATGGCGGTATGTGGTAGGAACAGCTACTATTCCAAGCCTAAGAACATTCCGGTTGGTAGGCTTGAAGATGGCACTCTTCTGTCTCCAGAGCCGAGGAGATGGAGAACCACATCTGGCCACATTGGCAACAAAGAACCAGTTGCTCTAGTTACCAAGTTGGTATAACTGCACCAGCTGTCATGTTGTGCCATTCAGTTGGATTCGTACTGGGGGATTGTGACATTGGGCCAGTTGTTACCACGTCTAAAATTCATGAAGCAGGACTTCCCAAATAAAAAGTGGCATCCGTCACTACTTCATGGCCAGGGGTTGTTGAGAATGCGACGAGGGAATGGTGTATGGCTATTTTAAGGCCCACAGGAAGTGTCAGTAGTGTGTAATTTAAAAGAGGCATAATTCCTTGAGTGGCAGCTCCCCCCACCTCTGTAATTTGCCTCCTGGTACTTGCTGCACCCCCCCATGATCTGTGCCCTGCCAGACACGTTCCTATAAGTTTGAATCATTACCGTGCTGTCCAGATAGCTGCATGGTCCCTGAGGGCTTGGTGACAGATGGCTTTCTGGGAGCTGCAGAGCCTGTCAGCAAGGCTGTCAGATGCTGGGTGCAGCACATCCAATCAGCAGCGCCCAGCGAGGGGACCTTGCAGGGAGGCCTGAGATCAGAGGGCGGCTTCGGGCCGTGGGGTTACGGGAAAGAGAAGGAACAGGGGCGTGTGAGAGATGGAGTGGATTGACCCCTGTGTGCTCGGAAGACATGCAGGCTACTTGGTGTGGTCCTCACCAGCCAGAGAACCACATCAGTGGGCTGATTGTTTGGTTTAAATAGTTTTACTTAGCAGTCCTAAGGGTTAATATTCCTATAAGGAAAATAGTATATCAGCCAGGTTAGCCATGCTTGTTATAGGACATACAGTTGTGGTCATAGGGGTCATGTGATAGCCTTTCTATGGAAATGTGCTGCACCCAGTAATACAGAACACAGTCTGTCTTTGTGCATGTGTGTTTGCGTATGTGCGCACGCGTGCTTTTTAAAATACCTGGCAGTTTCACAAATGCATGGCGCTTTTTTTTTTTATTGCCTGGAACACAGTGTCTATTTAGATTGCTTTCTGTGCTGGAAATAGTTCTTCAAAACCAATAATAATGCAGGATTTGACAAAAATAGATGACCTCAATGGAAAAATAGAGCCCGTAATTAATGTTATGACTTCATGGATTAGCCAGGTTGGCACCTGCTTGTTGATTAGAATCCACCAAATTAATACAGAGACTTTCTTCCTGCTAAACAAGCTGAAGCTGCATGAACTGAACCTCATTAACTGACATGCCCATATACTCTAGCTGTGTCAGGGCTGAGTAACTGCACATCAGAGTAGTGATGTAAATTCAAATGAGACAGTCTCCGTCGACTCTGAGCCACCGTATGCAACCAGAGACACGAAGACGCCCGTGATGACTGTGGTCTCCGTCTCTTCTCCCTTTCAGCTCTCATCAAGTACATCCGGCCTGTGTTCGTATCGAGGTCGGACCAGGACTCCCGTCGGAAGACCGTGGAGGAGATCAGGCGTAGGGCCCAGTCCGGAGGGGAATGGCCGCAGGTAGCGGTGCCGGAATGATCACAAACGCGTCCCACCATTTGTTAAAGGTGGAAGTAGTGAATCGGCACAGCAGAAACATGGCCGTCTTGGCAGTAGGAACGGGAGAGGTTATCTACGGCTTAAACTGCATTTCTGTTTTCCCCTACTGTGAATTTCAGATTATGATATTCCCTGAGGGAACATGCACAAACAGATCCTGCCTGATCACATTTAAGCCTGGTATGTGTGTTTTTTTCTTTCTTTCCACCCCCTTCCTCTCTGTGTGTGTGTGTGTGTGTGTGAGAGAGAGTGAGAGTGAGTACAATGTCCCCACAATGTGATGAATACCCTTTTTTTTCCCTTAAGGGAAAACTCAATTTAATAAAAATCCGTGACTGCAATGACAAAACTAAAAATGCAAAAACTCTTTAATTTTGTTTGCTTACTTATGGTTATGGTGAGGGCTGAGTAGGGGTTAAGGTTGTCATAGTTAGCGTTAGCATTTTCCCATAGAAATGAATGAGCGGTCCCCATAAAGATATTTTATTTCCATGCCAGCAGCAGAATTGTACTGATGTATTTAAGATGCTGCCTGACCTTGTGCACAATCAGTAGTCCAGCCTGAGAGTCCCTCTGTTTCCACTCTCCTTCCTTCTGTCTTTAAATAGCTCTGTGAGCCTCTCCTGTACCTCTTCCACAGTATCTGTGCATCATCCCACTTGTTTTTGTTTTTTTTTCCCCTCTATGTTCTGTTTTGGGAGTATAAAGCTGAAAATTAGATGATGGTTCCAGCATAGTCATTGTACCATATGAAATGCAGATTGCGGGCGTTTTTTGTGAGGTTTTTTTGTTTTGACATTGCTGGTCTAGTCTTTGTTATTCTGCTTGAACTGATCTTTATTTAATTCTTAGTATTAATTTGGCGTTATATAGATATCCGTTAACCAAGTGTTTTCTCTGTTTTCTGCTGTATTACTTGAGCTGTCCCGGTTCTTCTGGTGAAGTGGATTTTTTTCCTTTGGGACAGGGAAACACTCATCTCTTCCTTAAGAGTTTCTTGAGGGTCATGCTTCGTTGACTTCAGGGAAAGTATCGCACAGAATTCTGTATTGACAACTCTGTAATTATTAGTATTGCACAGTAAACGAATGAATAATCTGAGAATGTGAGAAGTGTCTAAGCGGTTCAGGTCCATTCAGGTCCAGCTGGTCTTCATCCCCCACAACATAGTGACTCGAGTCTAATGGTTTAAGGTTGGCGCCACCTTATAGCCCGCGTCGAAGTAGAACAGCTGTCTCGGTCTGTTGCCGAAAGTGCTTCTCTGTTTAACCGAGACCAGTGCAGACTTGAAGACCGTGAAGCTGATCCCTGAGATATTAAAGCGAATAATGACGCCTGAAGGTCAGGACCGTGTTTGGAAGGTGGCGTCACAGCACACAAGGGTCTTGCTAGAATGATACCATGCGGGCTTTTTCTTGTGGAGAGTGGTCTGTTTTGTTTGGCACTATAGCTTTTCGAAAGTAGAGTTCAGCCACCTCTGGCCATCTGTCTGTAGGACTCACCTTTATCAGCTCAGGCTGGTAGATGTTAGAAGCCATGCTGGTAAATGTATCTGAAAGGAGGACAATGAGACTCCATCTTCCCACACTCTGTGTGTCTGTGTCTATTAAACACCGTCGTCTGTTTTTACTTATTTATGACAGTGTTTGTTTTCTGTTACTGTTTGTCTGATATTTCACTACTGTTTTTGCCCTGCACTCCCATATGCCTGTTCCCTCCCCAGTACTGAGGCATAAGAATTTCACCGTGTTCCTCGGACAAGTGACAGAATAAAACTTGAATAAAGACGATGGAACTGTTGCCCATTGTGGGCTAAAACCGCTTTTGATAGTAGATCAGGTAGCTTCGCAATCATGCTTTTCAAATTACTGTCCTTTTCGGGAATCTCCTAAAGTGTGAAATATAGTCAGCCGTCATCAGCACTAGGCGTAATATTCTGTGCCCTTTTTCTGTGGACTTGTTTATGTAATCATTGTGACGGTTAGGAGCTTCACAGAACGTAAGTGATGCATGTTGTGGGCTTTGCGGCCAGTAAATGCATACAGGCGTGCAAGGAGGAGGGCGGAGCTGACATGGTAGCTAATGGGCTCTCTGTGGCTCAGTGGGTCGGGACGCTATCTGTACCCGGAAGTTGCTCCATGGCTGGTAGAGTGACTTGACGGTAAGGGCCCAGAAGCCTAACTGCTCCTAGGACTGGCTAACTCTGCTTTCTCAGCTGTACACTTTGTGTAGTTGTGTATGCTAAATAAATAAATGCTAATGTAACTCATGGCTTGCTCTCTCTCTGACAGGGGCGTTCATTCCAGTCGTTCCAGTCCAACCTGTGGTGCTTCGCTACCCCAACAACATGGTGAGCACACTCACTCCATCACCTCCTTCAACACCCGTCTGCCCTATACCATGAACAATCACCCTTTCATTCTTGTCAGGAGCCCT
The DNA here is from genome assembly GCA_026776725.1 of Gnathonemus echidnorhynchus. Classification (NCBI taxonomy): domain Eukaryota; kingdom Metazoa; phylum Chordata; class Actinopteri; order Osteoglossiformes; family Mormyridae; genus Gnathonemus; species Gnathonemus echidnorhynchus. The sequence goes on along the minus strand of JAODJU010000138.1, from coordinate 4,194,731 downwards.
TGGTAGTTGGTTCGATGACGGGTGACTATTGTGCTGCTGATATCCATAGAGAATCTGAGAGCTACAAGAAAAATTGCACCACTTTGCTTGTTTGCTACTAGAAGATATCTTCATATTTTCCTCATGTCAGACTGAGGTTGGCTTAACTCCCTCCATAATCCAGTATCTTGTCCAGTATGGGGTTGCTGAGATCTTAATGCCCCGTCAAATGATTTCACATGATTGCTATAGAGAAACACTCATCATGGCAGTTAAGAGGTGTGTGTGGTGGTCTGCATCAGACGGTCTGTGTAGTGAGGCGTCTCTCTCCTGTCCATAATGCATACAGGGCTAGAGGCGGGGGCCTCTCCCCTCCCCTCGATACCAGGACGCCTATAAACCACCGGTCTCTTAGACGGGACTTTAGCTTTCAGACCACTCTGCTCACTCCCCTGCTGCACATTCTCAGCATTTCTTGCCACTTACGTTTTTCTCTTCTTCCTCCTGGCAGGATACCATCACTTGGACATGGCAGGGACCTGGGGCGTGAGTGTCCGTCCCCCCCCCCCACCAAACACACACCTAGTTTTAACTACAGCACAACGACCACATAACATTTATCAGTTAGGCTTTTATGCAGAGTAACTGACCCAGCTGGGCACATGAGATGAGGTTAAGGTTAGGGGCCACGCAGCGCGGGCTGACTGGTGAGACTCTGCCTTTGTCCCTGTCCCTGCCCCAGGGGCCTCAAAAGCCACATCCCATGATCAGTTGCTTTTTTCTGGCCGGTTGCTGTTTAGTGACACAGCACAGCCAGTGAACGTGAGACTGGGGCCAGGTCCCTAATGCTAGTCTGTGCGTGGTGTGCAGATCCGAGTCACCGTGCCTTGTCCTCACCTAGGGTACCAGGGCACCTTTCATTACCTTTGACTCCTCTGACTGAGTACTTGCCCCCCCCACCCCTCAGGCCTCTAAGTGTAGTGTTACGCTTCAGGGGTGTTATGGCTCTCTGTCTAGGTTAATCCGGGTCATCTGTGTCTGTACCAGCTTCCAGAGGTTAACAGCGTAGTTTATAAACGGGAAGATTCACTGTGCTATGCTTTTCCTATATTTATGGAATAGAACAGTTTAGCACATTTGCTGTGTTTTGCTTTTGGCCCATAAATGATGCTGCAGCTGCTTTAATGCTCCAGTATAATTAGGTCCTGTATTTGCCTCCCATAACTGTTTATCCAGTACAGGCTCGTGCAGTCCAGTCACACATACAGTGCGATTAAAGCTCGCAGCTCCGGAGGTGTGAGGCTGCAGTCTCACCCACTGTGCCACACACACACACACACACAGTATATATTTGTGGCCTTTAATGAAAACCCACACCGTCTAGTTATGCTTCTTAAAGCAATAGAAATGGTTACGATAAACAGCGTCACAATACTCGTCCTTCGCACCATGCCGCAACATGACCGTTGGCTATAAAATTATTTTCTAAAGTGTCTGAAGTGTTCTCGACACTGACACGCCCTCCTGTCGATCCTGATTTCTCCCCAGGTTTAAGATACTGTGGCTCACCTTGTGCCAGCTGCACAACCAGTTTGAAATCGAGGTAAGCCTTTAATCTGCGGAGCACTCGCGTTTGACGCAGCTCGCCTGCTGCGAGTCCCATCACGCCAACATCTGGCAGCCGTGCCGATCCAGAGGAAGGCTCTGCCGCACTCGCGCGCACTATTAACATGTTGGCGGTAATTACAAAACACAATAGGCTAGAATTTCTGTCGTAAACGTTCAGCTGTAAAAGTTGCAGCGAATCGGTCAGTCCTTTGGTAATAATGGCATAATGAAGCAGTGGGTAGCGGAATGGTGATCTTCTTTCGCAGTGACATTTCAACCTTTATGCTCACGGCAGCTTTCGAGGGTTAGTATCCAGCACAGGTCCTGAAGTATGTTTCTTTCGAAGGCCAAATTACACCAGCAACACAAAGCCAAGGTCCACTGCGTTCAAAAAAGATTTATTGTATTTATTTATTTAAATTTTTAAAAAGCGAAATCGGGGTGTCCCCTGATGATAAAATTCACTGATGGGGTGGGAATTGATCGCACATCAATCGTGTTTCGGTCCTGATCTGACCTAAGTTTTCCAGTTGGTGACCACTGGTATGCAGCATATTTACTGTGGCACAAGAAAATTCTTAGGATTTTTGCACATTTCCATCATGTTGTCATGTATTCTGGTAGATTTTAATAGGCTTCGGACTAATCTCGATATGTAAAAGATTCCTAGCACAGAGTTTCTCAGCTAGGATTATAGCAGTTTTGTGCCGGTTACTGAAAATGTCCAGAGCTCCCAGTCTTGAGATTTCCAGAATACTGGTAGTAATAATTGGATAGCAGAATAAGGAACGTCACCCCACCAGTGTGCCAGGTTGACAGGGCAGAATTGCACTGTATTGCAAGGGCCCGCTACTCTGACAGCTGCTCTCAGGCTGCAGGCCCCGCGAGTCACATTCTGAAGCTCTGCCTCTGAGGAATCCTGCCAGGTAATGTATCAAGTTGCACGTAAATAAGTAGAACCCGTTTAACTTAACGTGCAAGGAAAGAGATTTGGCTTTTAAAGGGCTGCCCTCAGGTTCTCGGCGCTGCATTTGCTGACGCGATATCCGCAGTCTAGCCTTGGAATCTGCTTTCATCTTGGGCCTCCTTTAGGGAGCCTTGATTGTCTCACTGCAGTAATATAAATGTTCCTTTTAGCATTACAAGTGAGCCTGTGTTGTCAGAGAGTAGCAGAACTCTTTGATTAAAGCCTTGTAGCCTGGCACATAAGTTCTTTGCGGTCGAGAATGGGGCGTGATCTTCTGTGTTTGCTTTTTTCTTTAGTATCTCCCCATCTACACCCCGTCCGAGGAGGAGAAGCAGAACCCCACCCTCTTTGCCAACAACGTGAGGCGGCTGATGGCCAAGTATGTCCCGCATCAAACCATCCCAGAGAACTGGCACACTGTGGGGTGACTGGCCTGCCCCACTCGGAGTTCCCCGCGGGTTGGGGGCAGGGCTGCTCCCCAGGCAATCCCGCTTCGGCTCCCCTTATCACTCATTGAGCAAGCTAATGGTTTACGGCCCACTTAAATGTCCCGGCCCACTGTGAATTTGAATGTGTTTATTTCAGAAAGTGATGCGGAAATAGTGCAGAAATTGTGCTGCGTGTGTCTGAGGCGGCAGAGAGGAAAAAGTTAACAGGGAAAGAGTCCAGCATATTGTGGCTGAGTAACAGTAAGGTTTAAGAACCACTAAGGAGCAGGATTCGATAGTTAATAGAGCTTACCACAGTAACGTAAAGGTTCGTGGTCTCACGGTGTTTAAATATTAGTAGAACAAGAAGGTTGCCTTATGTATAGAAGTGCTTTTGCATTTTATAGCGTGTATGAGAAGCTGCAGCCCTCCTGATCTCCGACCCGCATTGTGTGTCCAGGGCACTGGGTGTTCCCATCACAGACTACTCTTTCGAGGACTGCCAGCTCGCCATGGCCGAGGGCCAGCTGCACCTCCCAGTGGACACTGGCCTGCTGGAGTTTGCCGGGCTCGTGAGGAGGTTGGGGTAGGTGGGCCGTGCCAGGTGCCCCATGCTCAGGGGTACATGCAGCTATGCTTTTGTCATCTGGAATCATTTCTTGTTTCGGATTTAGTCTATTTTAAGGAAATACGGTATTTTTATGTGCTTACTATGACGAAGGAGAACACGTTTCAGCTCACTAAGCATGTTTTCATTTTTATAGGACTATGTGTTTTTTCAAAACTAGAGAAAGAGATCATCAACCCGAATTTTGGTGGTGTGCTGCCATCTAGTGGATATCCATTGTAAAATTATTTGTGTGGTCAATTTGCCGAACATTAATGTATTCTATCTCATGCAAACTTGAAATGGATATTTTTAGAACTGTGAATATTTAAAGCTTGTGTCTGGGAAATGAGAAGCCTAGTTACATCTCTATAAACAAGATGATTTAAGGAGTCTGTTTGGTGCTGGTGCTTTGGCTTGAATGACGTCCGGTGTGTGTGTGTGTGTGTGTGTGTGTATATATATATATATATATATATATATATAATTATTTATTTTAATTTTGCAGCTTGAAACCGGGAAACACTGAAAAGGCCCTGTGGGAATGTGGGCAGAGAGCCAGTAAGTTACAAAGAGAGAAGCTGCCCTTGGAGGACTTTGCGCAGTATCTGGGTGTCCCAGTTTCATCCGCGCTGAGAGACATGTTTGATCTCTTTGATGAAGTAAGTCTGAAAGCCACGGCGCAGTTTTATTTACATACCAGAGCATTCTTGTTTTCTGCTAGGTTCACTGTCTCATTCTAAAATCCTGCTGGCATAATGTGCAAGTTATTTTGCTTTTCCCATTTTTTTTATGTTCAGTCCAAATGCTAATTGTCAAAAGACATTAAGTACTAAGCACTTGGTTTCATAAGTGCATGGAAACATTCTTTTGCTTTTGTTAGCATATTGGTTAGAAAATATTTCAATGTTGATTCGTATTGTATTGTGTGCCATTGTAGAACTCGTTCATTATGGGATGTAAGCAGTGGTAAAGCACTCCGACCTCCTGTGACTCTGCAGACCTTGTCTAAGGGCAGCTGTAATTGTGCTGGTTTTAAATTGCATTTAAGAATCCTGAGGATTCTCCTTCGACTGATTAGTTTGACATGGTGCCAGGAGCCCTGATCCAGAATCAGGCGACGATCAGTCGTCTCTGACGACTGTATAATGGAGACGGATTTGTAGCAGAGTCACGACTAGCTGTAGAGGGAATTTTTGTGCAGAGCGACCAAGACCCAGGATGTGTAACAAATTAACTGGCGTGACGGGACTGTCCCCATTTCATTTCCATCTGTGTGTGTTTTCCTCAGTGACATTATTAGAATCAGCCTTATAGGTTGTCCGTGGTTCTCATACATTTAGTAGACACGGTTATAAGTCTGGTCACATGCAGTCTGTTGATGCCTGTGTGGTTCATAAAGTACAGTGTCAGTGGTTATTTTCGCTCCTTAGGTGTATTCATAGTGGAATAACTAACATGTTGGTTTAATGAAACAAGTATTCCAGGGTGGCTTAATGCATAGGCTATCCTAGGCTGCAGCCTCATGCCCTGTCAAAATGAAGGGAATGGAATGGTTAGTTTGATTAAATCTGGCTGATCGACTTTTAATTTCATTAAATCTGGTTTTACTGCCGGCACCCTGCGTGGTGATTAGCGAATTATTGACGTTGCGCCGTTTTAATTCCCTCCCATTTCTGTTTTGGCTCTAAAATATAGCTCAGGTGGCACGTTTGGGGGGGGGGGGGGGGGCTAGCCTTGTCAGCCTAGGAACCCCAGACAAGTTAATCTGCCCTGTAAATATTAAGCAAAAGTAGGGCATTCAGTCTTATTGAGTGATTTATATACAGTAGATTAGTGGTAAATCTGTATCAACTTGTCTTGTCTCCAGATTAACATTTGCATGCTTTCTATGGTATTTGATGTCAGTTCTTTCATTTTGTTTTATGTTGTGTTATTATTCATTTAGAATGAGGAAGGCAAAGTGGACATCAGGGAGTACGTTATCGCCTTATCGGTTGTATGCAGACCATCGAAAACTCTGGATACGATAAAGCTGGCTTTCAAGGTAGGCCCCCTCCCTCCCACAAAACAAGCTGCCCGAAAGAATGAACACTTTTGCCTTATAGGCTATTAAACTGAACACCAGTGCTATGCCGATTAGGACATTGCTTTAGTGTGACGTGGTCATCTATCTTCTGGCAGATGTTTGAGGCAGAAGAGGATGGAGCGATCATAGAGGTCGAACTGACATGCATTTTAAAGACAGCCTTAGGGGTGTCGGAGCTGAGTGTGACGAGGCTCTTCCATGCTATCGATGTTGACAACAAAGGAAAAATCACATTCGGTAAGAAGCAGAAGTTGACGTTACTTCACAGTTGACTTTGGTTTATGGTTTTATGGTAGTTTTGGTACAACTATTGAATAAGTATTTAAAGTTTCCAATCTGTACTAATTTTGACTTTATTTTGGGAAACTGGGTGGAACATTGCACTGTTTTCTTAATTACTGTTAGATGGTTTATCAGTCTTAATAGTGTAACTTGTCAGCTGTAAAATTAAAAAGGACACCAGGAGACCTACCATGTTTAACTTGGGCAGTGAAGTGAAAAATTGGAGAGAGATCTTTCCATTTTGAGACATTTTATTTTTACTTCATACATTTCGACAATGGATAAAAGGTGATTTACTTATTGTCATAGTTCATAAATTCATTTTTCTTGTTACTTGGGTACCATCGGAAAAGTGCCTCTGCCAATAACACTTAACAGTTGCAAAGTGCAGTTATTGACTGTTTCTTGCGCCTCCTTGTGGCAGATGAGTTCAGCAGCTTTGCAGAAGAGCACCCTGACTTTGCCAAGGAATACCTCTATCCAGACCGGGCAAGCTTCCAAAGTGGCGTTGAATCCCTGTCCAGCGTGGCCAATGGCTTCTGCCCAGACATCACTCCCGAAGAACATGACGGCCCCCGGAACGTTCACCGTAAGAAGCTCAACTGAGTGGCCGCTTGCTGCGTTTGCCGCCCCTCTCCTGGCGAGAGAAGGCATGCGGGCTCAGCATACCCTGCAGGGCCAGCTAGATGAACTGTTACGTTCCACCCCATATCTCCTCATCCGCTACATACTGGGATTATTGTTTTAAATCATTTTCGAGAAAGAGATTGGAATCTCTAAAGGCAAATAAGCTTCTCCGTAAAATATGTGGAAGCTCTTATTTTACTTTAAGTAGCGCTGTATTCCAGATGCATGTTTCTGAGCGAAAACGGCGGGGATTAAAAGAGCCTCGGTTACGCTGTAAAGCCTCAAGTCAATCGTTATTGTGTTCATTTCGGTGCGTGGATGTTTTGTAATAGCAGCCTTGGAAGTAATGCGTTGAAATGTGAGCATTTGGTTATTGTGGCTTCACAGTGGGTTCACGCAGTATTATTAGGAGCCTGAAAATTAAACGTCTTTAAGCAGTGGTAGTGAGGGGGGGTTTCCGCGGGTATCCTGCTGTACTTTAGGGGAGCTTGACAGCAGATGAAGTGGCCCCTATGCTGGTTATGATGGACAAATCGGTTTTATGGTTAGCAGAGGGGATTGGTTGTCTGACTAGGGTAATTAGCTAGTAGAGTCTCGTAACGCTTTCCTGGGTTGGCACATCTTCCTGTCTGGCCGATCGTCCGTCATCCTTTTTTTAATTTGTTTTTAAATCCCTGCCCCTCCACACTTAGACATTCCTCAGACAAAAAAAAAAAAGTTTTCTAAGAAAAATGCTAAGTTGCTCCGTGGACCAAATACATCTAGATATGAAATACTTAAGGCAAACCCTTATTTTAACCGTTAGAAAATATCAGGCCTTGTGCGGTTTTATGAATGGGATGTGAAGATCACGGCTCCCGCACTTGGGACCGGGCTCAGAAAATAATCGCTACGTTTGTGAAGTCGACATTACAGCAGCTTGTCCTTATGCCTTATTTGGAGATGGATGGGGAAATTTTATCACATTTTTTTCTCCACTAGTCCCCATTTAAAATTGCCCGGCCCGAATGTGTTGATTTCAGATTTACATTAAATGTTTCCCCCTTTTCAATACAAAATAAATGTCTTCCTTGGTTCCTGCATGTACCAGATAAATGCTGGGAACAAGGGTTTAAGAATCACCGATTTTTTTTTTTTGTCCTTTAGCAAAGATGACTAAACATAGTTGGTTATAATTTTTGTAAATAATTGGTTAATAAGTTAGATTTGCACATTGTTTGCACTTTTTTTAATGTGGAATGTTAGGTTGTCTTTTTTGAGGGGGGGTGGGGGACAATGCAGTTTTCTGGAGAGCCTCACTTTCATCAACATTTTATACGTGTTTCCCTTATAGTATTTTCAAAATCCCTCGATACGTAACTTTCTGGCAGTTGTATAATACGCCTGAAAAAAAAATTTCCATACAAAATTGTTACATTTAAATAGTTTTTAACACATGGTGGTGATCTGTTTTTAAATATGGCTTAAGATATTTGCATACATTTTATGATACAAACCCAGATGTTTTTAATGTCCATTTAAAACAAAACAAGCATTCAACGGTTTTCTTCCTAAGGATGTGTATCTGCTCCCTAGTTTTATAAGCCAAACTATAGTTGTGTTACATTGGTTAAAAGTGTTTTTGTAGGCATAAATTATTTTTGTGTTTTTAACTTGTCATAAAGGTCCAGGGAGAATTGAAATTAGCCAGTCTTCATAATAGTGAAAATGTGAAAGTAAAGAGAGAATCCAAAAATTGGGTGTCCAGTACTATAAGCTGACACCTGTCCAGCCTTGAAATTACTTCTGTCCTTCGCCTGTATTCAGCATGATTTCATAGGGAGAGACCTCAGAGGGGTGAGCACGCGATTTCGAGCATCTGCACGTAGCTTATTCTGTGGCACGAACCTGGTGGCGCTCACGGGTGGCGTTCACGGGTGGAGCTCACGGGTGGCGCTCACGGCTGCATCTTCACAGAACCCCGGTTTTATGCTTTATCACCGGGATGTCTGTCGGATGTACATGGAAATGTGAAAGCCAGTTTTATTTCCTTCCCTTTTTCAAACTGAAATTTGTTTCAACGTCCATCTAAAAGCCACTTGTTTTTTTGTGATGGTTAGAGATGTGGTTTTACACTAAAGGCTTTCTTGGCTGCCAGAAATAATGGCATGTCTATGGCTAAAGACCTGCTAGAAAGTTGTAGGTAAATCTAGTTAAAAACAAGTTGGTGGTTAATGGTTTTTTTTTTTTTAATTATTATAGTCAGGTCTTGTTATATTATAATTAGTATTCCTACATACTAAATGACAGTGGCAGAAAATTGTAGCGTTTGATCCCAAGCAAATGTTACAGTGCAGTACTAATGCCTTACAGTTCACTTTTTTTATTGGTCCTTTTTAAAACGGAGTTGCTGTGACTTTGCTATTGGTAGAATATTGGATGATCTTAAACTTCCTGGTTTACACTTGTTACTCCTTCCCCTATTTGCATACAGTGTCCCCCTTTCACAGTATGGTTTGCACTGTGGCTTTACACTGGTCCCATTTCATTTGTTACTTCCCCGGATTTTTAACGGTGTCCTATGAAGATAAGGTATAAGGTTCTTTGCTAGCTGTTTTGAATTTTCCAAATACAGGGCATTTTGTGAATTTTGATATACAGTAATAGATTTCCCTCCCCTTCTTCACACTGCCATGTGTATTTGATCTAGATCATTTTATGTTTTGTATTTCTGGTTTGAATACGCGTCCTGTACCTTTTACATTTTTTTGTACAATGATGGTAAATAATGCTAGACGAAAGTATTCCTACATTCCACCTATTTTTTTAAACCTGTTTGTTTATTTTCCATTTAGATGGGGACAAAAAAAGCATAAATGACCATTGAACAAAGTTTTAAAACATGTTTCTTATAAGAGTGAATGTATTACAAAGTCATTCCTTCGCAGTCATGTTCTCCTTCCTGCAGTATCAGATGTCTTTTTAGATGGCATTGGCCACAATCCTTCTTATTTTTACATCTTTTACGTCTTTTTTTTTTTTGCCTGTTAAGATGACCTTGACTAGCAGTTATTCTGTGCATGACAGGCCTTTTACCAGGCAGGTGTGGGATTCCATGTTCATGGGGTGGTGGAGGAGTTTAGGCAGTGTGTAAACGTTCTCCTCTCACCTTGATTAGTGTGTCTGTGCTGCCATCTCACTAGATCTTGATTTAATTTGTTCTCTAAAATGTGACACCATCTTTTGAGTTTTTCAGCTATTGCTGTTGAGAACAGATGGTGTTCTGCAATCACACCTTGAAAGACGCAGCCAGTTGACAATTTTCTTTCCCTTTAAGAGGATGTTATTGAATGTGTATGCATGTGGTCTGTCCCACCTGTATGACTGCCTCTTCTCAGGATCTCTGCCTATCTAAGCTGGAGTGCTGTTTTGATTATGATTGCTAGTTGACAGATTGTACATACAGCTTGACAATTACATAAATAATGACTAGAACTGTAAAAGCAGTTATTTGCTTTTATAAATTCTGATACCTGTGGGGTTACTGTAAGATGAAGGTACTCAGTCCTTGATCTGCAACAGTCACCCAAATTCAGAATAGCTGGTCACTTGTGAAATTTCGTAAGCAGTGCTGTGAAATTTCTCCCCCTGAACCCAATAGGGACAGACGGGCAGGGGGAGATATTTGGGAACACGAGCTGATTTTTATTTTGTGTATCTATTGCTTGTTTAAATACCTCGTAAGAAGAACCCATCGGTCAGTTAACAATTTTTGAAAGGGTCATTAAAAAATGAACTAAAGTTTTACTTATCCTGTTATTGCCTGCTTACTATCGCTCCACAATCAGCTGAAGACGAAAGACGTCCTGTTTCCTCTCCTTACTTGAGTGATGCCCGTCTTTCTGATGGCTTGTTGTGTGGGCTGCATTCCCCTTTTCTTACTTTACTTTTCCCCTTTGTTTATAACATATGTAAAGATTTGCATCAAACTACCTTGGACTGTCTAATTGAGACTGGTATGATTTAACTTGTCATTGTGACTCAATAATAAAAAAAAGAAAATGTGTGTTTTTGCTTCTCTTTTCTCCATTCTCTCTCTGGTTTGTTGTGTTTTTCCTGCCATGTATTGTGTGATTAGTTGGCATGCCATCGTGGGGTTTCCTCTGGGTACTGTGGTTTCCCCCCACAGTCCAACAGCATGCTGTGGTTATTTGGAGTTACCAAATTGTCCATAGGTGTGTGTGTGTGTGTGTGTGTGTGTGTATGTGTGTGTGTGAGAGAGCCTGAGATGGGTTGGTGCCCCATCCTGAGCTGTCCCATGGGCTCTGGACCACCCCACGATGCTGAATAGGATAAGCAGTTACAGAAAATGGATGGACGTCTTCACACATTAGTGTTAACACTCGTGCTCAGACATGTACTGAGCTTAATGAAAACTGTGGTCAGGTATGTTTACACTCATTTTTTTTATATTTAATGGTTGCTGTACACTGACATTTGGGGCACTTTTCCACCGCACCAGGTACCGTACTTTTGGTACTTTGACAAAGTGGTACCGGCACTGAATGACATTATAGTACAAGGCGCGGAATTTGGTACTGAATGTGAAACATGGCTGTGGTGTATTAAAGGGCTGGGTGATGTACGATATTGATTCCGGCATCGCTTGTTATGCACATGCAATTCTTACATCGTTTGCTAGATTAAGATCAGGCTTTTTCTTTCGGTTTTGTACAGACATTATAGCGCAGGGAGTTTAAATTTCGCTAAAACATTTTTAATCTGTCCTAGACTAAACTGATTTTAAAACGGATAAAGTTTACGCCTGCTGCGTTTGAATAAGCGATGTATGCGTTCTTTGAGACGATTGTAATAATTTTCATCCTTGCTGTTTTATAGCACTACTAGATCGGTTTGCCAGAAATGTATGAGCTCCTTTTTGTGTTATAAATACACCAATATTTATTACGAAAAAAATCACATAACCGGGACAGCATATGCATGTTGTTCTAGTACATTAAAAAAAATACTTTTTAAATTTCTTGTCATGCAATTATAATCTTTTTCTTGTATCTGTTCTTCCGACCAGATTGCTGCTATTCCTTTTTTTATCGTTTTCTGAGTTAACTTTTTTTTTTTTTAGGATTGCGATTGTATTGTTCTTCAGAGGCAGGCTATTTGCATAACCAATCAACAAAGAAACCGTTTCAAGGAAGTACCAAAAGTACAGTACTTGGTGCAGTGGAAAAGCACCCTTAGCCAATTTGCTAAATACTGTCTTGATGATCGCTGCACCAGCTTATTTCCAAAAGCAATGATAATTTGACTCCAGTGTATCTATTTTTATCTTATAAAAAGCTCTTGAAATAGTGCCTATTTTGTTCCAGAAATTGGCACAGGAGTCTGTGGGATTTGTTAAGGACTTTTAGATGAAAATTTTGTGGGGTTGATGTGATTTATCTGTGAGGTTTGTGATGAGTGTTCAATATAAATTACATTTTTGCATAGTAAGTTTATTCTATGTGATGAGACCTAAAAATGTCAAGCATGAAATGTAAATCAGAAGTGTCTCATTTCACCCTTTACTTTGACTATTTGAGAACAACATTAGCCAACTGGCAAACAGGTTTGTCAGTGGAACTGTACCTGGGATGTGACTCTTCTGTATGCTGCCCCTGAAAGTAATTGTGATGGAAGTTATTACCCCTTGTTTGGCACCTGTGCAATGCATGTTGTATTTTCTCCTGCTTTTTTCCTTGTTTCCACAAAGTGGCTGCAGGAATAATGAGTATAATCAGAATCGTGTAATTCCTGACCCACACTCAGAATGTGTCTGTGTGAGGTGCTTCAGTACTCCAAACTCTCGCTGACAAGCCTACAAGGCCCCTGTGCTTCCTTTCATAAACCTATTGGAGTAAGACTGAGCGGATGAGAGCATCTATGGAGAAATGTAAGTGTTACTAATGTGAGCAAACTTTTTATATTCAGTTTTGTGTGAAATCGGGAGCTGAAGTTGGGGATGTTTTAATGTTTGGGGGACTTGAGCCCTGATTGAGGAATGCAGAGGTATCTAAAGATCTGTAGGTACTCTCTTCTGTGCAAGGCTCCAAGACCATCTCCAGAGAACTTAGTATTCCTGTGTCCACTGTGTGCAACATTAATCAGATGTTTACAGTCCATGGCACTGTAGTTAAAATCCCGAGACGTGGACACGAGATATATTAATGCAAGATTGCCAGGAAAGATCATTTGGATGGTGGGTAAAGAACCTCAATCGACTTCCAAACAAGTTCAAGTCGACTTGCAGACACAGGGTACAACAGTCATAGTTCAAAAAGCACCCAGAAATGATGTAATACAAAGCACTGGAAAGGTCAAACCTTAATCCCGTAGAACACCTGTGGAGAGATCTTAAGGACAGCACTTGGGAGAAGGCGTCCTTCGAATCGGAGAGACCTGGAACAGTTGGCAAAAGCAAAATGGTCCACAAATCCATTAGAGAGGTGTAAGAAACTCTGAACTGACTGATTTCAGTTATTGTTTAATTGTTTCCAAAGGGTGTGCTACCATATATTAAGTTGCAGGTGCCAATAATTTTGTCCAGTCTATTTCTGGAGTTCTGCATGGAATGATATCAGTTTACTGTTTTCCCCTCTGCTTGTTTGTGTTGTTCCCTTGCAAACAAAACAAACGTGAAAACCAAAGCATTTGTAATTGTAATTGCAACAAATTTCTGGGAGAAGTGGTGCATTTGTAAATTGCACATATATTTTATAAAGGGCTTTGAACATATCTGAGACTGCACATAGTGAAGCATGCCTGGAATGTAAATGATATGCTTTTTACCTATTAAACATGTTTTTGTATAAATTATTAAAGTGCTGCATTGCCTCATTTTGTTGTCACATCAACATAAAATATATTTTTTTCTTTTATCAATATTTTGTGCTATTTAAATTACTGCAGTGCAATCCTTCATTATACCTGTTAAATTCCATTATCTTTCTCAGACTTAATTCATTTAAGGTATTAAATTGCAAAAAGGTAAAGAAATGGCCTAACTTGATGGCGGGCAGCCTGCAGGGGGCGATGGAGTCCATCCGTCGGTTAGGGAGCAAACTGGTGACTGGAGGGAAGATGTGAGAACTGAAATGGCAAGAGAAGCAAGTAGAGATGTGTGTAATCATTGTGTTCGAGGTTAAATGATTAGCTGGCCTCAGGTGAAATCAGTTACATTTCTCATTTGACAAAAAGATTTTAATGATTAATTGTGACATTTTTCAATATAGAGCTATGCTTTATGGTAAATTGTGTGTATAGCGCATTGTGATTGCCCCTTAATTGTAAGTTATGTACTTAAATTTTGCAAGTGGTTGAACGTCTTGTAAACATATCCAGTTTTAAGATGTGCTGATATTTCCTTTAAATGGACTATATTATTTGCTAATTTTGTGATCTGTGTAAATATTTGTTCCATTTGAGTACAATTATGAAATCACACCATTAAGTACGTCGTAACCTGGTTAAGTAACCTGAACCTAAAATAAATAGCATTTTTCTGCAATGCAGGATACTGTATCACAGTACACACACACACAAACCCTCTGGGCCACACCAGTATTAGGCTGTACGGAGTGGTCTGCTGGGTAAAGTTATCCTCCTGGGACATTGTAGTGCATGGTGGTCCGTCTGAAGCAGAAACTCCACGCTGAGTAAATAGCATTTAAGCAGCCAGAGAGCCCTTATAATAGCGACACGCTCTTTCTTCCGCCGCTGCGTGGCGTCTCTATCTTGGTAACGGTTTCCTGCTGCTGTGCACAGCGGAGCGATGTTGCCCTGGGGCCCCTTTCCAGTGAAGTCGCCTGTCTGACCTGAAAAGCACCTCAGTGTTTGCGGCGCTCTGCAGAACAGCGATCGCATAGATTTTTTTTTTTCCTCTTCACTTTTTTGCCCCCTGCTTACGATTGCTGCGAGATGCAGTGCGAAATCTTCCGGTCCGCTTATAAATATAACATAAAATCTATATGTTTTTCCCCGTTGAGTGTGACCGCTAATTTGTTAATTGGAGCTTCTTCTGGATGATGGTACACAATTATATTATTACGCCAGTTTTTTTCCTTCCTTCCTTTTTGTGGTTGGTAAACATCAAAATATGTGGTTAATGAAAATGTGGAGTAGATAAAGACAGTGTTTTTGTCTCCCTCTGGCGTTTCAAAGGAGTACTACATACATTACGAATTCATATTCGGCATCTGTTAAACCGTATAAGGGTGTTGATACAATTTCTGAGTATTTTGTATTACGTGTTTTTAATAACAGTATAATTTATTTTCATGTCAGTTTACGTAAATTTCTTCATAAAGTAGAATCATGTGGTTTTGAGACTGGTCAAACGACGGGCACCGCTACAGATTTTGGGGCCTCAACCCGAGACAAATCCAATAATGTTCCAAAAATGTTAAATCGCCCTGAATGAAATGGAAGCAGCGCCACTTAGTGGTAGCATATGAAGGTACAGCTACATATTCAGATCTGTTGAATTTGTTTACATTGAGACATGTCATGGAAGTCATGGAAAGTTGTTTTTTTAAAATTAAAGATTATTTTGGAGAGGTGGAGACTGTGTAAGGGGGCTAGAAACTAGCGGCTGAGGGGTGTGTGAGGTGTAGGGGTTAGATGGGTGGGGTCAGGGGCGGGGGGGTGATCGGGCTGTCGGGATCACACTCGTCATTTTGACAGCATCTCGTTGATCAAGGAGTGTAATTTGTACTTTTTTGTAGACTGAGCAGTACAGCCTGATATAATGCATCATGTACTCCTGTGTCAGTGTATACAGAGCATGCCCTACTTTTTGTGTGTATATTGTCCTAATTGGCACATTTTTTGAATCACCTTTCTGTCAACTGAATGCTTTTGTCTCTGTTATTAACTTTGAACTGCACTTACCAGAAAGGATACCATAAGACCACAAGCATGGTCTTACCTGCAGTGAGGTATATACCTGCAAACTTTACTTGCATTCCCAGGAAGACTTCACATAAGTTAAAAAAAAAGAAAAGAAAACATGTGTCTCGTAACAGAAGACAGAAGTACAAGTGCCTGATCCTGTTTAATATTTTTTTATGTCATACCAAAGAAAAAACATTGTGACACAGGGCCCCTGCACATTTTCAGAAACTCCCATATAACTCAAATATAAACAGATGTCAGTATTATCAACCTTCCTTCCAGCAGGGAAGGTCAAGTATTATCCATTTACATCCAGTTTGTGAAGTGCTTCGAATAGCCATCGAGAATTAAAGGTTTAAACAGGTAACTACAGGTTACTGTAATAATTCACACATTGGAACTGGCCATTTATTTGTGCTACGTGGTTCATTAAGTTATCGATGGGTGGTTTTTCTAAACTAATGGGCCCCGTGTGGTCCTGATATCTATTAGGTAATACAAACTGCAGCCCAGACCAGTTTCCCGGAGCTCTCTCCTCAGAATCCATCATCATGTTAAAGAGTTTGTAATTTGGCAAAGGCTTGTTTAAGAGCTCCAGTTTGATTGGATCACAGCACAACACCCCCTCGCACTGAACTCCCACAGGCCGGGTCCCTGAAATGTCCCATATGTCTGCAAGTCGTAAACAGGATCTATGCTCTCAACAAATAATGTGCCTATTAGACATTCACATAAGACTAACATAAAGCGGGTTCCGCAGAAAATGGGGAGTTTCATTCTTTCATTGCAGTTTTTTGCATGCCATTAATGAAACGTTTTACATGCAGCAGCAATCCTGCTTATAAATGTCATTTATTTGGTAGTCGGTACATTTTTTTAGTGCATTGTGGTGAATGCACATGCTCGACAAATTTCCAGGCACTTTAGATGTTGAGTCTATCTTGATCTCATTCCAGGAATTGTTAAAGTGCTTCTCTGATTCTAACGATTCGATGTATTTCTTTCAGTGGTGCTTCATTTACCGGACAATCACTGACGCCACTGTTAAAAAAAAAAAAAGTTTAACTTCTTACCAATTTAAAGCAAAGCATTTAGCTTTGCGCTTTTCCCGAGGGGTAAAACCCGCAATTAATATCATCTGTTGCCTATTCCAGTGTTTCCCAACCCGGTCTTGGGGGACCCCCAGATGGTCCACATTTTTGCTCCCTCCCAGCTCCCTGTCAGACAGTCCACATTTTTGCTCCCTCCCAATACTATGGAGGTACAAGTCCACTGTCTTTGACACTTACCTATACCTTAACTTTGTCCTTTCAATTGTTCTGAACCCTTCATACTTGCATTTACTCCTGGCAGTGATACCAGGCTAATTTCATCTTCCCATAGACTTCTAGTCCACATAAACTTTCTGCTTATTTTCACAGTATGTTTCTTGTGTCGTCAAGATGGCCAACTACATATTAACCTATAATAAACCACCTCCGCCACCCCCCACCCCCCATCTAATGGGCCTTCCATTGTCACTGACCCATCATCATCTTCCTAGGGGCCCCCTCTCACTGTCACTAACTGGATGTGTGGGTGGAAAGCCGTCCTGTCACCTTTGTTTTCTGTCTCCAGTGACCTGGGGTGCATTTCCTGATAACAATGACTCTTAGCGTCTTACAAAGACTCGAAAGATATATCCTATGAAATGTATTTCTTTTCCTACATCTGTTTCCCAAACAGTCTCTTAAGCGATCGCTTAAGGGAGAGCTTATTAAGTGTGACCTTAATAGGCGCCAGAGCACCTGATTGGTTGATATCGATGACTCGAGAATTAATCGCAGATGGTTGATTTTAGTATGTATTGACCTAATGTTAGGTGTCTCGAAACATTTCCCTATAGCACGCGGTGAGTCATTGGTTAGCACTGTAACCTCATACATCCCGTGTTATTGGTTCAACTTCAGATCCTGGTTCAGGCTCTGGAGGTTAAATGTTCTCCTGTTGTTTATACTTGGCTTCTTTACATCAGGGATTCTCAGCCCATGGGGCGCAACCCAAATTTGGGTCAAGTTCTGAAAGGGTCATGAGGCAGAATTGGAAATGAAAGCATTTTAAAACCAGCAAGATCCTACGCCGATCCACATACGATCAAATTTCTCAGCCCCAGTCATACAATTAACCTATATAAATGGGTCTTGGGTCTGCAAATGCTTACCGCCAAACTAGTGAACACTCAACCAATCCAAGAAGCCAAACCACAGATGCTTAATTTAAAATCCACTGGAACATCCAATCAGATTTGTACGATAGGCATTGATTGGCGCAAATTGCAGAGTGAACTGCGCGCTTGATCACAGCGTTAATTTAAACCTATACCTGATACGGGGTCGGGACTGAGCTGGCATGATAAAAACTGGGTCGTGGTGCAAAAACTTTTGAGAACCACCAATATAGATCAGGGTTCCCCAATTCCAGTCCTGGAGGGTCAGTCTGTGTCAGTTAGCAGATTTTCCTGCTCAAACACACCTACTGAACCTGGCAATTGACTGGTGAGCTGAGGCGTGTTTGAGCAGAGAAATCTGCAAACTGGGGAACGCTGCTTTAGATATTCCAGTTTCCTCTCGTGATCCAAAAACGTGTGGCTAGGTTAATTGGTGTCTTTGAATTTCCCCTAGCGTGTGACTGTGTGCCCTGTGACAGGCTGCTATTCTCTGTCTTATGATGCATTCTGGGAAACACTCCACCATCACCACAACCCTGCACTGGATACACTGTTCTGTATTATGGGAGGGATCACTACGTAAATAGTTACACCACTGGCATGGACACGCTGTCCTAATGCTAGGCATCTTTTCATCAGCAAGGACCATCATTTCAATAAGCTCTCATTCTAAGAAAAGACTATTAACTTTCTTCTGGGTTTCTTCTCTTGCTGCCATAACCCTCCCCATAACTTTGGATCCTCCTCCTTTTTCTAAGTTCCCGTCCCGGTGACACCCTAAGAGTCTTCCTCTGCTTCCACACCCCCAGTATCTTCTCCATGCTTGTGTAATACTGGACGGAATCACTGTCTGAATATAAACCATGTGCTTCTGCTTCTGACCATGACACACCTTGTGAAGCGATGTTCCATTACCTCACCCTCTTCATATCTCCTTGTTTTAATATCTCCGCCCAGGATCTTTTCCACTGAACTCTAGGAGAGCCCAAGAAAACACTCACTTCACCAGTAATGCCAAACTGCAGCCGTTATTTGCCCCCCCCGCCTCATTGCTCCACCTGTCCAATTCCAAACCTCTAGCATTTGTGTCCTGCTGGACTTTCATTGGACTGGCTTCCTTCTCTCTCACTCCACTGTATTTGCCTCTTGGTAACTGCCTATTTTCATATTTCTTCCCCCCAGACCCCTCTGCTGCCCCAAACACCACCTTCGACACTCTTTCCATCTCCTCCCTTCAGGAACCTTGTGGTTTCTGTATCTCTGCTTGCCTGCTTAACCTCAAACCTGTCTGACCACTTGTTCCAAGTCTTTTGGCAGAATACTCCCTGTTCACTCCTACCCCTCTCCACACTTTCTCAGGAATCATTCCTATGACCTGTTTTCCTCTCATCATCCTCACATCCTATCAGGGCATGATTCACCTGCAAATCACCTTCAGCCATCACAACCCACAAGGCCCTGAAAATTGATCTTTATCT
This sequence comes from Gnathonemus echidnorhynchus, assembly GCA_026776725.1. Taxonomy (NCBI): domain Eukaryota; kingdom Metazoa; phylum Chordata; class Actinopteri; order Osteoglossiformes; family Mormyridae; genus Gnathonemus; species Gnathonemus echidnorhynchus. The sequence continues at coordinate 4,175,532 of JAODJU010000138.1, read as the reverse complement.
TCTTTCTTTCTTTTCTCACCGTCCTTTCATACAAAAAATACAGACCAGTTGTCAATATTATTGTCCAAGATGCTGAGTTGGTCTAAAGCAGAAGCCCTCCACTGTTTATCTCACTAACTTCTCATTACAGGGGCCTGTTTCACAAAGCAGGCTTTCTTGCTTAACCTGATAACTTTGCTGGATTTAAGGTAGTCTGGGCTAAATGTAATTGAGGGAAGTCTATTTAGCCTAGGCTACCTTAAAAGGTTACTTAGCTAAGCAAGAAATCCTGCTTCGTGAAACAGGCCCCAGGTCAAACTGAGCTCAAAGCCCATGTTTTCAGCTACAGTGTTGTTTACTGTGGCCCTTCTACATCCAGAGATTGGTATCTCCATATCATCACCAAGCTCTTTATGGTTTCCCAGCTGCATCTGTCACAATGCCTCTTCTCAAAGCCTCTCTCATTGAAGTTATTTTTCTCCACTACGCCCAGTGAACATATGAGTTCCCAAAAGACACTGACTGGCATTATGTAGGTGCAAACCCAGAACCAGATCCTCAACATGCATATCCGTGGTGGCAGTGGTTTGAAAATTCATCCATCGTGAATTAACTGATGTCTCTGGTACCTGTGTGTGTGTGTTTAATTTCATTTTGTTCAATTTTAAGATTTGCCGCAATTATGTTTGTACACCCCATTACTGTATTTGTCAATAAACCTTCATTTGACAGGCAAAGCAATAAGTCACGTATAAAATGTTTGCTGGTGATACGCCAGGTGGTGTCTCAATGTATGGTTTATAAATATTCCGTCGGCCATTCAAACGTCCTCTACTAGAAGCTACAGTAGCATAAGTTTCATGGACCTGAAGTCCTATAGACCACGAGCATGCGTCTCCTAGCATGTTTGGGGAAAGATCTTATATTTATTTACTTATTTATTTATTCCTCTTCAGTCCATCACTTCTGATACAATAAAACCCAAAATTCAGTCAGGCAAGTGAAGTTCAGCAAATTCTTCAGGTTTGTATTCCCCACACAGTATCAGGACTTACAAGATCGCCAAGAATTCCAAAAGCTTACGGGACTGCACAGAGATCACCTCTATGTCCAGGTGTGCTTGAGTTCCCTTCCATTGCAGCAAGATCTTCATTCTTGCTAATTTCTTGCCTTAACTGTGTATGTATCTACTGTATGTATGAGAGCTACTGACAACCAGAGACTATTTCCCTGTGTGTGTGTGAACATACCAATGAACTGGATTCTGATTTTAACGTGAGTAGTATGTGTGACTTTCATAATTTTGGAGGAATTGTATAACATTAATCTGCTTGCTTGTACTGTGTTGTAAATTCTGCTCATCATTTGGAGTAACTAGCATAGATTATGCATTCATAGGCTTTTGCTGTAGTGGCTCCTGTACTAATAATACTTGTATTCTTCGCTGTAATAGGGCATTTTTAAGTAATGCAGATGATCTCGGAACTCCTTCTTTGAGATCTAGTCTATTTGGTTTGTCTCTGAGTTACTCACATAGAACAGCACAGCAGGTGAAAGCAGACATTGCATGAAGAGCTCTCAGATTGTTTGGAAGCACTGGATCTCACAATGACCTAATGGTGAAAGAATGCACTAAAATTCAAGGCTGCTATGTCATTCTGCTTTGATGTCCTTGAGTGGGAGAATATGAGAGATTCATTATTCAGAAAGGAGGGCCGCGTTTCTGTGATACTGCTGTCAGCGTCCCAAGGTTGTGCAGTGAGGCATCTGGCAGTGGAGCTGCAGTTGGTACAACGAGAACATGTGAAGATGATCCAGTGATGAGCAGTTATCCTCAAAGACGTACAGGCATTTGGTTATACTGACCTTGATACACTTTCCTCCACATTTATGTTGACCTTTCTGTCAACATCGTAGGGCAAGTGTCTGATGAATGTTAACAGTCTGAACTTGTGCAGGTTATTTGAAGAACCATGATCTTGTCAGCAGAAATACTGTGAAATACATGTTTTTATAGTTAAAATAGTGAATTGTTCTGACATCTAGGAAAGTGCAAAAGCAATTAATCTATGTAATGACCTGTTCATAATGCCTCTGTACAACACATTGTGTTATCCATAAATACCAGGCATGTTTATTATGTAATTGATGTCATGTGCTGAAACTGAACATTTAAACATTTTCATTGATCCAATTAGGCCTGTTGGGTATTACAGGTAATGAGATTTCTTAAAAGGGCAGGCAAATAAATGAATAATTGCAATGGGCATACAGGCTCATGGTTCATACTGAGTATTGTTTTTAGTGCAAAACACTAAATACATTTGATTGGAATGGGATTATCCATTTTCCCTCCATTTTTCCTGTTCCAAGATAATATATAAAAGTACATTTGCAAAATAAATGTGAATTTTTATATATAATGTGGAGATATGAGCCAACTAATGCAGAGTTGGGTAGTCCAGGTCCTGTGAGTAAAAGTCCAGACCAAGATTTTGTTTCTACCAACTAGTTAAGGATACTGTTTTAAGTTAAGAAAATATTTCACCACAGTGCTAATGTAGAAAATTAGAAATTTAATGGTATTACCATAGCCATAATATGACTTTTGTTAACTATCAATGTTATGTTATCAATGTTAAATAATAATAAATAATATTAATTAATTAATAATGATAATAATTATTGATACTTTATTGATCCCCGTGGGGTAGTTCTCTAAATGTAAACCCAATTAAGTCGAATAACATCACTTAAACATTTTAATAAATTATTAACGGAATTATTATTATTATTATCATTATTATTATTATTATTATTATTAGTAGTAGTAGTAGTAGTAGTAGTAGTAGTAATAATAATAATAATAATAATAATAATAATAATAATAATAATAATAATAATAACAATAATAATAATAATATACGAATGATAATAATAATGCTTGTTGTTGCTTTTGCTGCTGTTTGTTTATTGGGATGATTCAGTCCACAACTAGGGAAAAAATATTATATTAATGTATACTGTTATGTTTTATATGTTTCTCTTATACAGGAATTCATATTTGCAAAAATGTTCAGTTTGTACTTACTGAGGTTGCTGTTGTTGTTTCTAGTAATTAAACTCGATTATTTTCATTATTTGTGTTTTAGTTTAACAATGACAAGAAAAAATCTGCTCTTTGATTTCTTACGGCGTCCGTTTTTTGAATACCATGTGTATGTATAATTTGTATAATTGTCACATTAATTTGTCAGTTAATTAAAAAACAGACTTGTTACAAGGTTTAATTGATTGAAAATTGTGAATTAGAAATCGTCCAAAATGGAGGTCTCACCACTTAAGTGCTGGGCTTGATGGGACGGGGCACGGTAACACCACTGGCAATTATCTGATAGGAACATTGTTTTTTCTGCTGCTCTCCTGTGTTCTTATAGATGTCCAACTTGTAACATGGCTGTTTCCAGGAGGGGTAAAGGTTGCGGTTTTATGAGGATAAGAGACGCAATAGTTCTTTTTTCTTGGTTCCTCCGAGGCAGAAGGGGTGAGCGGGAAGGAGGGGTTGTGGGGG
>JAODJU010000138.1:4151872-4164583 GCA_026776725.1 Gnathonemus echidnorhynchus | reverse complement strand
TCTATTGCTGAACGAGCTGCTCAGAGCTCGTACAGTCTCATGCAGGGGGTGGGGGGTGTTGTCCATAATGGATGTCAAAAATATGAATACAAGTGTGTGTGTGTGTGTGTGCGCGCGCACGTGGGCAAGATGCGTGTGTGCATACTGTTTGCATGGGTTTAACACAAGCTGCATTTCCATTACATTTTTGCACAAATCATAAGCAAGTTTTTGGTGTAACAATGCATTATGTAATAACATCTCATTATGTAATAACTTGACAAAATGTAACAAATTGAATGGTGATGTTAATAATGATGATGATGATGATGATAATAGGGTAATGTTGCATTATAAAATTATAATATAGTCTATAAATTAGTTACATTGTGTTGCGTTAATACATAATGTGGTGTTATTACATAATGCGTTGTTACACTGTGTGCAACAACGCATTATATAATAACATCAAATTATGTGATGAAAATTTGTTACATTTTGTTGAGTTGCTACATAGTGCAGCATTATTACATATGTGTTGTTACAGCAGACAAAGATACATTGCAAATTGTTTGTTTTTCTGTCCTCTGTATCTACTAAATCACAAATTCTCTTTCCGTTACAGGCTTCTATCTCAACTTCCCTCAATAACCGTCTCAAGTGAACTTTAAAACTTTTTATGCGACATTTGAGGTTTTTATTCAAGTGGTGGTCCCAGTAATGATTATTGCAGTTTGCGTCCTAAAAATGTCTCGGTCAATAGGAGCAACACTACAGCACAAAAGGAACAGCATGATGTAGCTGAAATGCTGTGATTGGGCAGGGATTAGATGTCATGCTATAAGAATATAAGTATATGCTTAGCATTCAAAAGTGCTTAATGTTCCGATGTTCATGTTACTGTAAACTGTATATGTCACTATATCATGTATAAGTACCTTCGAAAACCTCAGTGAAAGACAAGTGGGTTCACGAGCCACACTCATCACAACAATTTTGTTGCGTAAAATATTTTTTTTCTAAAAAGAGCTTGTGTTAGTTACATTAAATCCTTTACCACAGCTGATGAAGTTGTAGAAATCACATTTTCCTCAAGTAAGACGAAAGAATCCGCAATTTCTCCTGAAGGACACATGGCTAAGGACTCACAGCAGCAATCTGAGAATTAGATTAGAGACATGCATGCAGCAGCAATTTGCAAAATTACCCTGTATTCAGAAGTGTCTTTCATCTTTGTGTTGAATGAGTTTCCTGCAATTATCTCTAATAACAGTTTTTTTCGCTCCATCCTTTGTTTCGATCCCCGGGCGTTTGTTTTGTAGGTCTGGATAGAAGCTGCCACTCAGATATGCTTCTCTTTGGGAGTTGGGTTTGGTGTGCTAATAGCGTTTTCAAGCTATAACAAATTCAGCAACAACTGCTATAGGTAAGGCAGAGCCCCGCGTCGACATCCTAATAGGGCAGTCATCACACACGCAATTGAATTACAATGCCTTTGAAGTCCTTTGCAAGCCCCACCTTTCACACCGAGCTGGAACACCGACCATTTGCCAGTTCTGTAAGAGTGATTGTATTGCACTTTATGTCGCTACCTTTAAGCGACCATCCTGATAAACATGTTCCTCCCATCAGTTTGAATTTGAATTTTTAGCACGTTTCGGAAAAATGCGGATACGTGGCCAGTAGTTTCGGGGTGTTGCATTGGTGCTTAAAATCGAAACTCAAACGCAGATGCGTTAATTGTCGTGAAGTAGCCCTGCGTAAGTGCACCGGGCAATTATCTGTTATTATCCATCTTCTGCATCTTTTCCAGGTGTGCAAATGAGTTATAGACATGGCTGTGTTTTGTTTCCCAGAGACGCCATCATCACCAGCTCCATTAATTCCTTGACCAGCTTCTTCTCGGGCTTTGTCATTTTCTCCTACTTGGGCTACATGTCCCAGAAACACAATGTGGCTCTAGAGGAAGTAGCGACAGATGGTCAGTATCAACGAGACTCTTTGTTATGCTTCCCCTAAACTTTTATACCACATTTAGATGACTTACCCCTAGCCATAAAGCCCCTTATTGGCTACAAACATTCACCGCACTAAATATTAAACAAACACATTCTTTATTTAGGAGATGCTGAAAGGGGGGGGGGGGCATACTGATCTTTTGAGTGGGGCCCCCAGAAACAACAGACAGCCCCTAACAGTGGGGCTGTCCAGTATGTGAACAAAATGTACTTTGAGTCCAATTTAAAACGTGTTTGCTTTTGGAAGAGAATTGCTCTAGCTCATGTAAAAATCAATAAAAATCAACCCGCAAGATATTTAGAATCAATAAAGATTGGGTGACATTCAAATGTTTCACCTACATGAATTTGTTTTCAGTAAAAACAATCTCCAGTCACAACTTATTGAGTTTATTAGGATAATTGTCATTGTTCTCAAATTTATATGCCAGGACTACGACCGTTTATTAAAGGGGAAATTCCACTGAAATCATAATTTCAGATGCTGCTCCCAATGTGTGTAGCACTGGAAATCCATATAAGATAATTCTTATTTTTGTAGTAAAATTTGCATTTTTGTACTTTGTAAGACATACATTTTGTAAAAGGCAAATCAGGGAAATCTGTTTAGAACATATTAAGAATTAAATGGATGGTCTGTTGCTTGTTGTGAATATCAGAACATAGAAATATTGTTGGGAGTAATTAATTTCAGAAAAACACTTAGGAAGTGAATAACTGTTCCTATCCACATACGTCATCATTAGGAAACGTCTCCAGGTAATCTACTATATTCTGTACATTTCACTTGGTATTATATTGTATTACAGGTCCTGGTCTTGTCTTCATCATATATCCTGAGGCTATTGCTACACTACCCGGGTCTTCAGTGTGGGCCGTGATCTTCTTCATTATGCTGCTGACTCTTGGTATCGACAGTGCTGTAAGTACCCACACTGTCAGAAAAACGTGCATACAGCCCAGGTACAGTTTTATACCACAAGGTACAAACAACATTAATGTGCCCCCAATAGTACAAAATATTCCTCAGAGTCCATTCCTGTACCTTGAAAGGTACATTTACCTACAGCTAGGGCACAATTGGCAGAGCCTTGAGGGTAAAGCCCCAGTGACAAGTGACCTCAAAGGTACAAATTAGTACTTTTTCTGACAGTGTATTAAAGGGAGGAAAGTAACATGAATGCTCACAAATACTAAGAAACAAATAATAAGAATAATGATAAATATGTTTTCCTTATAAAGGCAGTCTAGTGGTGCTTCATTTTATGCGGGACGTCATTCTTTGCCTGTTGACAGTAGATGTACAGTAGAGCTGTTTGCTCTGTGACTGTGTCTATGGTCCATTGTTGCGGGTCTGCTTTCAGATGGGCGGCATGGAGTCTGTCATCACTGGCCTCATAGACGAGTTCAGGTTTCTGCATCGGCACCGGGAGCTCTTCACGCTCCTCATCGTCATGTCCACCTTCCTCATCTCCCTCTTCTGTGTCACCAACGTGAGTGTAGTAAAAAAAGACCTCTGATACCTGCTGGCAATGATATGGGTGGACATCAGCCGTGTTCCTTAATGTAAAGGACCCAGTTTCATTAATCAACAGGGAAACTGGTATTTTCACTCTCTTGTATACCCATTGAGGGTTGATGGTTCAGCCATTGTGTTTTTTTTTTTAATGGCTGTCCAGAAACAGTTGACTGGTGTGTTTCTTGTTGACTTACGAAACAGTTTTACTCAGTGGCAAGTTTGGCAACCGTAAGAAGCCGAAATGGACCGTTGACCACTTGCCAGATCCTTGATATTTCTTAGCGCTACATTCTAGGAGCAGGAACTGGACTGTGGCCATTGCGTAGTCACATTTGTCTTTCTTTAGCAGCTGTTAAGAGCTTGTTTAGTGTGCCGCAGATAGTTCTGTGAAATTTCAGTTCAGAACAGAACCTTATATGGATGGATTCAAACAGGAATTATTATGACGTGAATGTGTGGAGGTCGTTGGTAATGTTATAGAAAGTGAGGGAATTCGCATCCTGATAAAGACTAGCATAGCTTTTGTGACAAAAACAATTTCAGTTTGACTGCAATGAGTGATTTGAATATGTTCACTTTTTAGTTCCACTTCAGTACATAGACAGAGCCAAACATTTTGTGCAAAACAAGTTCATGCTAATGTTAGCTCTGCGACTCAGTAGCTGTCATTCTGAGTGTGCAGTGGATGACCAGGCACTGCCTCTTGGAGGGGGAAACCAGAGGTAGATAGTTCAGGTCCAGAAAGTAAAAATCCAAACCAAGATTTTGTTTCAACCAACCAGTTGAATACTCTGAAACTATGATTCCTTATACTGAACTTAGTTTGAAACAAAATCTGGATTTTTATTTTCTCAACCCGAGCTATTCACCTCTGGGGAAAACTGAATAGCAAGGTGACTTTAGCACCCACAACAAAATGCTAAATGCTGTTTTGGAGGGTTGACGGCCACCCAAACAGGCTGTGACGGTAACCTAAAGCTGCAGCTACCTCAGACATTTGTTTTATCCGCAGGGTGGGATTTACGTGTTTACTCTGCTGGATCACTTTGCCGCGGGAACATCGATCCTCTTTGGAGTGCTTATTGAAGCCATCGGCATTGCCTGGTTCTACGGTAAGGGTGACGACCCGCGTCCGCTCATGGCTGACAATGCCGATGTCGTATTAGGCACCTGATGGAATATTGGCTGATCTCAAGTGGCAGCAGAATTCCTCTGAAGTTGCGGTGACACAGAGCAGCGTCTGAAGTACCATGCTGGATGTCGGTTCTTGTTAAGTTGTTTTTGTGACTTACAAGCATCCAGCTTGTAGGTGTGTCAGTGTTACAAATCTTCATGTTTAGGCCAAAGAAGGTTGAAAATTGATTTGGCTTCCTGCAGTCCTTATCCTACAAAGTCTGTAAACTTCCGTAATTATTGAGCTAAACAGTTATTGTATTTATAAGAACATCCATTCCTTTTGAATCTTGGTCACAGTGAGACTGGGACATACCAGGGGGCACCCTGGGTGGGATGCCAGTCCATTTTATGAAAAAATTACACAAAACCATAGATTCTGCATTTTAAGAAACCTGTTGCTAAGATCTGAAATGACTGATCAAGACAGCTTATCTGAACTTTAGCATGGAAGATAAGTTTAGTGTTGCAGATAGAGACACTGATAGCCTGAGCAGGCTAACGTGCTAACGCTTGGCCTTTGGTGTGACTGGGCAGACAGCAGCACCCTGGGGCTTCGTTGTCCTTTTACAAAGCTCTGGTACTCCAGATTTGGACCCGCAGGCCTGGCCTCTCGTGGTACACTCCCAAGACGTCATGAGAATTTCTAATTTCCCTTTGATAAGCGCGTGCATGGAGATGCTGGGCAAGACGGAGACTGTTCTCCATATCAAGGTGGTGAAGGTCCTACATGTGATTTTCCTAACTGTTCCCAGCTTTGTACTCATAGCTGTGATGTGAACATGTTGATGTCTAAAACACTTCAATGTAAGGTAGTGATTCTTATTGATATAATCGTATCTTTCAAACTCTATAGATGTAACCATGAGTCACTGATCTTTTCAGTGTATGTTTGTTCTTTAAACACAAACCAACCATTTATTTGGCATGTTTGAAAACATAAAAGTTTACAGATTTGAACACACCCTTGACTTTAAAACTGCGTAGCAAGTTTATTTCTAAGAAGAAAAAATGTTTAAAGGTCATGAATTTTTTCCTCTTTGTTGTGTTTGAGGTGTTTGTTGCATGAATGTTTTTCTGTGATTTCATCAAATTAGTGGATCAGGTTAACAGCTCTTATCACAATACTCTATGAGCTGTTGTGTGGCTTGTGGGTTAGGATGCCATATATAAAAAGAAGGTCACTGGTTCAAATCCCAGCATCAGCAGAATGATTTTACCACTGGTCCCTTGAGCTCGGTCCTTAATCCCCAATCTATAGTTTTCACATGATGTCACAACCTTATAGGACCACCCATGTGGAGAGCAAAATAAGCTTTATTCCACTACCCGGCACTTAAAGTGTAAACCTGCTCTCAGGAGACGCATTTCCTATCAATATTTTAATAGGTGCAACTACCAACCATAACTGCTTAACTACCAGTGTCGCAGTGCGCACTCAAAAAAAAAAAACTATGCTGTGGATTATCTTTCTTCTCATAAGAAACATACTAGGGTCAAAGGTCAGACTGACAATGTTTTTTTGTAAAAATTAAAAGACAAAATATATCAGTCTGATCTTTTTTTGTTTCTAATCAAAAGAGAGATAATCCTCTGTTTTTTTTTGTTTGTTTGTTTTTTTGAGTGTACACCCCAACACTGGTAGTTATTACCATGTTTGTTTAGCCAAAATTTCCAATGCACAAATATGAAGGACTACAAAGCGTCCAGTGTTAGCACCCATTTTGGAAGGCTTTCCTTGCCCTCTAGATCTGTGGGCCAGTCACGTGACTGAAAACTAGGAATTGCTCTGACCCTGCTTTCGCAAATGTGCATCGCTTTGGATAAAACCCGCTGACTAAATAAGTCACGAAATTATCCTCCCACTGTGACCCTGTGCTTGCCAATAGCTGTCATTGAAAATCACAATAATGCTCTTTGCTTATAAGTGAACTTATCCTGGTAAAATATGAAGAGTTTTTGTTGTAGGGGTGGATCGCTTCAGTGATGACATTCGGGAAATGATTGGTCATAGACCGGGACTCTACTGGAGGATGTGTTGGAAGTTTGTGAGCCCTTGCTTTCTTTTGGTAAGCTTTTATCAATTATCATTCCCCTCCCCATTCCCCAAAGTACTGTATCCATCCATCCATTTTTATACCCACTTGTCCTATTAATAAAAAAAGAATGAATGACTTTGAAATGCTTCTGACTTAACATAGTTTATAACGTTAGTATATACTTTGGTATATACTATATACTACGTTCAAATTTTCGGTTATTTGACTGTTCTTTGATTTCTTTACCTGGGTTCATATTTTGAGCATGTTGTTCATTGAAGCCTTTTTCTGGATATTTTGACACATTAATATTCGGTTTATTTCTTAGTTCATGGTGGTTGTCAGCTTTGCGACTTTCAACCCACCAAATTACGGGTCGTACGTGTTCCCGATGTGGGCGAACATGCTGGGATGGTGCATTGCCATGTCCTCCATGGCCATGGTGCCCCTCTACGCCGTTTACAAGTTCTGTACTCTGCCTGGAAGATTTTGTGATGTGAGTAGTTACATATTATTTATAGCGATTCTTGTTTTTGAGTGAAGTGTAGTTTTTATGTAGTCAATGTTAAAAAAAAAAAGTCTCCATTCATTCTTTAAATTTAAAATTATTCTGACTTTGACTAGATGATCAATCTACAAAATAGTTTCTTTCAGTAAAGTACCTTCCTTCTTGACGGGAATGATGAATATTGCTAAATATTGGCTTCAGTTTATGCTTTATGTATACAGATGCTCCTCTACTTACGAACTTTCAACTTACAAACTTTCAGACATACGAACGAAGAGGACTGTAAGTTCAAATTGTGTTCATTGGGCTCCCATTTCCTGTCCGCAACATCAATTTTTTCTCTGCACTCCAATTCCGCCTAGTACGACTTCTGGCCGCTACTCCCGCCGCGCAGCAGCGTAGCGTGCGAACTCCCAGCATCCTAGTTCTTTGTACATGCGTATACCCTTAAAATGATGTTGAATAGCGACTTACGAACATTTCAAGTTACGAACAACCGTTCCGAACGTATCTCGTTCGTAAGTAGAGGAGCGTCTGTACTGTATTTCCATTCTTCATGATTTGTCTACCTTTCTGTGAATTTGGGTATAATTCCCAGGTGAGAGACTCTAACAAATGAGCACTGACACTTTTCCTCACTGCAGAAAGTGGCCTACGCCATCACTCCTGAGACGGAGCATCACCTGGTAGAAGCCGGCGAAGTCAGACAGTTCACGGTAAACAATATATTTTGCTTTCTTTAATAACTTCAGGTTGCCAAAAGTTAGAATTCAACTCAGCAACACATCTCACAAACACAAGGCATGTCATATTGGAAACGAGTGCATTTTAGCAGAGGTGGGTAGTTCAGGTCCAGAAAGCAAAAATGCAGACAAAGATTTTGTTTCAACCAACCAGTTGGGTACTCTGTGGCTGTGTCACATTATACTCAACTGTTGGTTGAAACAAATATGAACCAATACGAATTTAAGTCAGATTAACCTCTAATGTTCCTATATTATACTGTTCCTAACTATTCCTATACCACAATAATAAAAGTTGTGCATTAATGTTTTCTTACAATTACGGTGTTGGCAGCTCCATCACTGGCTTGTGGTCTGAGTCGTCCATGGATGAGGAACCTTGGCTGGCTAAGTTAGAGAACTTACAGTCCGTACTTTGAATCCTGGGAGGATGACTCTGTAAGTGCCAAAAAAAAAGGGTGTTCAAAAAAAAATAAAAAATAACGTATTCTCTGTAATTAGATGTGTGCCCGTGCTGTGACTTTGATCACAATGTTTCTGACTTGAGTCACTATCAGCCTTGATTCTGTATTTGACGACTGTTATATTGGGTAATGATGCCAGCGAGTATTTTATTGTGGCATGAAGTAAACCTGAGCCAAAAGAACCAGATTGATGCAAACCATCGAAGGAAATTCAAGTAAACATATTTCTTTTAAACGAATGTAGTCAGCATTTCTTTTAAGAAAAATCTTTTGGGTGTTGACATGGATTTTAAAACTATATACATTTAAAAACGTTTTATGTGTGTCATATGTCCCATACATCGGTATTTTTGATGTTTGTTTTATTTCTGTGGCAAATCATATTTTTATATATCTAACATTACCTGCCTCACAGCTAAATATAGTTCTAAGTACAATGAATTCAGTTTTAACTTCTGAACTGTTAATGTTTACAGCCATGTTTCAGAATCTTTTATAACAGTTTTCTGAAATTACTCTGTGTACAGTGCAGTTGTTCATCTTAGTGGCCTTAACAGATTATTTTATAGATAGTCATGAAAGTTAGTAGCCAGAGTAATTAAGAGTAATTATACATTTATATAATGTTTTATTTTGTTCAGAGTATCTATTTAAAAATATTAGTATTAACAATATCATAGTAACTCAGAGTTATTTTTGTTATTTGTGTCTTTCATAATAACTTTTTCTGCAACTCAGATGAACTTATATTTGTTGTCTACCATGTCAGTCAGAATTGTCAAAGTGTCAGTCATATATCACGTCCCTCCTCATATAATTGTACCATGATACAGTTTTTCATTATTTTTTCGAATTGACGCTGTTAACATGACCTGCCTAAGGCTTCTTCAAAGCCTTAGAAAATTAATAACATTTTTGGCCGTAGCTTGGCAACTATCAATTGACAATATAAATAATCGCTGACTCGTTTTAACATTCAATCCCTTTGATCCTCCAAGCTTTTCATAACCAAGATCTAACTTCTACACAGAATCATTGAATCGTTTAGTTTTATTTAATTTGCCTTGATGTTTTTTATCCATCCATCCATTGTCAGTCTTTTAATAGTTATATTTGTATAATGTAATTATTGTTGCTGTTTTGTTTTGTTGTTAATTTTAACAGTTTTAGAGCTGTTACTGCCATGAGCAGGATATCATCTTACAACGACGCTGACACATAATTCTCTCTTTGTCATAATACATTGAGGATCCTACAAGTTGCTAATGAGGTTGTATATATGCGTTTTCATTTTTGTGACAATAAGCTAACCTTCACAAAGACAGCGTTAATGGTAATATTAGGTTAATATGTGACACACATCTTTGCTTCTGTATTCGGCCTATGTGCCGTTTTTTATTTTTTTTATTTTGAACTTGGACACCTCAGCTACATTGTATGATAAATCCTTGACAATTCAGCAAATCAGCACACAGCCCTGTTCAAGGAATTTCCTTGTTTCAAAATTAAATGCAATGTTAAGTATTATAAAACTGAAGTACTGCTTTTAGTCTGAAACAAGAGCACGTCTTGTATTGTTTTAAGCACTTTCAGCTGTGTGGTGCTTTCTCTTTTCATTAAGGAAACATTATGTCTGCGCACCTAAAGTTACAGCAATGAGTCAGCCTAAGCATCTGGTTTTGACTTATTAGTACATTAAACCTATGTAAAGCCATACGCAAGATTAAGTTATTAATCGTTTCTGATATCTTAGCTCCATCTACAAAGTAGCATCGAAAATAGCAACTCACTGAAGGTGACTTTCATATGGCAGACCTAAGACAGAGATAAAGATAGAGATCAAAGATGGAGATCGACAATGCTCACCTTCAGAAGTTATTGTATAATAACACATTTATGACATGTCCTTTTGATGTAACTCTGTTAATATGTTCAGTTGGCCAGCCATCAAATGTGAATCGTAACTGGAAGGGACTACGGTTTAACCGCGATTGAAACTTGTGGCAGGCTCTTAAGATGTTTTAAAGTTGTAATAGAAAATATATAATGATTTAGGATAAAGAGGGAATTAGGCATTTCCAGACTTTAAGAAAGAGATGTTTTACTGACAGTGAATTTGTAATGTAAAAGTAGAAGCCGTGTGGACTTTGTCAATGTGTTGTGTGAGAAGCTGTTTTACATGGGTTTACAGTACTACAATACTACAATACGGCTAATGTGTCCATTTATTACTGCAGCTTTCTGCTGTTAAAATTAGCTTGCCTCAGAATTCTGAACATGATTTGTTGTGTGAAGCATAAAAGGTTACGTGGATTCAATTGCAATGTTTTAAGACTGTTTAATGATATTTAAATCTGCTTATTAAAAATGTATTCTGTACAAAACAATCTGTGTTGTCTGCTTTACAAATACCATTCATGTAAAATTACACCTTTATGCTATGTCAAATACCATTTACAGTTTCTCTGGGAAATGTTTTAGGATATATCATGACTGACAATAACACAAGAACAAGGCATATGTTTTTTATTATAAATGTAGAATTACATACATCAGAAAACAAAACAAAACAAATGAATATAACATGGTTTATGAAAGACTGCAATCTTTGCTCTTGAAGCAAATTTGCTTATTTCTTCACTTTTATCTTAGTATCCAGATCAAATTTCAGAGATTTTAGAAAACATACACAAGATCTTTAAAAGGTAACTACTACCTTTCGAGATTCAGCCGTCTGGTTATTAATCCTTTCCACAGCACAATGAAATGAATATTTGAATTTTGCACTAGCAATGACCAATTAAATAGATGCATCCTTTCATTATTATCATTAATAATGGAAAATTATTTGGGAAACTGTAAATTTTCATTATTTAACCTAGAGTTTTGCAAATTTGGCTGAAAACTTCAGAAGTAAAAGTCCACCATGTTTCCGCACTCTATCTATTGATGTATAACTGAAAAAAAAAGAACATTAATTAGTCTAAGCTATAAGCAGGGAGAGAATGTTTTCCTTAGGAATACTTGCCTGAATGCTGTTTGGGAAACAGGCATTTAAAAACATAATTGTGAGCATGATTTGTTTTGAACAGTACTAGAGAGACATTCAAAATGTCTCAGGTATGAAGGTAGAAAACATATGTTTCCATCTCAAACTCACTGTTAACGTGAATGAGAATGATTCACTGCATTACTGTTCCAAAATGAACTTTGTAAAACGTGAGTATTTTGAAGAAACGTAATCAAGCATACTATTTAAGGAGCCAATTGTAATTTTCTGTAATTAAAAGATGTATATATTTGTGTAGTTTTCCATGATATGTATTATACTGTATATGTATGATGCAGTCATGAAACTATATATAAATTAACAGGTCACTGGTGAGGTATTTGTGAGATGCAGACGTGACCTCATGAATGTCAGCGTAATGGACAGCGAGAGCAGCTCTGTATAAACTGTTTTCTGGCATATTTACAACAATGAATTCCTGTTATCTGTCTGTCATCATGACCCAGGCCCTTGTTTTTAAAATATGACTAAAATATTGCTACAGATAACAGAGTCACGGGGCAAATAGTTTCACCAGTTTGTAAATGAACAATAGGCAGAATCATCTGTAGTACATTCCCTTTGTAAAATGCAAGTCAATCAGGTTAGAGTAAGGCACACTGTGAACTTCTGCTAGGTACAGGGAGGGATGGATGGATGGACGGACGGGCGGATAGACGGATGGATGGATAAATGGATAAATGTGACAGGTGCATACCCGTCCTGTACTTTAAATTTTATTTCGTTCTGATGAGAAAAAAATAATGCCAGTTAAATGGTGACATATCAGATTAACATTTACGGAAAGAGCACAAACGTGGACGGCTCTGATTCCTCCTGACATTTTACAGCACAGAATGATGATTTAATGGATTCCACCAATTATACTTAATTTGCCAACCTGTTTGTAGCCAAAACACAGGATGTGTATATGTGTGCATATATACTGTACTGTGCAAATGTCTTAGGCATTCAAAGAAACAAACTACATGTCAAACTATGATGTAATGACTGCCAAGGTTTGTCAGCTTAGCCATTTTATAGCCTCTCCTAAAATCACCCAGGAATTTGCTGGAACTACCCAGTACATCAAGACAATGGTTTAAGTGAGAGTTGGAGACTGGGCCGGGAGATACAATTTAATTTTTAAAATACAATGGTCTGTTTATTGAGGGGATAAATGAAGCCAAATGAAATATTTGGGGGGGGGGGGGGGGGG
>JAODJU010000138.1:4136421-4151397 GCA_026776725.1 Gnathonemus echidnorhynchus | reverse complement strand
GTGGGGGGGGGGGGGGGGGGGCGGGTGCCAGGCCCCCGGTTCCAACACTCCTGCACCACTACTACCCCACTTTGTTTGGCCAATCAATGGTTATTTAACTAATTACATTAACAAATTGAGATTGTGGTGAGGATTAACCCCTGTCCCCAGTGAAAAGCACCTACAATGGGCACAAAAGCATCGGAACTGGAGCTTGCCTCAATGGGAGAAGGTAACTGGGCTGATAAATCACCTTTTCTGTGGTATCATATGGACAGCTGGGGTGTGTCCAGCATCTGTGGGATGTGTGGAAGAGACCAGTCTGATCTGCAGCTACATCGGTATATTTATGCTTTATTGTGCAAAAGTCTTAGGCAGTCAAAGAACATGCTATTCATTTACATCGTAGGTGTATATTTAGTAAGGAAAAGAAGCACAATTTTCCATTAGAACATAAGCAAATTAACAGTAATGCAATTAAAACTAACAAGAATTTCTTCTGTTCTGCAAAAAGTCACTGATATCTTGTTGGATGTCTAGAAGAACACAGCTTCAGTTCCCAAACCTCTCCCCAGGGGCACTTCAACCATTCCATGTATTTGTTAGCCTGGACGCTCTGACTGGTCTGCGGCTAAGTAGCTCACAATTTACTCCCATGGCCATCATCCAAATTATCTGCCATTTGTAGCACCTTCTGATAGCCTCATCCCCATCCCTCGTCAATGAGTCTTGGCTGCCCATCACTTTGTCAGGCGTTTGTCCATCCTCAGACCACGCTCACTAGGTACTCATCCTGGCTGTCCATGAACTCCTGAAAGCTTTGCCAGTTCGGAGATGCTCTGACCTAGTTGTCTGGCCGTAATGATTTGTCAATCCAGTCTTTTCCGCGGCTCATTTCCTCCACATACAGCATCGACTACGAGTGCTGAATGTCGGCTAACTGTCTAATATATCCCAGACCTTGATGCACACCATTTTTGCAAGATAGTCAGCATTATTTGCTTCACGTGGGAAAGGTCATAATGTTTTGGCTCACTGGGGTATGTACAGTATGTTCCCTGTTATCTGAATTAGAACTTAATAGACTTTTCTTTGTACTGTTGTTTACATACTTATATATACAGGACATGTCTGCGGTTTGCAAAGAAAACCAAGTTCACATACACTCTGATACCCTTCCTATGTCTTTTACTCTGAATTCCTGGGATGTATATGTGTAACCATAATTCCTTAGTGTCATAACATTATAAAATCTAGGCAAATGTCTCATCTGTTTACATGCTGGATATCCATATGTAACCTCGAACTCACAAATGACCCTAAACACACGGAGGAATTGACAGCTCTGATATGAGAGTGGCAGTGTATTTTCATGTACCCCCGGGGAATGTGTGAATTAACACTGACATTTTCACTGTGTGGAAATTACCGCCGTATAATTTATGTGACAGGGGCGAGTATATCTGGCTGCCAGTGTAGATTGAATTGGAAGCTGAATGATGCGGCAGGGAAGTAAAGGAGATGGCCAAGTCGGCCTCATCGGGTCTGGTATTTTTGGGAGCCCACTCCAAGTCACCTCAGGCCTTGCCCTGCTAGTGTAATGACTCTTTGTGGCCAACAGGGGGCCCCAAACCCCAGGGGCACCACACAAGTGCACTAGATTGGTGGTAAACACCACTGCTCTCTGTGGACTCCCAATGAACCTTGAACATAAGAGCTTATGAATAAAATGCATCAGGACTTGAGATGCCCATTTGCCCCCTGGTCGTCTTCAGAGCTGACAACCACGGTGACTGAACACCTAATACACCAAATGCTAAATTTGGCATGAGCTTGTACAAGATAATTAGAGAGCGGAGCCAGTCAGCGGTTGTTTTCAAACAATAGAACAGGAGCACAATAAGTGAAATTGATTGCATTGCTACATTAATTATGGTCTTGAGCTTTGCTGTTGTTTTATTTCACCAGCTATCCTCGAATCCTGGATATGTATCTCTGTAGCTCGTAGATCAGCCTGTACGGAGTTTTACTAATTTAGCACGATTTATGTTTATTCTACCTCATTCCATCTATGAACTGTGCCAAAGCAGAACAAAATAAAGCCTTATGGCTAACATGGGTGTGGAATGTGCTAAACCAACATCCATCCATTTTCATTAACCCAGCACAAGGTACTAAGGTACCTGGCATTCACCCTAGGAAGCAGAGAGCACCCAACACAGGCCACCCAGAACGAATGCCACAGTAATTGAAAACTTACAGTATATCTCCTTTCAGCTGAGTATTACTTACCTAGTATAACTAATGAATTACTTGCCTAAGATCTTAATACTAATTTTCTGGAGTATTTCCTAGATATCTGTTGACTAGAGTGTCTGGAAAGCAGTTGCCCATTTACAGAAGACTGGGCCATCTAGTATCAAGTATACTGGTAGTATATAAGTATATTTAAGAAAATGACTGCGAAAACTTGATATGTAGCAAATTGCATAATTCTGTATTATAATATTTACTGCTGTGTCATCCAAGCTGTTTCATTTTCTGTAAATTAAGTACTATATTTATGGAAAGTGTTACACAAGCTGAACTGTTTGAACACTGTATAGTAATAATACTCTTAGTTTCTCCATATATAAACTTTGAAGGTGCAAACCTGGAGCAGAGCATCAAGAATGGAAGCTAATGGTGAGGATGAATGCTGGAACATGATTGTTGTTGAACTGCAAATGGAAATCCAAGATCTGATGATCTATGGCACCACCATTTGTAAACTGATGACAGAAACCAGACTTGAGACCCTCAAGGGCGAGAGCCAAGCTGCCAATAACAGATGGCTATGATAGATTAAGTTTAATGTAAAACCGGCTTCCTAAAAAAAGGGGTGCCAAGCGAGGTAGCTACTTAAAGAACATTATATCTATTTCGTTTAGTGCCATTTTTGTTTGTTTTGTTTTCCATTGATCAGAAGATAATCAATGTCCCCGAAATAATGTCCTGTAAAAGGTGCTAAAACAAAGAAATATTGCATTTTTGACTGACGGGTGAATCAAGAGTGTTAGCGGGCTGCAAAAATCATTTTGACAAACTGATGTCACCATTTGGTTTCCAAGGAAATTGTGACGATGGGAGATAGAGGGCTGTCTCTATCAAAAGTAATTAGGCAACACACAAAGAACTTATTCATTTTTATTATTCACAAAATTATTTTACAAAATTTTCATAGATATGTGTAAAATAATAGCATTATGGGCAGGGAACAATGAAGGTTATTTCAATGGAAATACCTAATTTTCTGTTTTCTTACCCACTTTAAACTATGTGTATCTGCATTTACCACTTGATGAATGTATTTACTCATTTATTAAATACTTGTTAACCCCACACTCAAGTACAGCAGCCTAGTGGGACAGAGATCTTCTACAAGTTGCTTTCTACACTACATGAGAGACGTGAATCAACTCTGGAGGCTCACTGCCGTTTCCAGATGTTACCAGTGTGACACTGTACATTTCAAATTGAAAGCAGTGTTTGTTGTGTTCTGGATTTCCCTCGATTGTACACTGTCCACTGCTGGAGATCTCTCCCCATTGTCTGTGCGAGGCTTATCACAGTGAGTTACCTTTCACACCTTCACACATCTCTTTCAGTGTCATATGCCCCAAAATAAACACTCTCCTTCCTCTCCTCGATTTCGTATTTAAATCGACCTGCGCCGTGAGGCACCGGGGGGACAAATCCAGCATCCCTGTGGCAAACGGTCCTGTAATCTCAGGTGGCGTTTCATCCATTTAACGCATGGCTGCTTGTGAGCACCACAAAAGCATTTCCCACATCTCTCTGTGGTTTTTATTATGGCATATTTATTACCCACTGCAGTATCCATGGGTTCAGTAAGAAGGAAGTCTGATGCTGTGTTATGTTCACTGTACATTCCCTTTGTAATAGATGGACTGTTTTTAATTGAATTTCTTCTAAGTACAATCATAAACTGCTAACGACATGCTCTGTCAGTATTCCTCACTCAGAACAAATTCTTGCCTACTGGAATCTCCTATTGGGGGATTGTCACCTTATCATGGTGGAGAGGTTTGCATGGTTTGACAAGCCACAGAGATCAGTCTTCTGAAGCCCGATTTCCTGGTAGGGCTTCCCATGGTGAATAGGTCTCTGTGGAGAAGCTAGACAAACTATGACCCAACAAACACCCCCATGACCGAAAAGCAGAGTTCCCTGTCTAGGATAGGGTTACTGGGATCCATCCACTGAGCCAGGCCAGCTGGGATTTTTCCATTAGAGCAGAGTGTTGCCACCCTGACACTGCTAGCTGCACAGTGGTAAACTCTTACTGTTGTTTATTGACTTCTTTACAAGCCCCATGCTGTCCATAATAAGCACCATGTTCGAACAGGAGGATGTTCGTTAGAGTACTTAGCACTGGACTACGTCAGGCTAAAGTTCAACGCTCGGCTTTAGGGCTCTTTTGGCGCCATGAGTTTGGGACACTCGCGTGAACAGAGATCTGTGGTGGTGAAGCAGCAGCCAAGTCACTGAACAAAGACTGAGGTTCATCAATGTACCTCCCCAATGCCTACTGTGGTCATGAGCCATGGGCAATGACTGAAAGAACAAGGTCGTGAGTACCGGTGGGGAAAAATGTGGAGTGGGTTTCGAGTTTCCAGACTACCTCTTGGTGAGAGGGATGAGGAGTTCAGAGACCTGGAGAGATCTCGAAATAGAGCCGTCGTTCTTTCAAGAGAAGCCAGCTTGGCTGATTCAGATGTCCTCTTGTTACGTTCCACTGGGTAGAGGCCCTGGTGCAGACACAGGACATGCTGGAGGGACTGTATGTCCCAGTTTAACATCTGGGCATCCTGTGAACGAACTGGAGGTCCCTAGTGGTCTGACTGGCAAAGCTTGCTGCCACCGTGACACTCACCAGGAAAAGTGTGCAGTGTGAAGCAGATGGTGAAGATGTTGGTGTTTGCCTGTGCTACACAAACAAAACTCTATACCAGTAATAAAAATGCAACACACACAAGTATTAAAGTATGTGAGCATTTCAACCTTGTTATTAACCATACAGTAGGCGTTAAGCAAAGTCATCTTTCAGTTCTGGCTCTTTTTTAACCCAAAATACATTCACACATTCATCCATTCTCTGTTCCAGTTACCTAGTAAAAGACCTCAGGTCTTGACAGACACATAAAAAAGAGATTTATTTGCATTACTTGGAGAAAACTGCCCCTGTTATTTTGTAGCCTCATACATTAGCATTAGCATTGTATTATGTGCTTTGGAAAAACACTTAATGTGGCTGAAATGACTTTGTGGAGGTTTTTCCTTTGTAGAAGCAGGTAGGCAGGCCAGGTCAGTCGGAGGGCGATGCTGGGAGCATCCTGTCTCCTGTTAGTGGGTCTCAAGAGTGGATGTTGTTTGGAACCTAAATATGAGTATTGGATCTACACCACACTGACAATACAATTTATCAGAACTGTTAATGAGACTTTCTATCTGTCTTCAGAACTGGCATTCAGATGTAACCGACTGGGAAAGAACAAAATGATCACAAGAACAATGCAGGTAATTGGTCCGGCTTTTCTCCAGACAGCCTGCATGACCCCGAATCCACTCAGTTCATTATCGGTCAAATACAAAAAATCTGAGACATGATAAAAGTTCCTGAAAATCAACTACAAGGAGCTTAGGAAACACTGAAGAGGGACACCTGAGCACCATTAAAAGCTATAGATCAGCGTCTGTAAAACAGGCGAAAAAATCAAAACATCTAAAGCAGAACATAAAGCAAATTATAGACCAAAAATGATACCAGAAAACATCTCCTCCTTAGCATATGTTGATTGAGCATCTTATTTGCAGCGCATTATTATATTATAATGGGACGCAGGTGGGTGGATGCTGTCCGTTTAGAGCGAGGCCTCCATCATGGCGCTTCTCACAGCCTCTGTTGTGGATTTCCGTCACATCAATGCTCGCTAAGATGGCCAGACTCGATTTTAAGTGTAATTACTCGCATGATTCAGACATTTGCTTCTCAGCATGTAAAAAATTACAGGAAACAGAAACACATAAGTTAGAGCAGATTAAAATATTAAAATGTGACACTGGGCTCTAATCCTGTTCAGTGTGTACGGCTGATTTATTCGGTCTGGGATTGGCTCTAGACCCCCCTGCCACCCTGACCAGGATGGATGGATGTATGGAATATGGGAATTTACAAGTAAGAGACTCAAAAGGTATTTGAGTTGCAGTTCTGTTCCATTTTGTTACACTTAATATTTCATCTGAGGTCCGTTATGGGAACATGATATTATTCAAATATAATTATTATCACAGGTAAATGTGTTATTGATTTAAATATGTAAATGTTGAATGCATATAAAACTGAATTCGAATGTTACCTGTTTCTGCAAAAGCAGATATCAAAATAGTTGGTGCATTGGAGTATGGAAGATGAACTACAGAAAAATTACACAGTTTTATTGCCATTTAATAAATGTCACTAGAGACACAGTGTAAATAAAGTTCAGATTTTCTGGATAGTATCTGCCTCTCCACTGATTCCTGTGATGGCCAGTTGAAAAGGTCTAGAACCACCACTGCACGTATCCTGGTTATGTTCATCAGGAGGGCCTGCAGCCTGTCATAGGGAGTGTAGAGGGCCTGGGTTCACACTGGCTGGGAAGCCAGTTCATCACAGGGCACATACATACACTCAGTAGCAGACACTGTGTGTAGTTCAGAGACACCAATTATCCTGACTGTACATCGTGGGACTGTGAGGGGACACTGGAGTACCTGGAGGAAACTCGTGTAACACTGGGACGCAAACTGCACAGACAGAGCGAGGGAGGGATTCACCCCCCTCTTCCCTGAGGGCTGCTTCTTAAGTTACGTTACCACTCACTACGCTCATCGCGCCCTAATTTCAGCTGCTGCACAACTTCAGTCGAAAAAAAACAAAAACAAAAATTGTCTACGTATTATTTTAAGGTAACAGAAGTATTTCCTTTTCTTTTGCAAGTAATTGGTGTGGTAAAACAAAATGAAAATTGTATCAAACAGGAGAGATAAAGTGACACCTGATCACTGAAGGAAAATTGGGAATTATATAACTTTAGTGATTATATAAACAGTAATATCAATTAATATATACATATTGTGATACTACCTTTTATTCACAAGCGACTAATTGTACCTCATGTCGCAGTAGAACAAGCTAAAAGTCTGGGTTTTGCGTGGATTCTTTGAGGGTTACACATAAGCACCACTTCTGTGTTATTCTGCCATCTTGTGGACGAGCTGAAACACTGCTTGGAATTTGAATCTCCGTTACATGTAATATACCGTAATATAATGATTTAGCTGAAAATTAAAGGCAGATTATTCTATAAAACATATTTTGCAAAGCATTTGTACCGTCTGCCATTGACAATTATATCTAGATTTCTTTACTTGAATCAGGGAGATATATTTAGGCCTATAATTTATAGACCTATGTAGATATCATATAAATAAAACAAAAATGCCTTCTGACTCACCATGTCTGATTAACTAGACTAACAACAACTAGCCTTTAAAATGTTCTTCTATGTTACTACTTTATCAATTTGTTCGTTACCTTAAGCGTAAATTAATTCCGTATAAACAAAACTTATTTAAACAGTTAAACATGAATTTGCTTAGAATAGGTAGTAGGCCTATGAAAAGGATATAGATCTGCTTTATAGAAAAATGCAATTATTTTACAGTTGATCTTATAGCTTTTGTTGTCCGCGAACGAGGCTATTTAGCCGTTTGTTGTCATATTGTGGGGGGAACAAACATGTTTTTAGATACGGACACAGCGCATCTATGGGGAAGCAACATCCTGGCTGCGCGCTGCAACCAATTCTCTGGGCGCCTCATTAAAGCGTTGCCTGGTTCTGAGGCTCAAAGTTTGGGGGCAATACTGACGATCTCCTGGTGGCTTTAAGCTGGCTGGACCTAAAATGTGAAAGGAAGCAGGCTGCGCTTGTCTAGCTGTTGATTGCTGCTGATTACGTTAATCACGTTGCAGGAAGATGGTGCGTGAGTTTCTGCTGCTGGAGATGTTTCTATAGAAACATTTGGAAATGGTTGGGAAGCTTCCCCTGATGTCTCAGAGCTTCATGCAAAGCGGTGCATGACATGTGTCCTCTCAGCTGCAATATCAATGCTTAGGCACCAGTGCTTCGAAACAGCCAGACAGCGTCGCCTTGAAATATAAGCCGCATGCTGGTATGATCTGCTGAGGAATATGCAGTTTGCGTGAGTTATCTGCGGAAAGTTAAGGGAAAGTGCGCTCTCTCCGGAGCGTTAAAAAGACCAATACTCATCATGCACTTTTTAATATCACGACTGTTGTAAATTGCATCGCAGTCCCAAATTTTCTAGTGCTCGTCTAATACCTTGCAGGCTACAGGTAGTAACTAAATTAAGGGCGCATCATGAGCGCAGAGAAGCCCAGCTTCCTGTCCCAGCCCGTCGTGAAAAATATATACGTGTATCGCAACGGCGATCCTTATTACGAGGGCCGCCGGCTGGTCATTAACGAGAAGAAGGTGTCCAGCTTCGAGACCTTCCTGCGGGAAGTAACCGGCGGCGTGCAGGCTCCGTTCGGCGCCGTGAGGAACATCTACACGCCGAAAGCCGGACACCGGGTCTCCTCTATGCAGCACATCCAGAGCGGGCAGCGCTACGTGGCCGCGGGGAGCGAGAGGTTCAAGAAGCTGGAGTGAGTGAGAACTAGGAAAAAAACTGTAAAATAATATATATTTTTAAATCCTATTTATTTCTTGGTTTACATGACCACAGGTTAGTTTCTGCAAGTCTTGTGTGTGTGTGCCGAGCGCGCGTGTGTTAGTGTGATCCAGGTATACATTACATTTTGGGGACCAAATGTTCCCACAATGTTACAGAACCTGTTATTGTAACGTTGTGGGCCATTTTTAGGTCTCCACAAGGGGAAACTCAATTTTATAAAAATCAGTGCCTGCAATCAAAAATCTAAAAATGCCAAAACTCTTGTATTTTGTTTGGTTACTTATGGGTAAAGTTAGGGCTGGGTAGGGGTTAAGGTTGTCATTGTTGGTATTAGGGTTTTCCCATAGACGTGTGTGTGTGTGTGTGTATACAAACACACAGACACACACACACACACACACACACACACCAATAAAATTAGGTTTTGCCCATTTCTTGCCCTGAGATTTCTGGATGTTTATTGTGTCAATATTGTGTCACTATGTTTGTTTCATTCGCCATTCAGCTCTGAAGGCTTATTCTCCACAGAGTACATTTGGAGTATATCTCTATTTTTAGATTTTGTTTTTGGACACATTATTTACAGTGGTGCTTGGCAGGGAATATTCTGCAGCTGAACGTCTAGATAAATATAGGAAGCCTTAAAACTAAGGAGTGTCGCATTTATCTCAGCATTGTGATTCGTAGTTGTTGCATTAGAGTGTTTACATGCTTGGTTATTATTGCCTTTGAAATGCACAAACTATTTTGCCCATCTTTTCCAGCTATTCACAGATTGGCACCAAAAAGAAAAAGCTTCTTCAGAATAATGGAGTAATGGTAAGGTCCTGCCTTCATTTTGTGGTAGATCGTTTATTTATTCATCTATTCTGCTGCAGCGCTGTGAATTAGCTGACTTACACTTGCAGAAAGCATTGTACTGCTGGCATGTGTGATTGGGGGTAACGCGGAAAGGCTTTATTTTGCTGTCATTTGAGGGGGACTTAATCTTCTTGCTTCAACTGAAACCCTACAGACTGTTTGTCTTGATAATGACAGCTGTAGTCGTATCTCCCCCTCTCCTGTTGCTGTGGTATAACCTCACCCTAATTGAGTCTGACTTTTGACATTCACTGGAGGATAGCCCGAAATCAGGAAGCCACCCCGTAGCCCCTTGGTAGGACATTTCCAAGACCCACATCTTGGCCAAGGACAATCAAATCAGATATAGGAATCTGTTTTTTTTTTTTTGGAAGGAAAGTGAAAGCGATTACTGCAATGTCAAGGAGTAGCTTTACTTAATGCGAAATTGCCTTCATCAGAGGTAATTAAGCCTGCTCCACTTGACCATAAAAATCTGCAGAGGGGTTACTGAGTAATGTACAATAATATCCAAGTGTCATATCACAGGCCATCTCTGCCAGCCTTTCTGTCTAAGTTCTCTGCAGAAAAATAGAACTATGAAACGGGAGAGAGGAACAAGCTGAACAATGAATCCTGGACGGATGTTTGGGCAGGAGGATTGCTGGTCCATTTCTCATAGTGCTCAGTGGTAGAATGGTGGTGCCCCTGAGGACTGGGGGGAGGGGGCTTTTGGCCACAAAATAGTCACTACATTAAATATTAAATAAATGCGTTGTTATTTAGGAGATTCCGCTAAACGGCTTAACTACGATCTTCTGAAAATTTGCCGACCAGTTTCTTCAAGACAAAACAAGGAGGATGCAGCAAACTGTACAAATGCATGGAAGGCAGGGGGGCCCAAAGTGACCCTCCCCTCATTGCCGGGCAACCCATTAGTTGACATAGGTTGCTGCCTAGGGTGCCGTTTTTTGAGGGGGGTGTCAACTGAGCAACCACTGGCTCCTCCCTGGCAAGCCTCACCACTGGCACCCCCAGACGCCCTTGGTGCGAGGATTGTGTGCAGCTCACTGCCCAACCCAAGGTGAACTCAGCCAGTGAAATTTGGCAAGGGCCTCTCCTGAGCTTTGACCGTTACTGATGGTAAGTGATGGTCCACTGAAAGAAAATCCATAAGGATGGCAGCGGCCAGATGAAATGCTTTGGGTAGTTCCTGGGAATCCGAGAGGACACCAGGGAGTTTTACAGGGAGTGGTCTGACCCACAACAGGCAAACAATTTAGCTCAACAAGCCTTTCTGGTTGTCCTCATAGCCATGAAAAATGCCTCGTATTAAAACCCTCTGCCACCTCAGGAAAAGACGCAATTAAATTTGCTAGTGGATGCGACTTGTTTAAAAGCAGTTCATTATGGTGGCACGGCTCATTGGAGTGGATTTGCAGATTTGGGATTAGTGATAGAGAATCCCATTAGGACAGAGCACAGCTCACATAATACCCCCATCAAACTGCCAGTGTCACACCCGCAAATGAGTACCAGCTGTGCAGAAATTCCTCACCGTTGTTCCTGTGACAGATTTCTCCCTCTAAGTCTTGGAGAAAGAGTCAGTCGGCAAGGATGGAGATGCAGCAGCTCTCTGGCTGAGATAGTCAGATGGCATAAGCGTCAGGCCTGTGCACTTAGGGAAACGAAAAAAGCACCAGGTTCGGTCTCTCAGGGAGATGTTAAAATTGAGTTAATAATGAAATAAGGAAAATTTAAGAATAAAGTCGCAGAAGTGTAATGAATGGGGAACCGTTTCAGTTACAGATTAATAAAAATGTAAAATTTTACTAGCATTGCTTTACCATGAAAGTATCAAGACTATCTATCGATGCATTCATTTCATGTTTAATTTTGATAAATTTATAATAAGATGTTAGCTCCTGTAAAATAAGGAAAATTACATTTTACAATATGAATGCAATAGGGGGTGTAAAAATATTAAAGTGTCAGTATTTGCTGCTTGTGCTCATCTTGTATTTCACTTCTAACTTTCCGCTCCTGCGGCCCAATGAAAGCAGTTTGCCTCTCCTGTTAGAGTTATCAGATAGACGAGGTGTAATGTTCACCCATCCTCCCTGCTGCTGAAGTGTGATATCACGCTAACGATTAAATATTCATTCCTGGAGCACCAGCACTGTCTGGACATGTGGCGTCAAACCTGATGATTGCTCCCGCGGCTCCTCTCTCGATGGTTTCTGCGAGAATTCTCCCTCCGCTCAGAGATTTAGTCAGCATTCCCGTTACACTGCAAGCGTAGGAACCTTTTTGTCGTCTTGTAAAATCCAGTGCGTGAATTTGTTCACTGTTTCCTTGTTCTTACCCAAAGCTTTTTATTGGTAGGAGCTGAGCTACTGGTTTCCCAGGTAATTGGCAAGACCAGACAGGCTTAAACAGGCAATCTATTCGCGGGGGGGCGCACTGCCCCATAACACCCTCTTGTTCTCTCTGATTGTTTCAATTAGAGAGCCCTCCATGCATTATTTTTGTGAAAGCGCACAGCGCCTCAGCCTCGACCCCTGGGCCCCCATGCCTCTTCACCCCGCAAGAGCGTGGATCGCCGTTGCTAGGGAATGGGGCCCAATGAAACGAGAGTTCGGCCATTTTACTGTCCCAGCCCTAGAGTACAATCCATACCAGCCTCGGCCCTAATAAAATCTAGATTGGATGGTTCACAAATGAGGAGAGCTGGCCTCATTTTTTTGTGCGTTACAGACATGAGATTTTGCATTGGAGTTACGTACTTGGGGAAATTAAGAACCTGGTTATGCACTGCAAAAAATGAAAATTTAAGTATAATTTTCTTATATTTAGACAAAATTTCATTAATAAACTGACTAATATGACAGCTTATGAACAGGATTAATTTGCTTGCGTTTAGGCGTATTGTCTTATTTCAGGAAATCTTACCGAGGACAATTTTCTTACTGCGCTGGCAGATAATTTAGCTAGTTTTAGGCCTTCATGTCTCAAAACAGAAACAGTTTATCTTGAATTTGAAAAGCCCTTTTTCACAGTGTATGGCGCAGTGCATCAGCCTGTATCTGTGAGGACGTGGATTACAGACAGGCGCACTGCTGGTGTTTTGCTGCTCTTTGTAGCTACATGGTTTGCTGTTTAGCAAAATTATAGTTACACGAAGCCGTGTGCATACTTCATGAGCTAGCTAATGATTAACAACGGATAATTAATGAGGGAAAAGTGCTTAACACTGTAATCAGTTGAGGCGCTAGTGTTTCTTCATGAATAATTCATTGTGTGCCATCTAATGAAATTGTATAGCTTCTATTTTTACTTGATTGCACATGCACAGCTACAGTTACGTTGTGCCTCGTTGAAGGTACAGTAATAAATAGTGCTTAATGTTGTAAAATTATGTCATAGAACTGTGGCTTTTAGTGGCCTTTTGAAATCTCTTTTCTTCTGTCGTTCTCAGGTAAAGCCAGTGGCCCAAAGTCATATAGTTGCATCAGCGAGGTTCCTGAAACCCATCAAAGAGCCCTGTCTGATTTTGTAAGTCCTCTGGCACGTAGAAAGTGTTGTCTTCCGACTGGGTTTGGCGTGCCGGCAGGGGAAGGCGTGCCTTCCCGGTGCCCAGTGCTGACGCACTTTGCCATTTTCCAGCGTGGTGGCGAATGGAGACGTGCTGAACCCCCCAATCCGGCTTCTGATACCCCAGCGGATGCTCGGCCTTTTCGAGCGAGTGCTGGAGATGATCACCGAGAAGATGAATCTCAGGATTATGGGAGGCGTCCGCAGGTAGCTGCTGTACAAGTCAACACGTTTAACCTTAATTTCGGGCTGGGACTCGTGGTGCTTGGAACACGACATGAAAGTCATTAATTGCAGCTATGTTTTTGATGGCACCGGATCGCCCTCAGATTAAGAAACTTTCTTCTCTTAAGGTGGTAAAAACTCTCCCTGTATATCATGTATTCAGACCTAAAGGCCGCAGTGTCTCATTCTTGGCAGCCTGTACACGCTGGATGGGACGCTCGTCAGCGATGGAAATGACCTGGAAAGCGGACAGTACTACGTGGCTGTTGGGCGTGAGAAGTTTAAGAAGCTCCCCTATAGTGACCTCATATTTGCCAAACCAGCATCGATGAGAAGATTTGTTGGGTAGAGTTTATTTGAACCATCTAACCTAGAAATATCTAATTAACATTGTCTTTATTCATACAGATAGCACATGTTTTATACGTAATACACATGTTCAACCATCTTCTCAACCTATTCTGGCCAGGGTTGAGGGGTACTTATTGCCTAATTTAATTTTTAGTAACTTTACGCTTGCTTCTATATTTTGATATTTTGATGTCGCTACAATTGTTTCCAGTTCAGTATAGCCTTCCCAGTACATGCCATCCTTTGAATGTCTACATCAGCCTGAGTGTTCTGTCGGAATCTGCAATCGAAACGTATGAACATGAAAACTGCCAGATGTGATTTTGTAGGTCAAAGGCTGCCTCCCTGCCTCCGATTTACAGAGTCAAAAAGCAGAGTGGACCTGTAAGTACATGTGGTTGTTATACCTGGGCTTTCTGCCACTTAATGGGCGCCGGGGCTGGACGTAGGAATTTACCGGAAAGAAGGACTTTAATAGGAAAGAAAAAAAAAAAAATGAATCGGGGCTACTTTATATGTTTGTTCAGTAGATATTTTTTTAATATTAGGCTTCTGAACTTAACTGTCTTATCTTTTGGTTTAACATAAGTATTAAGACTTTCACAATGAAAAATACAGAGTAACTGAACCAGAGGTTAATGTATAAAAACATAAAACAACTTGAACATAAATATGAATATTATGGTGGTACTTGTGTCATGTGCTATCTTTCAGTCCATGTATAGAAATATTTCACTTCAGATGTTCTCTACTCCATGCTGTTTTAACAAAAGCATACGTAGATAATAGGTCATACTTTATTGGTCAACAGGGGAAATATTAAAACAATACTGATATGAGGAAAAATAAGTAAAAAACTTTACATATATACATGTAACGGCAGTAATAAAATGTGTTTCTAAGCGTATGGTGCTAGGCTGTACCAAAGTTAACTGTCTTGCTCAGTTCATGGTTATTTGTGGAATCATGAGTAAAAATGCAGTTTCACTGGATGCCTTCATCGGGGAATTTTTGAATCTATATTCTAGAGCAGTGTTTCCCAACCTTGACCTCTGGGACACCACAGACAATCCACATTTTTACTCCCTCTTGGCTCCCTGCCAGACAGTCCACATTTTTACTCCCTCTTGGCTCCCTGCCAGACAGTCCACGTTTTTGCTCCCTCCCGGCTCCCTGCCAGACAGT
>JAODJU010000138.1:4113922-4127731 GCA_026776725.1 Gnathonemus echidnorhynchus | reverse complement strand
GCTCAGCCTAGCTGCACTTACACTGTCCCTGGGCATCCACTGGAAGCTCAGCCTAGCTGCACTTACACTGTCCCTGGACATCCACTGGAAGCTCAGCCTAGCTGCACTTACACCTGATATCTGTAATGTGTCATTTGCCTCACTTGTACATCGCTTTGGACTACAAGCCCGCTAAATAAATGTAAATGTTACTGCTATTGGCCTAATATACATGTCCGGATTCTGAACTGGAGGTATTTGGACTGTTTAATCATAGACCTGTGTGGACAGATATTAAGTAATATGACCTGTTCTGCAAAGGTCAAAAGAGGACAAGACCATATGCTTTACATCCCATTGGAACTGATTCTGAAGCCGTTCTTTTATTTACAAATGTCAAGCCCCGTTTATTAGACAGGGATTTGAGCATAGAAAAAAAAAGCCTTTTCTCTGAGATGCGTGCGAATGGGAATGTGTATAATCGTATTAGGCGTCCTCCCGGAGAGAGGCCTGTGACAGGGTCTGCGCGGCGCCCTGAGATTACGCGCCATCTGCTGAGCGGGATGCTCATCTCGCCGTTTACATTCCGCCGGAGTTGAAAGCGCCGCCACTTCAGCAGAAGCCGGATCTGAGTCCGCAGGCCGGCCCGTAATCCGCCAGGTTTACAGTCTCCTCCCCGCTTCTCTGGAGTGCCGTGGGGGTTTGGGCCTGCAGCCTGCGAGGCGGCGGGCGGGGGGCCGCTTCCCCTTCACCGCAGCCTGTCAGTGTCACCCTGTCCCCTCCACACTCTGACACCCCCCATCCCTCTTTCTGTTCTGCATTTCTTCTGTGCTTTCCGACATTCCCATTCCCCATCCATTGCTCCGCCAGGATCGGCTTCTTCCGGTGATGTCACTTCCTGTGTCTCCTCACTCACCCCTTCCTTATATAGATGATGGGGACCAGAGAGAGGAGGAAGATGCTGCAGATCCAGAAGCTAACCAGGACGAGAGTCCGGAGGCTCCCCTGCCCTCCGAGGAGGTTAGTATAGATTTGTATTATTTTATAATTCAGGTACAATATAATGTATATTGGTAGGTCAGTGTTTCCCAGCCTGGTCCTCGGGGACACATAGATGGTCCATGTTTTTGCTTCCTGCCAGCTCCCAGTAGGGAGGGTGCAAAAATGAGGACTGTCTGCAGGTCCCCAAGGACCGGATTGGGAACAGTACGCTAGGCCCACATGCTGCCTCCCCCCAGCTGAATGCGGCCTCACTGACTGTCCCAGCACAGTGTTACAGTAGCATTACTGCATTTTTGGTTTCACAATAAACTACAGTCCAGTTCTTTCACATATACAGTACACACTCTATGGTTATATGGTTACTTACACCAACAGTGTAACAGGCTTATTTATTGATATTTTTTAATTTTGAGTTGCCTACATAATATTTTTGTATGCATGTCTTGTTGTTCCTTAAATAAATTGATTAAAGACAAAAGGTTGAGCAAACACAGCTGAATCCCTTAGACTTACTCCTTTTGCAGTCCCCATTATTACTATTATTGTTTAGTTCTGGTTATAATTATTGACACACCTCTATTACCCCCCCCCCCCCATGTGTAAATACGATTTAAATGATGCAAATATGATTTTGACTTACTCACTGTTTATTGTTAGCCGTCTAACCTCTGTGTGAAAATGTATGCATGTGTGTTTGTCTATTGTTCAATTAATAAAATCTATTTAAAAAATAAATCGATAAATCCCTTGCACTACTAAACTCCAGCATACAAAAAAAAAAAGGTGTCTTAAAGTTCACCACTAGGGGCTGCGGTGCGCTCCCTGGTTCAACAACTTTGGGACAAAGGGAAAGATGTCTAGATGGGTATTTAAACTAAACATGAAGGATGGCCAGGGAAAGCCAATAATGTGTAAACCCTGTCACTTATTGTACAGGTACTTTTGATGGCTGCCACCAGTCCTGTGCAGTATAGTCAAAATATTAGCATAATTGTTCCATTCCAAAAACGAAAAATGAACAATAAATCCAGAAGGTGAAGACTGAGCCTGTACTGTTTTCAGTAGGTATCACCTTCTTCACCTGACAAGAAGAAGAAATATGAAGTAGAATGTAAATTGTGACTGGAAAAATAAGGCTGCAGACGCCAGGTTGAGAGGGATTACGGTGATTTCCGTGCCGAGTCATTGACGTCGTCCACCAGTTCCAAACTCTGAAGCCTTTTATCTTACATTATTAGCAAGCTTGAAGATGACCACTCATTTTAGTCATCATTACATGGCTCCATAAAAAGCAGTGAATGAACATTATCCTTTTATCACTTCTAACTCAATAGTATGACTGATAGCTTAAAATCAGTTTAGCTAGCTGAACGCTGGTGTGGCTAAGCTAGCTATTTTATTGCCAGACTTTCTGTTCAGCGTGTACAATGCAAACTAAAATCAACTATACATTTAGACAGAAAAAGCTTTAACTTTTAATGTATACATGAAATTTCCATTTGGCCTTTTCTCTAAAAAAACAAACAGATAAAAGGAGAAAACGCGACTGGCACAGAAGAGAGTGCCGGAGGAAATGATGACGGAGAGGAAGACGTTACTGTCCCTGGTGCCAGCGAGCTGGAGGAGGAGGAAGATGGAGCCACAGCTGCAGTCGATGAAGGAGAGGAGGAGTCAGACGCAGTTGACACGAGGCCTTTGGTAAATGGAAATGGGGAAATGAACGAGGGAGAACAGGACCCCACCCAGATCTTAAACAGGAACGAGGAGAAGAGTGAGAGAGAAGCAGACAACCCCACCCCTGGTGTAAATGGAAATGAAGTCGATGGTGAGGAGGAAGGGGACCGAGCAGAGGACTCCGTGGCGGAAACGGCAAATGGACCGTCTCCCGAGATGGAGGGCAGGCAGGCAGAGGAAGAGCTGGTGGGTGGGGATGAGGAGGGTGAAGCTGGAGATGGAGGGCAGGAAAACAGTGAGCTAGAGGCTGAGGACAACACTAATGAAGGTGAGGAGACACAGGAAGTGACATCACCAGAAGAAGCTGATCCTGGCGGAGCACCGGAGGGGGAATAGGAACATCTGAAATGAAGTAAAGGACACTGGAAGTCCCAAAAATGAAGAAACATCCCAAGAAACTGAAAACTAAGAAATAGCCTGCTGAAGATAACAATCTAGCGGGACAGCAATACATAGACCTGTCTGATGTCAGACCCTAAGGGCGACAGGAATTCTGGGAAAATAAGGCTCCCTGAATTAAATGACAAACTATTGAATACCTCAATGAATAAAAAACATATTTCCACTGAATTGGCAAATTAGCCGAACAATTCCAAATAGATCTATTTATTTTTAGTACGCAGATATTTTCTGACACAAGGTATATTTTGTAGGGATACAGATAAGTTTTATTTTATCTAGTTAAGGTAAAGTCTGTGTGGATGCTTTCCTTTAGCAAAGCAAAGTAATTCTATCTTGTTCTTAGAAAAAGCAATTTTTAAAATTTTACCAGTCTTTTTTCCCAAAAAACCTCAGGGAATTTAATAAGAGGGACCTAATAACCATATGAATAAAAATATGCTCAATCAATTAGCAGGTAGATATTTCATGAAGCCGAACAACATGTGAGCACGTCAACCATTTCAATATTTTTTCTGTGTTCTATGACACATTGTAACCCCGGCTTTCCATGGAGAGCGCGTCGTGGGGTGAGAGAGGACAGCCTCTCCCTGTAGAATATCCAGACTACTTTTAGTTAACAATATTGATTTGGCAGGCAAGGTGCTTTGGGAATTACGTACATCCATACATCTGCCACATCACTAGACACGGCTCAGAATAAACATTCGGCTGCACGTTGCTGCAAAGGCCGCCATGCAACAGGGAAAATGCACTGGGGCTCAAGCAGTGATCATATTTTGCGAACAGCTTATGTAGACATAGTTTAGTAAAATGTTTGTAATGTATTGTAGATGGAAAAATCTGGTTAAGATTAAAAAAATAAACTGCATTCTTAAAATCTTTTAATGTACATGTGAACTTTGAAAGCATAAGAATAATTAAAACGACACATTTTGTAGTTACTGAGAAGAAATAAATGTTCCTGTAAAGTAAAATGAAGTGTTAAGCATCTTTCATCAGGTGCTTAAAATGTACTTAGACCTCCGTGCACAGAGACAAGAGGCTTCAGACTCTCTTCTGTCTGTGTATGCCAAGTTGTCCAATTAAAATAACCCCAATTGAGCTACTGATGAGCACAGGTGGGTACTTCTGGTCCAGAGAGTAAAAGTCCAGGCCAAGATTTGTTGAGTACTCTGTGACTGGGACTTTATGCTGAACTGGTTGGTTGGAAGAAAATCGAGGTCTGGACTTTTTACTCTCTGGACCTGGATTGCCTACCTCTGGTTTCAAGATCCTCATTTGAGAAGTTCTTTGACCCGTAAACACTGATGCCAGTTTACTGAATGGTGCGAGTGTCCAGGGTTTTCTTGAAAATATGCTAAGTAGCTAAGCTAAATGTGTCTTGTATATAACAGAATTCAGCTCAGCTGATGGGAGAGACCTGCTGAGAGAGCTATTTTAACATTAAGTATTTAGCATTTTGCATAAATAATATTAAAGTGTATTTATAAAGTGTCCGCTTTTTGGACACTGGGTTTGCTCTTGATTACAGTCTTAGGTGACGTGGCTTAGGTTTCTTAGTGTGCCCTGTCATCTGTTCATTTTTATATATGTTGCTATCAACAGGAATTCAGATGGAACATTTTGTAATAACTTTAGTTCTGACTACAACAGTGAAATGTCAGTCCTACCTACAGATAGAAGAAAACGAACTGCACTCTCCATTAACCTACCCTGAAAATAGCCTCCTTTTTGTAAGTAATACAGAAAAAAAAACATGAGCATTTCACTGGTCAATCAGTGCAAAATAATTGTTTTTCCGCATGGCTTACTTTTGTTAATTTTAAGTATTACATGAAATCTTGTAGGACTTTCCCTTATGTCAGTATATTAGCAAGCAAATTGAATGTTCTGGTATGTTATATCCCAACATGGAGATCTACTTAAGTGAAATTTCATTTACCCATAATCAGTAGGAGTCATGGTCAAGGCATCCCTTAAATCTTAAACTTTTATAGTTATAATTTTTGCAGGGTTACCTTGCAGGATGGTGTATCATTTAGCTAAGCAGCAGATCTTCGCAGTCAGGTGTAGTTGTGTGTGTGTGTGTGTGTGTGTGTGTGTGTGTGTGTGTGCGTGCATGCGTGTGCGTGCCTGCGAGCGGGTATACCTTAACTTATGGGGACACAATGTCCCCACAACATGATGAATACCTGTTTTTTTTCCCCTTAAAACTCAATTTAATAAAAATCTGTAACTGCAATTAAAAAACTAAGAATGCAATAACACTTGTATTTTGTTTGGTTACTTATGATTATGATTACGGCTGGGTAGGGGTTAAGGTTGTCCTAGTTAGCGTTAGCATTTTTCCCATAGAAATGAATGAGCGGTCCCCATAAAGCTTTGTTTACCTGACGTGTGTGTGCATGTGTGTGCGTGTGTGTATGCCAGTCAAAAGTTTTGGCACAAGACTGAGATTTTCTACATTTGCATGTTAATGATTTAACATTTACTAAACATACACTCGGTGTTCTTTGCTAACAAATAAATGTACAGTATATTCACCATTTCAATATCTTTATTAACAAGACAAGGTCATATCTTTGATTAATCAAAGTAACCTCCTCTAGCAGTTATAAAAGCAGAGAAAACCTGAGGCATTCTTTCTGCAAGGGACATTAAATACTGCTCTATTTCATGGGATGAAACTAGTGCCTTTAAAGTTAAAGGACAGCCTAGAATTTGACTATGGCATCACCGTACAACCAGTTAATAAGATGTCAGGCAAACACTGTTACATACTCTATCCATTTTATAAAGGAAACCTGTTTTATACTTGACTTATATTTTCATTTACAGTTCTTCAGTCAACTTCCCAATGTTTAAAAGAATAAAAAATCTGCAGTTTATAAAATATATGGAAATGTGGTAAAAACTTGTGGTGTGCAAAGACTTTTGACTGGTAGTGTGTATTATATTTAAATAGTCCAGGAATATTATATTTAAATAGTCCAGGTATATTTAAATAGTCCAGGTATATTATATTTAAATAGTCTATTATGATACTTTCTTGAGTTTCTGATGTATGGCTACTGTTCTGAAGTTAATAGCCATTTTTGTAGATTTTTATTATACATAATGCCTGAATTTCTGTAATTACTTCCGTTACTTTATTATGACTCATATAATTATGTCAATGACTTCTGGTCACGACTCTACAAAAGTAAGTACATGAAAAGAACAATTATCATTTCTCGGAAGGCCAAATTTGCTATTTTTCAAGTATTTCGAATGCAGCTAGGAGGGTTTTTAAATTGGTTGCGAATGAAAAATACCACATACAAGCCTTTAATTTTTTATTTCGATTAAGGTTACCAAATGAAGGTAGTTTTTTGGTGGGTTGTCTAATGTAAGTAATGGGCCATGGTTTGTCTGCTTCTACGGTCTTTTGCCAAGTGTGTCAATTAGGGAAAATTATGTTTGAAATAATTATCAGTTAGATAGTTAAAGCATCATTCTTAGAGAACAAAGTATTAGTAGGTAGAGTAGATTAGCACTTACACTGATGAGCCAAAACATTATGACCAGCCCTACATGAAGTGTGTAACTTTGATTATCTTGTAAAAAATGGTGCACGTCAATGTCTGGGATATATTTTGTTAGGGCCTAATGAAACTTGGTAGACAAAGGAAATAGATTTTTTATTTCAATTAAGGTTACCTAATTAGACAGTCTGCCAAGCAACTACCTTAATATAAATCAGGCACAGTACAGATTTCTGACTTTGGGACGTGGAAGTTTTCTAGTGATCGATCCTTATACTGACATTCTAGAATATTCTTTGCAGATGACTTCCCTTGACCCCTCCCCTCCCATGCCTTCTGTGTGCTCTGTTCCACCAGCTACATAACTGATTTAATTCATCAGCTAATTACCAAGTCCTTCATTACCTGGCTCAGGAAGTCAGTTGAGCAACTGGAACACAAACGTGGACTGGGTGTGTGGCCCAGAGAACTGACCACTGAAACCAACAAACACCAGTACCTAAATGCCTCCCATGTCTATCACTCATTTTTGTCTTTGTTTGATGACATTATTAAGAAGGTAAGTTCGTTTTAATTGACTGTTTCTTCAGTGATTGGCTCCGAAACAATTCATTCTGTAAGCGTTCAGTTACTGGATCCGTGCACCTTCTACCCTTTATTTTGAGCTGTTATAAATGGATTCCAGGCTGCATGGTTGACAAATCCATTATAAAACCACAGAAGGCTGTAACAGGATAAACATTCCTGAATTTAACAGCATTATACTTAATGTGCTAAAATATAGGAATATTTGATTCAGTTCCAAAAAGAGGACACATCTTAAAGTTATCAAAAAATATATGTTTCAGAAGGGTCATTTATATTAAGTGTTTTGCTCAAGGATACTTCAATTGAGAATATTTTGGGTTATATGTTGTTGCAGTTTACCATTATGCTACACTCAGTGGACTAACTACACCTAACTAGTACCAGGTAGGATTCACTTTAGCCTCCAGATTCCATTCAAGCATGTATGAGTTGTGGATTCAGAGTTGCCTGCCTGCACACCACTCACGTACTGAACTGTTATCTTTGCACGTGCCTCCTTCCTGTTATCTTTGAGGAGTCTGACCGTTCATCGCTGACCTCTCTCATTAGTAAGGTGATTTCACCAACAAAACAAGCACGATGTCTGCCGCATATCACCGTTCTTTAACTCTATACACCGCAGTGCATGAAAATCCCAGCATAACAGCTGTTTCTGGGATTCGTGAACCACCAAATCTGGCACAATCACGGCACATTTAAAACCACACAGCTCGTGTTTCATAGACGTTAAAATGCTCATCCAGACAGTAAATGAGTAAATGAACCACCTGACACTGGCTGCTGTTTGTATTCAGCTGCAGCCACATGCCTGGCTGTTTGCAGAAGCAGGGCGATTGTGGTAACGAGCAGCTGTATCTAATCTGCCACTGAGCGTATGTTCTGGGCCAAGTACGGCCGTCCTTTGTATGTGGATCAAAAGTAATGACCTGTTCTAATCTAACAGACTTACTCTCATACTCCATCATTAGAGGACAGAGCTGCCCCGTAACTGTGAAAAAGTGAGCTCAGACAGTGAAGCACAGCTTCCTCTGGGTGATCCTTTGAGAGAGAGGGTGACCCCAAGGTCACAGGATGTCCTGCTTTTCACGCTCTTTCTGATATTTAAAGACATCAAACACAGTGAGTCACTTCACATTGTGTACCATGTGGAAAAGAACTGATAATTGAAGGATAGCTCATAAATCAGAGAGACTGCAGAAGTACTGAGTGAACAGAATAGGTCCGGATACCCACGTTAATGTGGAATAGGAATCTGGGGGCAATTAAACCTGTTACTTTTCTTCCCCCTGGCTGTAACCTTAGCAACCTGTCTATATGATACATAATGTACCTGTGAACAAAAAAAGCTAGACATTAAGGTCTAAAAAGCAATGTTTTTGCAAATATGCAGTGCTGTGTAATGAGTTATTTAATCTTTACAAAATAAATCACTAGTCTTACCAGATTACTGGCTGTTGAGGTGAAGACCTGAAAAATAACTCATTTTTTAAATGATTTGCTACAAGATTATGTTTTAATTAATTGTTTGTGTTCCAGTAATTTAGTACCGCTTCTGTAAAAATAGGTGTGGCAAGTAATTAGCTAGAATCAGATGAATTAAAATATGTGCACACATTTTTAAATAAATATTATAATCTGGTGTATTGTTATGACAGCACATCTTAAAACGTTAATCCATCAGTCACATGCTGGTCCAGATGCACAATTGTCTCTCTTGGCTAGGGACAGCGGTGTCGACCTCTTTGATGAAATGGTTTTGGTTTGATCCTGGTTGATGTCTTGATGTAACGCATACACTTCACTGACAATCCTGTCAGGCCAGATCATTGACTCAGGTCAATAACTCCATCCATCCATCCAGCTATCCATCTTTTAACCACTTATCCTGTTCAGGGTCATGGGGGGGTTAGGGGGACAGAGTTTGACCCAGGAGGCACAGTGGTTAGGTCAAAAACTGACATGTTCGTTAACAATGGACAGCTTAAACAACCTCTCTGTTTATTACACGTCAATACACACGTGGCATGTAACGCTGACAGATAATCCAGGTAAACCATCTTACGTTACAAAATGGTGGTTGTAATATGTATTATGAAGGTCAGGAGAAACTTTAAAGAATCACGTTTTTCTTACTGAGATCACTGTTGGACAGAAACCTGAATGATGACATATGAATTTGAACATCAGAACATTATTCAGGGCTGTTTTAGTTACTTGTGTTTCGGCAACAATGTGAATAGTCTGTTCATTTTAAAATTCATGAGAAGAAATGCTTACAGTGATTTATGAATCATCTTTGACCCGTATTCAGTTGAAAATGGTAAGAAGACAAGAAATTTAATGTTATTCCTTATCAGCTTTATTGCTTTTCTGAAAATATACCTTCATTCTGAATTTAGTGCCAGCAACCTGTACCCAAAGAGTTGGGATAGGGGCAGCGTAACACTATGAATGCTGTTAAATATTCATAAGCCACCTTGAACAGGTGATACTTTCATGCTCCGGTACAAGAAGGGCGACCATGAAAGGCTGAGTCACTTACAAGCCAGGATGGGTCGCGACTCACCACTTTGCTCATAACTACATGATTGAATCCATCAGTTTAATATAATTTCTCAACACAGTTGTAGGGAATTTAAGGATTTCTCTCAAAAAATTGTTGAAAGATTCAAGGATTCCGGAGAAATTTCTGTGTGAAGGACAATGTTGAAAACCAGTACTGAATAGCAGTGATCCTGGATGCTTCAGATGACACTGCATTAAATTCTGACATGCATCTGTGGTGGATATAATCACATGGACTTGGGAATGCTTTGGGAAACCATTGGTGATTAACCCAGTTTGGTCACTGCATCTACAAATACAAGTCAAGATTGTACTATGCAAAGAGGAAGCCATACGTCAACGACATGCAGAAATGCTGTCAGCTTGCTTGACTTTGACTTTCCACTGAAAATCAATACTGAATAGCAGTGATCCTTGATGCCTCAGACGACACTGCATTAAATTCTGACAAGCTTCTGTGATGTCATAAGTCGACATAACACATTACGTGGGGGTAACACGCCCTTTTAAAAACATGCCGGCTTTTAAAAATCGGGTTGGCTTCTTTGGATTGGAGAAGATGATGTTCCTTATCTCCATAAACAATCTGAAAGGACGACTTGTCAGCAGAGCACACGTTTCAGTGGAAAGTCAAAGTCAAGCAAGCTGACAGCATTTCTGCATGTCGTTGACGTATGGCTTCCTCTTTGCATAGTACAATCTTGACTTGTATTTGTAGATGCAGTGACCAAACTGGGTTAATCAACAATGGTTTCCCAAAGCATTCCCAAGCACATGTGATTATATCCACCACAGAAGCATGTAAGAATTTAATGCAGTGTCATCTGAGGCATCCAGGATCACTGCTATTCAGTACTGGTTTTTGACCTTGTCCTTCACACACAGGCATTTCTCCAGAATCTATTAATTAATTTTCTATCAATGTTTTGAGTGAGACCCCTAAATTCCCCGCAACTGTGTGTTGAGAACTGATCTTAAACTGATGGATTCAATCATGTAGTTATGAGCAAAGTGGTGAGTCGCGACCCATCCTGGCTTGTAAGTGACTCAGCCTTTCATGGTCGCCCTTCTTGTACTGGAGCATGAAAGTATCACCTGTTCAAGGTGGCTTATGAATATTTAACAGCATTCCTAGTGTTACGCTGCCCCTATCCCAACTCTTTGAGTATAGGTTACTGGCACCAAATTCAGAAAGAGGTTAAATTTACAGAAAAGCTATAAAGCTGATAAGGAATGACATTAAATTTCTTCTCTTTTTACTGTTTTCAATTTAATACGGGTCAAATAGGATTAACAAATCACTACTTTC
This sequence comes from Gnathonemus echidnorhynchus, assembly GCA_026776725.1. Lineage (NCBI taxonomy): Eukaryota > Metazoa > Chordata > Actinopteri > Osteoglossiformes > Mormyridae > Gnathonemus > Gnathonemus echidnorhynchus. The sequence continues at coordinate 4,116,628 of JAODJU010000138.1, read as the reverse complement.
TGTTTTTTTTTATTTGCATTTTACATATTGCCTCCACTTGGAATTGAGGTTTCTGGTTGTTTTAATTTTGCTGCAGTTGACTTGCTTGTGAACTAGTGGGACAATGGATAATGGATAAAATACGTTTAGTAGTTTTTCACCAAAAGTTTAAATCCATATTAAAACCATTATAAACAAGTAGTTTTCAGCAAGCTGTTATCCAGAGTGTTCCTTGAAATCCAGTAACTGAAGAGTATGCTTTAAAAACTCTGTTTTTTGGGTCATTATCCGACACCCAGTAACGTCTATCCAAAGTCCAGTGCTATGACATGATGAAACTGATGAATAGTTTTATTGCGCTAAAGATTTTCTTTGAAAATGTGTGTATTGTAGATGGAATAACACATTTCCCCCCCAGTAATCTTCATTTTTTTAATGCATGTAAAGTTATTTGTTCTGGACTGTATGTCATATTTGCTTAATCGCTTAAGCTGGATTTCAAGTAGATACACATATTTCCTGTGGTTACCACTTAGCGTCAGGTTCCGGACGCGGGCTGAACGTTCTGCACTTTGGACAGCGTGACGGGGATTTTACTCTCCCCGGGGGCTGGTGCCCTGGTCACCAGCTCAGGCGGCCTCTGGGCCAGCCTTCGCCAAAGGCCCCGCTCCTGTTTGGCGTTCCCCTCTGCGAACGCAGACAGCAGAAAGCCCCCTGCCATCACGCTGCCCCCAACGCAAAACACTATGGCCCCAGCCAGTTTGCAGGCCTCGAGGGCCTGGTTGAAGCTTGCGGCTCTGCTGTCCACGAACAGAAGGTCGTCCTCCCCGAAGGCTTCGATTTTGGGCGTGGTGACATAGCCCACAGTCAGCATGGTCAGGCCTGTGATTAAGATCAAGGTTCCCAAAGCGAGGAAAACCTGAAAAAGAGATGCACGGATCCAGGACTGACCAAAAACCATTAAAACAAAAAAAAATTGTTGAGAGGGCAGCTCTGAGACTTAGGACTCAGAAGGTTGCTGGTTTAAATCCTGGTTCGGCAGAGTAATGCCACCAATGGCCCTTAGGAAACTTTTGAGTGGTTTACTACAGCAACAAGTAGACTTCATAGTCAGTATCGATATGTGTGCAACAATACAATTCACAGCCTATTTTATCTACTGATATTCTGCAGAGATTTAACATGCTGAGGCAGTTTAATAAAGTGAAATTTAAGAAAAGTTTAATAGAAGCTTTCATATATTTACATTTTATGTATTTAGCGGACACTTTTATCCAAAGCAACATACATTTTTGAGAAAGTAGGGTCAGCCAGTCCTGGGAGCAATTGGGGTTAAGGGCCTTGCACAAGGGCCCAATGATAGAATCACTCTGCCAAGCCTGGGATTTGAACCAGCAACCTTCCGGTCACATGCACACTACCCCCATATAGTCAATTATTCCAAGTAAGTATTCTTCATAATCTGCAGTGTCAGAGATTCACGCTACCTTCCAGAGGACAGAGCTCCACCTGCTAGGCGATCTCTGAGTCTGAAAATCTTCGTCGCTTTCCCAGATGGAGGTGGTGCACTCCTCGTAAAACTGGTGCAGGTACGAGCGGACACCGTAGTGTGGGCGGTCGCCGCCGATGGCGGCCGGCTGTGGTCTCTCAGCGCGCCTCGCTCCGCAGATGTCCGGGCACGAGGCCATCCTTCGCATCTGCAGCACGTGAGCAGAGGACACAGCAGCCTGCTCTTATCTGTCACTGACTCCACTGCATCAGCACTGCACACAGGTACCAGTGCGTTTGGGGCCCCACTCATAAATTCTATTCGTCACCATCTGTTGAAGTTCACTGTGTCGTCATCAGACGTTTCATTGTTGGTGAAGACACTAGTTGCCTTTTTTGTTAGAGACTCTATATTTGATTTTCTTTCTTTTCCTGGCGCCACTAGGATATGATCACTTCATGGTTGCATATGACATCAACATTAGCTAGTGAGCAGAATCAGAAGTCCGTAGCTAGCTAGCTAGCAGAACATGCCACTACTAGTGTAGTGATTGTGTGTGGCCAACAGGGGGCCCCACACGAATTGGGTAATTTGAGCAGTGGTACACACCATCGCTCAAAATGGTTGAAACATCTAGAAGTCAATGGAGAGTAACTGTTTATCACTACACTAAATACTAAATAAATGTATTCCTTATTCAGGAGATGCTGAAGCAGCCAGTTCTGCTAACCAGCTAACTGATAATAAATAAAACCAGTTATCTATGAGCTTCTGACTCCGCTGGCTACCTCTTTATTTAGTTTGAAACACCTGCAGGGGTTTGGGGGCTCCAAAAGTGACTGGAGTCCCAGAAAAAACACCCCCCCCCGGGGTACTGGAGGGTCATGGATACCCAGGCAGAATCAGGGGGCCCCACCCCCAAACTCTACTGTCCTCACCAGCTCTGCAAAATTGCCAATCCTGGCGGGGGGGGGGGGCTCAAACTTACAGCTGTGTCCCTGCTCCCCCCTGACTGTAAGCATGAAGAATTTCTGTGATCAATTGCAACTTAGGTTTTACCCAGAATGACTTCTCTGCATTATCTGAATTGGTGGAGACTGTGGCTGTGCTAAACTGTCATTTAATAAGTAAACCACAAGCAGATGAATAGCAGCATTGTGAGTCGGAGTCCAAATGCATTTTACACTCCGCGTTCTGTGCTGTCAGTTCCCTGGGTTCCCCCCCACCCCCCCCCACCC
>JAODJU010000138.1:4090474-4113822 GCA_026776725.1 Gnathonemus echidnorhynchus | reverse complement strand
CCACCCCCCCCCCCGGCGGCCCAGAAAATGAACTCCTCTTCAGGGCTTGTGTGTGGCCCTGACTACCCACATATGAGTCAGCAATCATCTCTGCGTTCCTCCAGACTGACGAGGCTATCATACTGTACTGTCCTTGACTTGGATAGAGCGACCACATGTGCTATTGTAGTAGAGGTTTTTAAGTCAGAAATATTAAATATAACAAGTTCTAACGTAGATATATTGCCAACACAGCTTGTCAGAGCCACGGATACTGCTACAAAGTGATAGCATATTACCGCTAAGCTCATTTATATGCTTTAGCTTCTTTTCAAACTATGTTGTGATGTCTGTAAAGTCTTACAGCAGAACTGTCATTATACGCAATTATTCAGAGATAAATACTGGACTAATGCTGTTAATTGAAGACCTTCAGATCACAAAACCGAAGGCTTTGGTATGTACGTGTGAAAGTGTGCGGCTTCTACACATCACAACTTAAAATACCATTTACATTTTTTTATAAATCCAAGTTAATTTTCGCAGTCTCATGCTTTCATATATATCTGTTATATTCATAGCAATTGACTCTGTCCTAGATTAGATCAAAGTAGTTGAAGTCAATGGTTTGGATTAAGACTCCTAACACCTCACCAGTGATTGTAGAAAATACATCCCAGTTTAGCCCAGTTTAATGCCTGCTGGCCATCTGCTATGCTCAGCACTCCTCCCTTGTGCAGTGCTTTAGTGAATCAAACATCGTCTAGGGCTAGACGATGCTGGTTTCTCCCTCTGGTCACTGGGTGGCGCTCTGCGGAGCTAGCAGAGGTCCATAGGGCATTTTTCAGCATGGATGACATACATTTAGGGTCCCCAGCAAGTCTTTAGTAGGCTACATGGCAGCTGTACCGTGCTGGGGCTGTGGAAGGATGGATGCTGTTCCCTTCCCTAAATAGTACGGCACTCATGGAAGTCGTTACACATCCCAAGGACAAAATCCCTCAGGTGTGCAGCCGGGTCTGTTACGCTGGGGGTGGTCAATGAATGTCAAATCCACGCTCAATTAGGCACAGTATTTTGTATAATATCGTACAACACAAATGGATGTATGTATCCATGCTTCAGAACCATAATAAATGCGAATAGTAGTAGTAGTATATATATATAAAAGCAAGTATTGCACCGCAGTGTAAAGCATCTTTACACTTGCATAATGCCACGTTTTAACAAACTGTTTTGAAGAATGACCGGCAATAATGTATGTACTACCACTGACCATATATTTTTAGGGTCAATATGAAGAACGAGTTTCAGCAACATAATTAACATGCATGTGCATGTTCAGGCACGGCCAATCTCACATTAAAACCGCACACCGCACAAACACAAGCAAGACGACTTTGTAGACGACTTTAATAATTTGCATGTTGGTTCTTTTCCATATCCAAATAGTGCTGCTGTTCTGAATTTTCCGTGTTGTTCCAGGTTTTACCAGACAGAACGTAAATTTAATCTACACGCTCAAGGAAGTATGGAGAGAGCGTTAACCCACCCCAACCCTGTCCATGGTGTGGTGCTGAATCCCCCGCGACTCAACCAACGTGACTGATGATCAAAGCAGGAATAACTAGCAGCCTAGCGACTCTAAGCCAGGAACAACTAGCGATCGACCAGCTGTAAAGCAGGGATAACTAATCATCAAGCAGATGTACTATAAATCCGATCATAACAGCGAATCCACATGTATCCACAACAGCAACAACTAATACTGAAATGCAACGTCGGAACATTTCACTAAACAAGAGTAAATACAAGTACATTTAATTCTTCCCAAAAAGCAAACACATGCAGTCTACTTCGGGAACAACGTGTCCTTAAATAAGTTCATGCACACGCACTTCAGAAACAGGCATAAAAACTAATATAAATGAGTCTGCAATACTTGCTCCATAACACATCGGATACAAAACAGACACGAAGGGCATTTCGAAAAGAAATCTATAATCCCCAAATCATAACCAATCAAGATATGGTAAGAAGAGGGGGGAAATGATCTCCTGCAGCTGTACATGGATATGATGTATGTAAAACCCGTAGTACTACTACCTGTCATAGCCAGCCACTGGGAGCTCGCTGCTGTCCCTTCACTCGGGTCCCATCACTCTGTGCTTGTCTTCGCACAGCGATGATTCAGGGACACACACCCATACACACGCAAACACCTTAGCGCGCATGCGCGCGTCACTCCAAGCGGCAGGCTTATTTACGCGCGAGAAGTTACCGCTGCATTGCACGACTCTTGTACTTTTTGACAATTAACGCAATACCCATGTGACTCAACGAAATACGTAACAAACGCGAAAAAAATACGGAAGAGTGAAGTACCATAACACTAATATAGTAACACCAATCATATGTGAAGACATCAGTGTAGATAAGATATACACTGCTGCAAAATGAAATGCATGCTGACAGGATGGCTTGGTAAATCTTTCATGCATCTTGTATCTTGTATACTGCATTCCTACGTAACACACCATAATGCCACAGTATATTTGAAACAATATGTATGTTGTGATGCATATGAGATCCTGATCCCCAGCCTTCAAATACCGTTTGAACCAACCTTCAAATAACGTTTGAACGAAACTACTATGTATGTAGTTAAGTCCTAATTACTGCGAAGTCAGATCACCGAGTGAAAAAATCTGAGATCAAAAATGCGGAGAGCAGTCTAATTGGGGTGTGTTGTATGACGTGTACATCTATACATTGTTACACATCCATACATTGTACAGCTGTTTCTAGCCTTTTTGCATTATTTTGCTCGTTCGGATTAGATACTTGGAGAATCATTGTGTACAATGACAACAAAGTTAAATCTAATATGAGTGGTGCAGGTCTGAGTGGAGTTGTTAGTATGCAAAGCGGGGCAGTGCTGGGATGACGCGGTGGGTTTGCTTGCGTTAAGCAGTGACGCCATTGACGCGTTAATGTGGGATCGTGAGGTTCCTGCTGAGGGCAGGGAGAAGATCAGAGCCGAAGCGGAGCCTCTATGCGTCTGCATCGAGGGCGGAATAGCTCGCTTCTGCCTGCGGGTTACATGCTGTTTTATGCAGCTACCTGAGCAGCCAAGTATTACTTTCCAGCAGTGGCGGCTCCCTAGATCTGTTCAAAAACAGGACTTGAAAGATTTTAACACACATGTATGTTTATAACGAAGCCTCTTAAACCACTTGAAGGTGTGTATAAAGGTTATATTCTATGTCACAGACGAAATTTGACTGTGAAGAAGCAACTCTATCGATTTCGTTGAAAACAACAAAATACTTATTTTAGTTAATGTAGTGCGATTCTCAACCCATGGCTCCAAGTTCTGAAAGGGTCGCGAGGCAGAGTTGGAAATGTAAGCATTTGAAACCAGCAAGATCATATGCCGATCCACGATCAAATTTCTCACCCCCAGTCATACAATTAACCTATTATCAATTAACGGGTTTTGGGTCTGCAAATGCTTACCGCCAAACTAGTGAACACTCAACCAATCCAAGAAGCCAAACCATAGACGCTTAATTTAAAATCCACTGGAAAATCCAATCAGATTTGTACGATAGGCATTGATTGGCGCAAACTGCAGAGTGAACTGCGCGCTTGCATGATCACAGCGTTAATTTAAACCTATACCTGATACGGGGTCGGGAAAGGTTGAGAACCCCTGTGCTAGAAGATATAGATTGTGCGTTTCAAAGCTATTGTAAAACACTGCAATGTTTTGTTAAAAACAGTGTTAAAATAGTTTTTTTATATAAAAGTCTTTATATAGTTGGTACTATATAAAGAAACATTTTCAGAATTAATACAAATCTACGTCTACATACGGCAACTACTATATGCTTTTCAGTATCATCTTCCCAAAGCAGCATACCTTATTTTTATTTATTTTATTCACGTCAGCATATCGGCAGGTGAACTTAATCCATCAACTGATTATTGTGCCTGACAGGTAAGTGTACAGGAATCCTGTGAAAAACGTATACCTTGTAGGGAGGAAATGTTTCCACTATAATGTATCAACCGGGGAATGTGTATTTCCTTGTTTTGACCTTGTGTGTGTGAGCGCGTGCGTGCGCGCTGCCGCAAAATGCTGCCTTCTCTACGATATTTTTTTAAGTCTTTGTCGCTATTTAAGCCGATATTCAGCAGTTGCCAAGGTCACTTAACTTCTCTTAAATTGCAAGTTACGATGTATCTACTTCATAGATTTTTCTTTTTAATGGCCCAGCACTTAACTAACACGCACTATAATCTTACTCGCATAACCCGTCGATGAGTGCCTTGCATCCCCTCACAGTGTGTCCCTGCGCCTTGATCGCACTGGCATCCAGTCCCGGCTGTTCCCTGCCTTCTGTCCTGTACGTACTCGGAAAAGCTCCAGGCGCACTGTAATCCTGCACTGCATAAATGCTCCTGGGAAAATGATCTGTCTAAAAACTGATTTCCGGAGAATCGTCTCTTCTGTATCCGTCACATTTCAACAGGCGTAACATTTTATATAAAATAAAATAAATTCGACATAAAGCTTTCCACGGAAGGAGCTATTTCTGGAACTGCTAATGACGTTGCTCTCTACCTCAGCATTAGTCACTGAGGCTTTTTGCTAGGGAGACGCAGAGGGAGACGAAGATACAACATGGAGTGGCTGCAGAATCCTTTTCCAAGCAGCAGAGAAGTTGTTTCAATGGAAAGTTGACTCGGTGACTAACTAGAGTACCCAGGGACTGTCTTGTAGTGTGAGTCATTAGTATCTATAAAGCCCTGCAGTATGGCAGGGACTGGCTTTCTGTTTTAGGGTAGCAAAAAGGACTGGCCATATGTATTCTGGAACACTCTGTGCGAATTGAAATAGAAACTGTATATTTAAAAGGATGTTTAATATGGAGGAGAGGATGATATACTACACAAAATATTTCAGGCATTACATGCACCTTTATATTGTGTGTGTGTGTGTGTGTGTGTGTGTGTGTGTGTGTGTGTGTAAAAGTAATGAAATCTTTTTAAAACAATTCATTATGTAGTGGCAGGTGTGTTGTGAACTGGTCATAAATACATCAACACATTAGCTCAGTGGACCTGTGGTTTATTTGAAATATGAGATGTAGTATGTGTCCGGATGTATTCATAGAAGACTTACGGAGATTGTTGAAGGTTGTGTGTATGTAGTTGAGTTGCCTTAACTCAGGTAGACGACCCCCCCAAGCCCCCCTCCAGCTGCCTCTTGGTGTAGTCACACATACATGTTAATCAGCTACAGCAGTAAAGGGGTGAAAGACAGGATTTATTCTCCTTGTGGCTGCCAGTATGCACACCTCACTTTGAGATGGCCGATGACTCACAGCAGTGAGTCAGTGAGCCACACTTTCTCTTGCAGTCTTTTGCAAGTCCTACTAAAACTTTTAGTGCATGAAATGGCAGCCTTTGGAAGAACAAGGGGGACAAGACTGTTTCCCTATACTGGCTTTTGGCTTTTTTATCTGCACGCCTGGTGGATGGTATGATTTCAGTAGTTCAGTAAAGCTGACCTGCACCTAGATAGAATCTCCTGTAAACATCATGGTTGGTAATGAATTTCACTCCTTCGCTTCAGGCATCATAAATCGATGCTTCCAGCTAAACTAACGTATACTGTATGGACAAAACTATTGGGATCCCCTGGCTATTACACTTATGGGAACTTTTATGACATCACGTTCTAATTCCATAGCCATCAGTATGGAGTTGGTCCCCCTCTTGCTGCTATAAGAACTGGTAATGTTCTGGAAAGGCTTTCCACAATATTTTGGAGTGTGTCTGTGGGGATGTTTGCCCATTCACCCAGAAGAGCTTGTAAGACAGGGATGACCTACCTCACAATCTCTGTTGTAGTTCATCCTAAAAGTGTTTAGTGGGGTTGAGGTCAGGGCTCTGTGTGGGCCAGTCAAGTTCTTCCACGCCAAGCTCACCCAACCATATCTTTATGGACTGTGCTTTGCACACTTGGGCCTTGCCCAAACAAAGGTAAAAGCATAGACTTATCCAAAATGTCTTGGTAATCTGAAGCATTAAGAGGTCCCTTCACTGCAACTAAGGAGTCTAGCCCAGCCCCTGAAAAACAACCCCATACCATTATCCCTCCTCCACCAATGCAGAGAGACAGGTAGCGTTCTCCTGGCATCCACCAAACCCAGACTCTTCGAGATGCCAGAGAAAGAAGCACGATTTCTCCCTCCACAGAACACGTTTCCACTGTTTTATAGCTCAGTGGTGGCGTGCTTTACGGCACTGCATCTGACACTTGGCATTGTGCTTTTTGATACGAGGCTTGCGTGCAGTTGCTCAGTCATGGTAGCCCATTCCATGAAGCTCCTAGCACACAGTTTTTTTTATGCTGGAGTTAATGTCAGAGGAAGTTTGGAACTCTGCAGTTATTGAGTCAACAGAGCGTTGGTGCTTCACACTTGGCGACTCAGTTCCTTTGCTTAAAATGTTGTGCCACTTCATGGCCGAGTTACTCTTGTTCTTTCACAAATGTTTGCAAACTTGACTGCATGTCTAGGTGCTTGATTTTATACACCTGAGGCAATGGATCTGAATGAAAGAACTGAATTCAATGATTATGAGATGTCCCTATATTTTTGTCCGTATAGTGTATGCATCTACTAATCTGAAATCAAACTCTGTTACTCATTACAATATGTAGAGAAGCTGTTTAATTTTGGAAGTTTAAATGGCTAAATGCATAATGTGTGGATATAGTTCTTGAATGCTTTCATATTTGAGATGTACCTCTTGCAGTCCTTCTAGGTGCCGTTGTCCAAGGCTACAAAGGATAGAACGCAGTTGGGTTTTGAAAGGTTGTGAGACTGAGTGACAGAGGATTATCCATCATGTAGTCAGATTCATGTCCACTTTTGATGTCAGATTTAATGATGTCTTGAGGTGTAAGCTGTCAGTGTCAGCATAGGTGCCCCTCTGGCCCTGTCCCGTGTGTCTTCTCCCCGTCTGGCCAGCAGATCTCACTGGCTATCCCATTTGCTGTGCATTTCCCTGCTTCTTAGGCTGCTGCATGGCTTAATGGGCTAAGCAGTCTGCCACTGTCCTGATTCCCCTTTTGCTGTGGGTTTGAGGCTGGCCAATGGCTAGCCTCAATTAGTAGTTTAACAGTTTTTTAATGATTTTCTTGGTTTATCATGCATTTCGGTTACAGTCCCTTGTTTTTGTTGCCTATTCCCTGTTTGTAGTACATTCAGTTTTCCTTGTTTTAGTTGCCCTTGGTGTTTAGCCTTTCTGTATCTGATTGCCCCCACCTGTTCCTTGTTGACTCTAGTCCTTTATGATTGGTTAATTCGGTTGTGGTTTTCACCTGTCCGTCATTTAGTCTTGTTGTTAGTGTATTTAAGTGTCTACTTTTGTTCTTTTCCTCAGCTAGTCATTGTGGCTGTTGCCCTCTTTTAGCTGTGTCGTTAAGTGTAGTCAGTATAGTTATCCCATGTTAGTTATTGTAGTTTCTTGTGTTCCTCCCTGCCTTTAGTATTGTTGTTCCCAACGTTGCTCCCTGCCTTAGTTTCTGTTTTATCCATTTGGCCCCTTTTGGTTTTTGATTCTCCCTTTGTGTTCCGTTACATTAATGGAACCTAGTTTTGTCATGCTCCGCCGTAACAGTTTGTGTATTCATGAATGAAAACACATGGAAACTCTGGTTCAGGGGTAATATTATGGTTACAGTGATCTGTATGAGTTTGAGTGGACTGGTGTGGAGTGTGACCTTTGATTTGTGCTTAATGGATATTTAAAATACCTCATGTGCACCATTATTGTGTTTGTGGTGCTTTTCTCCTGGGAAAGTACTGCTAATCAGCCTTCATTCACTGGAACCAACCCAGGTCTCATGTAATGATATAATACCAGATTCACATTTGCATATACGACCACCACAAAGAGCTGATTTAATGTCCCGTTGCCCTTATTCCATACAGCTGATTCACTGGGTTTATTTATAAACTAATGATTCAGACTCCTTATCGTTAGTGTGTACTTTTACAGAAGACAGTTAATCGTGATTCATTTGTTAATATGTCAAGCTTTGGAAGATAGCACCTAAAACCATAATTCATAAATTCCGATAACGGTTTTGGCTAATGTGACGATCACTGCACAGCGAAACCGTTCATGTTAAAAAGGGTCGATGCCTTGTTTATCATTGAAATCTGGCACTGAGACCGCACTGCAAGGTGGTGTGTCCGTTTTGCTTTTGCCCTCCCCCGCACACTCTGATATGCCAGCATTTCAAACCGGCCTTCACTAGGCTTTGCCCTGCGAGCGAATGTCCACATTAGGGAGACTGACCTTGAGGCTGGCTGTGATGAATAGTCAAATCTTCCCAATTTAAGTTTTTCTCCGGTTTCAGTCGAGGGAAGACATGCTCTCCAGGCAAACTTTGTTCTGTCGTAAGAAATGAAACACGTACTCGTGCTGAGGAGCCCTGGCAAAAAAACGCTTGGGCTTAATGAAGATTGGAGGACGTGAGGTTTGCTGCCAGTGCCGGAACCCATCGGTACCTGAAATGATAATTTCCTGACGGCCATCTTCTTAGAAGCAGCTGTCTGACTAATGGCTAACACTAATTGGTCTCTGTGTCTTTATTAAAAGAGCTACCATGACCTAAGTAAGGGCTACTTTCTGCTGTTTGCTGCCACTTACCGGAAATAAACAGTGCCAGAGTGGTTTCACACTGTTACCTCTGAACGAAACGAGGCAGCTGTTCATTGATGCCCACAATAGGGGCGATACTGCAGTGATTAACTGTAGCGAAGTTCACAAGTCAGGGTCTTGCCATTGTACTCCTAATTATATGATAGAACACTGGAATTGTTTTGTTGATAAAAGAATATCAGCACTCCCTGGAAAGAAGCAATTTTTTAATATAGGAATTATACAGTTTTTATCAAGCTGGGATGGATGGATGGATGGATGGATGGGACCTGATGCTGTCCCAGCATTTAATTTGGTGGACCAGTCTTTTTTTTTCTGGCATACAGTAAAAAAAGTTTAGTTAAAAATAACTAGCTTTTTAGATTACAGGTTAATGACTTGCATCTGTAGCCAGTTATTACTATAATTTTATTTATTTATTACACACATCCAGTTTACTTTCTGCATTCTTATCACCAGAGATTTTGCTATCACTGGACTGCATTTTTTTTTTTTTTGTGACACTTGATTATGGTCTTGTTGGTTTGTTTGCTGAGACATGAAGACCCTGACTGGATGGTTTATCTGTGAACATCAGTGCTGGATCATCACACCTTCACTCTTTTTTTTTTTTTTTTTAAAAAAAGATCCAGGTGCGTTTATTTAGTTGTTAGTGACATTCTCTTCATACGGTATGTAGCTAAAATAAGCAAAACAAGCAGAAATAAGCAGCCACATGTGACTGATGGGCTTTTTGCAGCAGAGTGTGTATGTTTGTATGTAGACATTACTATAAAATGCATAGCACTTTGTCTCCAAAATGAGCGGATCGATATTTTGATGTGACTAGTTACGTATACTCTAACAGTTGTCTATGGAAAACCTGTAGCGGGGGCGCCACAAAGGGGGGCAATTAAGACGATTCCGTGGACCCCCGAGTGACAAGGGTCTTAAGAAATGTGGAACCTATGATTGATTGGGTTGGAGTCCTCGTATGCTATGTTTTCATGGGGCCCAGACTCTCTAACGACGCCCCTGCCCTGTAGTCTTTGTTATATATTTATATATAAATTTTTTTTGTATATTTTGCATCCTGCAGTCTTGGTGGCAAAATGTATAACTCTGCAGAAATGAGTCCGCATCTGAAAATAACGGCAGTGCTACCTGCGCGGCTGCATTCCCCTGCACACATGGTGCGTCCCCCCCCCCCCCCCCCCGAGCAGCAGCCGCGCGCCAGCCGCTCAAATCCATTTATTCCCCTCCCTACCGACCTGAGCGGCCCCGCTGCCGCGGCTCTACACACACTCCGTGTCTCTCTGTTACTGGGAGTCTGGCTTGATGATGTTCCTCTCAGCACACGCTCTCCCTAGCTCTCATACTCAAAGTACAAGCTGTGCTTCGCAGAAAGGGGGGGGGGGGGGCTGCAGGTTTCCATGGTTACGGTAGTCGGAAAGGTCACCTTCAGGAAGTTCCTCTTTTGTGCTGCAGAGCGATGCTGGAATAATGGAACTTCCTTGAGCGGCTGATAAAATAGACTTGATTATGTTGTTGGGTGCTTTTTCATCTGCCAGTTTATTAACGCGCCGAGCGAGGAGCTGTACGTCAGCCTGTCTGTTTGCGATCTTTTATTAAAGGGCACGTCCACTATGTTTTATTATAAACTGCGGGGCTTCACTCCTGCATGCTTTGTGGCACAGGGTGATGAAAAGCTTACAGACCTTTCTATTCAAAAACGAAGGAAACAATAATAATGTTATAATGGAAGTGTCATCTGATTCTTTTTAATTCTCCTAATGAAGAAATATTTACAGGAAAACTCAACCTTTGGTATACAAAGGGGTATTTATCCATTGAGCTCTCAGTTTAGAAGTAGCGTGAAAATTTTCCTAAATCATTAGCCACCCAACAACTCTGCTGCATGCTTAAAGTCGATATGTTTCCATTGCTATCTCTTTTGTAGAATGCTAAGAGAAATGTGATTTATCAATGCTTTATCAGCATGCTCAGAAATTACAAGTTATCTATCAGCAGCAATTCGCCATGTATTTTACGGTGCTTATGGAAAGCGAGCACGATTTGAGTTGGGATTTTTAACTGACGACGATTACCATGCTTGCAAAACTTGTCAGAATTATTCATGCAGTCGTTGATGTGTTTTCAAAAGTGAATAAAAAAGAAATAGATGTTACCAAGGTAACAAGAATTTGTTGAATAGACATGGACAGGTTATGATTCAGGGATTGATGATAAATGCCAAAGATGGGGTGGGGGCCGTGCGTCAGCTAGCGCCCCGTGTATATGCTGACTCGTGCGGTTTAGGGCATGACTGTGATGTCTGTTTGATGCACCCCCAGGAAGCGTGACTCCAGGAAGCATCTCCTTTCTATAGTATGGCTTCTTATTGGTCATGGGAGGATGCGTATCGTCACTGGTTTCTGCTGTAGGTGTGAGTCACCCTGGAGCAAGGACTGGATCGATCTTGTCATCCACTCATTCAGCATTGAAAAACGTCCCTTTTGGAATGTCTTTTTGGAATAATTAATTGGAATAATGGTCTCAAATGCAAAATATATGAATTGGTTTTAAAAAAAATTAAAATAAAAATCTGGTGGAAACACTGGGACATTTGGTCACTATACAACTCCTTCAGAGACCTTGTCGTCCCCCCCTCAATAGATGTGATATTCATTGACTGACCCAGATTGCAACTGCAAAAATGATTTCCTTTTAATTACACATGTGGTAAATGCATGTAAAGTAATATTTGTATAAAAGGAAGCAGTTTGAAGTTCTGTCTTTTAAAAGATATCAGTGATCCTGAATCTGATCTAAAACTTATTTCCCCATACAACCTTTCACAAAAAACAATGGGCCTACTTCATTGAATAACCTTGGTAAAATAAGCAATGTAATTGCATTTCTTCAAGAGGATTGTATACCCGATTCAAAATTTGACGCCGTCGTTAGGCTTACAGTCCGATGATCAGTCACGGCTCTGTTTACAGTCTCTGCTTCCTTAATTTGCATTGTACTTGCAGCTGCTGATTCTTGCGTTCGGAGTCGTGCCGCCCTCTGATGACCCAAATTATCCGGAAGGAGGACAGTCCGGGCCAGAGGTGGCTTGTTATTGGTTTGAATGCCTGTCTATTTCATGCACGTCCGTCTGGCTGGTAAAGCCGTCGGCACACATGACAAGGCAGCTGGTGAAGTCACCCGCAAAATGGATGTAATTCTGAGAGATGGCCAATCAGCATAAAAAAACTATTTTTATCCAGGATGCTATGTGACTGTTTCTAGGGAAAAAAAGTGATACATATGTGTCCCTTGTTGGGAATGCGTGTTGTCCTTGTGTTTACCATTTAACGTGCAAGATTAGTGGCGTGTGGCTCCATGGGTTAGGACTCTGCCCATGAGCCGAAGGGAACCAGATCAAATCCCATGGTGTGATTTCACCGTTGGGCCTGTGATCAAGGCCCTTAACGGCCATCTGCTCCATTGATCGGCTCACCCTGCGTTTTGAATAAAAGCATGTGCCGTACGAATAACGTAAAATGTGCAATGCCGTTTCCGAAAAAGTTGGGATGCTGTGTAAAACGTAAATAATGCAATGATTTACAGATCATATAAACTCGTATTTAATTTTTCATTATTTGGTGATCAGTGGTCATTGTTGACACACCACAGCACCCAATGAAATGTGTCCTCTGCATTTAACCATATGCCATATGTGACATAGCAGGGGGCAGCTAATTCAGCGCCCGGGGAGCAGTGCTTGGGGGCGGTACCTTGCTCAGAGCACCTCAGTGGTGCCTTGCTGGTCGGGGATTCGAACCAGCAATCTTTCAATTACAAATGTGCTTCCCTAACCATTAAGACGCCACATGCCCACATGGAATCGAAAACAACAAAGACAACATATCAAATGTAGAAATGTTTCTGGATCATGTTTAGATATGGTGTCTTCTATGTGTGGTGGATCATTCTGCATTTGTGAATGCAGTGGCAGACGTATGAAAAGCAGGAGTATGGTTCCTGTTTGATTTTGTATTCCTGAGCCCATGCAGTGATTTCTACTATAGAATCCTGCCTGTTTTTAATGCGGCGCTGCCTGAGGACCCAACGATCACAGCTATTCAATATGGGTTTTGGCCTTGCCCCTTGCGTACTGAGATATCTCTGGGTTCTCTGGATCTTTAAGTGATACTGTATGTATCGCAGATGATGAAATCCCCAAATTCCTTGTAATATTGCATTCAGGAATATTATTCTTAAATCGTCGTATGATTTACCCGCAGTCTTTCACAGAGCTGTGAATCTCTCCACATCTGTTGCCAATTAACCTAATAATTTGTGAGATATTCAACCAAATGTTTTGTTTTAGCATTACACAACTTTTCCAGTCTTTTGTTGCCCCTTTCCCAGTGTTTTTGAAATGTGTTGCTGGCGTCAAATTTTGATGTATGTTCTGATATATTTTGTCATAAAACAATAATATTTCTCAGTTTCAACATTTGATACGTTGTCTTCTATTTTCAATAAAATATGAGTTTATATGATTTGCAAATCACTGCATTCTGTGTTTATTTGTTTTATGCAGTGTTCAAACATCTTTTGAAATGGGGTTGCAGTGTAAGGGATTCTCCTGTAATTATCGGGCCCACACACATCTGGTTTTGAACCGTAATGTCTGTGCACCTGCACTCCTGAATGGCTCTTTTTGATTCTCCTCCACGCTTCTCGGTAGCTGTAAAGACACACTCTCTATAAGATGTCACACGTCGTCGTCAAAAATAATTGGGCTGTCAACTGTCAAAAACTGTAGAGCAACGGCAGTCATCCATGAAATGTTTGTCTTATAGCAAGCTCTTTGCAAATTGCTAATATCAATTACTGCTCCAAATGAAGGAAAGATTTAGCTGGATGTTTGTTTGCTTGTGTTTGTTTTTGTTTTTGTTTTTAATTCTTTGAACAACATCAGCACTGAATGCTTTAGTTTGCATAAAGGTCAGATCATTGGGAATTTGTGCTAATCTGGGTATATTAATTGTATATAAAACGTTTTCGTCTTGAGAATTTTAAAGTACTCTCTCATGGGGTCTCTACTTCCTGCTGTTAAAAGATCTTATTTCTCAGTTAAAATCATTGTTTTTATATATGTCAAATTAAACTGGTTGTCTGGGAAAACTTGTGTAACATGACAAACTATTACCATTTGGTGTACTATTAAAATTTGTGCATTTTGTACTTATTTTTGTTAGTTTTACACAAATAATTAGGGAATTGTTTTAACTTTGTGTTTTACACTGAGACTAAATTAACCAACTTCCGCTCCAAGCTCATCCTGAGTTAAATGAGACAGGGACCAGATGTTGAGTTATTAAATTGGGGACTGGAGCCAAGAGGTCATGGTCTGCATTACGTTACAGAAGCTCTGCTTGTTGGCTTCTTAATCTGTGATGCTGTAACTTGCTGTCCATGCAGTGGAGCCAGGTGGCCAAACCCACACACTGTCAAACCAGCTGTAGTGAGAGGACACCCCCCCGCCCCATGTCCCAAGCTCGCTCTCTGTTTCTGGTGCCTTCACTCCATCATGATGGTACTGCTGATTTCACTGGACTGCCCTGCGGGAGTGGAACCCCACTAAGCATACCAGTTGCTACCTGATCTCCTAATTCTCTAGGTTTCCAGTGCTCTGAAGTGCACAGGAATCCAATGCAAAGTTCTCGGAGCACTTATTCCATACTGAATCTCTTAAAGCTCGTCACTCGTGACAATCCTGCGGAAGTTCTAATCCCGCAGCCATTCAGAGATCGTCGTGATGTCGCACGTGGCTTCAGCACCTACAGTATTGGTCGACACATGTGCAGCAGTAAATGTAAACGGTTTGTTTGGCTGACCCCTGTTTATATCATGTGCACATCTCTTTCAAAGGTCCACATCACTTTCAAAGCATCTGTAGCTACAGGAAAAGCAACCATGCAAAGCATATAGTTCTACTGTTTCTACTTTGTGTAAAATAAACTATTAAATCTCAGGGCAAGATATTGTTTGTAAAATAATACTAAACAAAACTAAGTACTATCTGGAAATAGATATTTCAGTTGTTTCCCCATGATATTAGATTGCAAACTGATATGTCAATAAAGTTAATTTTACAGCTAAAGTTGGTTGCTGTTGACTCATTTGTGATAGTTTTACACTAACATTATTGCCGCCTAGTGGATATATCAGGAACTGTAGACAACAAAACATATTTGACTTCTGAGGGTATCTGGGGACTGGGCTGCAAAACTTATGATTGGTTTACCTTATTTTTTTAGCTGTTTTGCAAAATGATATTTCTGAACACATAATCACAACGTCTGTGTATTGATGTTAAATGTCCATTATCCACAAACATCTAAGAAATATTAAAATACGTGAATTTTATTTTCAATGATTCTTTTAATTTAAAAATAGTTATATTTTTCCCCATATTTTAACAAACTGCACTTTTTTCACAGTATAAAGAAACTTTTCAGTACAATATCATGAATGTATTTCTAATATGTAATTTTGCTAAATGCATTGTTCATGTGATATACTTTTATAACAAACATGAATTCATGTTGTAAGGGATTACACTGCCATCTGTACTGTATATTGTTTACAGCAGAAGCCTTTTATTTACTCTGAACGTGTACAATTGGCTAATATTTTATTTGGACCTCTGGGGCACCATTTTTGACTGACCAGAGATGATAAAATGAATTATCATCTTTATGATCAGTACCTGTGTGTTCCTGGTCGGTAACATCATGGCCTGACCCTGTTCATGTAATACAATAATGCTTTAAACACAATATATTGTTCTGTAATAATACATAATAAGAGCATAGCCAAAGGCTATCTGTTTTATTTGCTCCCCGCGAATCCCGTTAAAATAACACTTGGGAGTGTCTCTAAACGTCCTGTAATCATTTAATAACGGATGCAAAACCTTCAGGAAACAGAGTAATCAAGTTAATACTTTAGCTGCTGCATTTTAATTTCAAATTTTTTAATAATAGTCCTGGATGTTCATTTGTCTTCTCTGCCGTGCTGATGTATAGTGGTGATTTCCAATAGGCCGGCACCCGTGTTTGATACATTGGTTAGGAGGGACCTTCCATAGTTAATCACTGAGATACCTTCACGATATTTATTATGCTCTGAGATGATTAATGGGTCAGCGTGATGAAATAATTGACTCTGAATTCCTAAAATACCTTTATTTAAAATAATGTACTGCATACATTAAGGGTGGGTAAAATCTACCCAACATGTTTAATGTATATTTAAAGTGGTATTTATGAGAAATCGACATTTGACATGCGTTTAGGGCACGTATTGATGAATTATTTGGGTTAATACCTAGCCTGTAATGCTGTCTGCATTTGCTGCTCGGTAATGTAAGAGTAGCAACTGTACCCTTTAATTTTTAACATTTGTATTGTTAATTCTCTTTCTTTTTTTTTTTTTTTAATCAGACATTGAATTTACCAGACTTAGATTTTTTTTATTTTTTATTTTTTTAAATATTAATCCCGCCCTGAACTGTCTGGCCTGGTGCCTGAGTGTGAGAGTGTGACACTTTTCCAAATAAAAAAAATCTCTAAATGGAGTTTGGCGTCGTGCTTGTAAATGTCTTTCAGTTTCTTTCCAGACATTGATAATAAAGGAGCCTTGCGTATCTTAAAGCTCAACCGATTTATTAAACTACGTAAATTTACTCGTATCACACAGAGCCAGGTCGGACCATGTTCGCCGCTCGAAGCTTCAGCCGCACACGTCATACCTTAACCTTCCCGCTGCGGTCTTTGAGCAGTTGCCGGGCACGTGATTTCTTTGGAAACCGATTTATTTGACTTATTCCGAGCGCCCCGATGCACAATCGATCATACGCTACCCGAGGAAATTTTGAATGGCTCCCAAAAAAAAAATAAATAATAAAAAAATTCCGCTCAAGGATTCTTTTGTGAAGCCAAAAAAAAAAAAAAATCAGCGTGTGCTTCAAATCCACGGGCGGCCCTCTCCGTCAAGATGGACACCTGAACAAAAAGCAGTACAGTACAAACAAAGCAGTCACATGACGCGCATGAGCCGTGCGCGGGGATGAGCGGTGCTGAGGTTTTCCTCGTGGCTTCCTCTCCTGCTCTCTCTCCATCTGTAATAGGTAATTTATTTGAATGGCCTGAGACTGGGGATTAGAGACGGCCATCGTGGGGGGGTGGGGGGTGGCTCGGGGGCTTTCTGGCTATCAAAAGCCCCCGTGCACAAGGCATGGCAGCGTTGCCGTGGCAGCCACCGCTCTGTAAGTTCCACTCTTGGTTTTGGCCCGACTCTCTAATTACGCCTCTTGCATTGCCAAGCGGACTCAGTGCGCCGTGTAGACGGGCCGTTTTTGTGGCTCTGCAGCAGAGCACGGCGGAGTAAATGGCTTTGGGGCTTTGTACCTTTCCCTGCACCTGCTGCCTTCCCTGTGAGTCCAGTTCCATCAGGGGATTTTGGGTCTTTTCTTACTCTCTAATCCCCCTGACACCTGCTTTTTGATTACGCCCCCCCCCCCTTCTCCCCCCCCCCTTGGTACCAGCGAATGAAATGGTGGTGGGAATTAATAGGTTTTCCCCCTTTATCTTTAGGGTATGAATGCAGGCCAAGAATGGATAAAACTGAGAAGTGTGGTTTTCTTCTAGCAGAACTGCATGTGGGCTAACGCACGGTGCTTAACTTACAGCTGTCTTTAACCATCATCTTTGAAGGTCCTTTCCTGTCCTCTATGTAACAGTATTATCCAGGATTACATGCTTTAAGGGCAAAACAGAACCAACTTTAATTAAAGTCGGGAGCTTCCAGACTATGAGAGTTTTGCATAAAAGCACAGGACAGTAAATTCTTTCTACTCCTTGATTGCTCCCGTGTCCTCAGGAATGGCGTTCCAGATACTTGCGGTTCCATTCGGGGGGGAGGGTTGTTGTTCTCAAAAGTGTCCCCGTGGGTTTTCGTACTTTAAGAGACGGCCACGTGAGTGAAACGCCAAGTTATGAAACAAATTCACTGCAGAAAGAAAGTAAATAAATCTCTAACGCCAATTACTTTCCATCCGGAAGGTCCAAGAGATCTCCTGCACCTTTGAAATTATCATTTAGTTACCTGGCAATCTTTAGCTCCCTCTTAAGTCATTAGAAATTATTTTTAAATATAGTCCATAAAGAAGGTTTGCATGGATCAAGGGTGTCACAAAGGATCTGTGTGTTTTTCTCATCAATAATAACCTGCAGTCTAATTAACCTTGTTTTGTTGGTGACTCTGCTGACAACAAGGGGTTGCTGTAGGTTTTTGGGCTTTAGGATCCCTATAGAAATGTATGTATTAGATGCAAGCAAATATACATTAATCTTATCACATCAGTGCACCTAATAATAGGCTTACCGCAGTTAAGGGTAAACACAAGATTTAATATACATTCACACATACGCATACACACACACACACACAGAATCGACTTGAAAAATGAGTAGCTAGCATTTAATTTCTTGGAAAAAATGCAGAAGAGGCTTTAGTATGACCCTTAGCCCCTATAAACTGGGACATCTGGCGAATGATAAATTTTTATTTGTTTTGTGTACAGGGCAGCTGTAGCCAAACAGATGACCAAACGCTATGTAATGATGGTGTCACTGGCTGAATTAGTAGACCGCGTCATGCTTAAAGGCTATTTATTTAAATTTGACATGCTCTGTCTTCATTTTCATTAATTAGCCTTCGCTACAGCGGAGTCACCCTGAGAGTTCTGCTGGTGACTTGTGCTTTTTGTGTGTCTGTGTGTCTGTGTGTGATTTGAATTTTCAACCTGGATCATAATCCCACATTGGCTTTCTCCCCCGCATGAATGCTTATCAGTGAAGAAACACTCGTGGCCTTTTGGTACAGCATAGCGGTGTGGGCCTTATTTCGTTCTCAAAAGATGTGCTTTATACGGGGGGGTTGTGTTTCTGCCTATTGTACCCCAATACTGGAATCGTTCCCCGCAGTAAGCAGCCATCACAGGAAGTGAATTGAGCTGCGTCATTTTACTGAAATCATTTGTCAGGCTCATGATTAGTAGTAGCTGTACTTATTTGTACGTTCAAATTGGGCCGCTTAATTGAGTAATTTTATTCCCAGCAGCATGTAGCTATTCACAATGAGCATATTAAATCTAAACAAAGTCGTCTCCTCCTGCAAAGCCCCTAGTTCAGGCTTTCTATGGTGTTGTGTGATTAAACCTTGGCTTTCTTTACACAACCTCACATTCAAACAACCCTGATAATCTCTATTTAAATAAATCAGCCGCTGAATCAGGATTCTGAAAATTTTAGCATGGGAAATGGCAATAAAGGACAGATACAAATCAGTGTGTGCATTTATTGATTTATTTATTTAAGACCTCAGTCCCGCGGTTATATTCATGATATGCCTGTCCTGTCACCAAGTGATTAATGGAATTAAAACTGTTTTTTTCCCCCCATTTTTAAGTTTAATTTGATGCAAATGTTAGGCTGTATTAACAGATGCTTTGCCTATGAGCACTCATAAGTTGGGCTTGTCTCTCATGAAGATGTTTAAAATATCTTTTAGTCATAGAATATCCCAGCAGCTCCCCTCAATGAAAATGGATAGCTATCTTTGCATTGGCAAAGTTGAAGCGTAACGCCAATTACTTCTGTATTTTAGGTTAATAAATCATATATGACCAACTTAAATATTATCTAAATATCTGATACATAATAAAGACAGAGATCTGTGAGGACTGACCTGTCACCCTTCCTCAGCTCCATCTTTAGCTATTGAAATAGTGTTTAGCTTTTCATTTAGCTTGAATCGATTGACACTGCCTGTACATGCAGCTATTATCATGCCAGAAGCGCCCCGTGGCGCGACGTAAATTCTGGTCACGCTTGCTAAGAGCAGGATCCTCAGTCGCACGGCCAATATGCCTTGGCCCCTTAGTGGCACTTCTGGGATTGCTTCATTATTCAAAATGGCTCTGTTTTTTTTCTTTATTTTTTTTTCTTTTTATATAAAATCGTATGTCCCGTAACGAGTCTTACTGAAGCCATTGAGTTGTATTAGCCCAACAGCAGGGAACGTGAACCCAGCACAATCCCAGGGTCTACGTCCTTGTCCAATGTGCCGTCCACCGAAAATCAATAAATGGGCAACTAAACCAGTTTCAAAGCAAATTTTTTATTGCGGTTCACTTCTTTGAGCGCGACTCTATGAATTGAATAAGCGAGGCATCCAGCCGTTCATCGACCTTGACGATTAATACTTGGTTTAGAGTAAAACAGACAATTCCACAGTGCTGTGTGCCATCATACAACTTGCTGATGTCGTGTTTCCCTTGACATTATTCGTAATTGGAGTACCACATAAAGATGTGAGTACCTGCATGCTTAAAAAAAAAAAACTCTCCTTCCACAAAGCTATTGCCTCTTAATTATATTTTTCACATGCATCCGGCAGTAACCCCAGTACAGGGTGAAAGTGCAATCGGCTGATGAGTGTCGGGGAGTGTATGAAAGAAGAGGCTTTTAAGCAAGAAGCTCTTCCAGACTACTGCTGGCTGGCAACAGATTTAATATAAAATGGAGGGGAGGGGAGGCATGGGGGGGGCGCTGGCTAAGTCTCCCCTGAAAGGATATAGTGCGCAGCCTAAAAAGCAGTAATGAACCCAAATCTGTTCTGAAACCTGCACACAGCATAATTAGTTCCCCAGTCCTCCCTGTTTGAGTAACTGATTTCACGTTACGCTGCACATTTTTAAAAACCGGCCCTAGAAATTCTGTGCTTTCACGTTATACGGCTCTTTACATAAGAGATGAGGACATTCAATGTATGAAACGGGCTCCTGGGCCCAAAAGCCTTAAATACTCTATAGGCCATCTGTTCCCTTTTTTCCCCTCAAAATATATATTTTGTATTTGCAAGCAAAAAAAAAAAAAAAAACGTTTTTTTTTTTCCCCTCTCAGTTGACTGATCCAATTAGAAATAAGCATAAATAATGATGTGTGTGAGAAATATTGAGAAGCCATCCTTGGACATCTGAACTGCACAGATGTGTTCCAGATAAGACAATATTGACAGCCAATAAATCATAACTGGCAATATCACAAGAGAACTCGGCACATCAGACAGAGTATGAAATATTCCAAGCGCTTTTCAGGCACGATATAATTAAAAGAGAACTAAAGAAACAGATTATAAATCCGTGAGCCAGATGAGAAAAATATTTAGTCTTTGAATTTGTTTTTTTTTTAATGCGCTCTAATGAAATATGGTACACTACAAAAGTGACCATAAAACGAAGTAATTATAATTTGTTTTAAACAAACTCTCTTTTTCTGGCTTAACAGATGTAATCAGAGGGAGACTGCAGTGACTCAGACATTGCACTGAACTCCGTGCGCTAAAGATAATTCATCTTTGCTTTACGTGGGAAAATAATCACAGAGCCATTAGTCTCGACTGACAAAGACACATGATGGGAAAAGGTGCGAGGGGGTGCATCAGACATTCGTCTCAGATTAAAAAGATGGGGGGCGGGGCTGATGCAGGGATGTCTTTTTGGGTTTGTGTTGCTTGTTTATTTTTATTTATTTTTTTCGGGTAGAGTTTTGTTTAGTGATGATCTGATGGTCCCAAGTTTAAATCTTAAACATTTATATAAAAACATACTGCCTTGATCTGACCTAAGCCTATCCCCCAATTAAATTATTCATGGCCTCGTGTATTTGAATGGCCAGTATTAAATTAAGGTATAATATATCGTGCCTTATACCATTCATTCTTCTTTTTTATTGAAATGTGTTTATTCTTCTTGTATATTGTTTGATTCCTTTTGTCAAGTCCCAGTAACTTTTTGATTCTATCTAGGATCTTTCGTACAGGGGGTCTCCTTTTGCCTGACGCTTATGCAAGGCCTATAAACACAAACTTTACATATATCAGCATATTTTCAATGACACTCTCTTCCAGTGAAGTAGGGACTGGAAAATTATGCATACAAGCACTATCATGAATAAATATGAAGCCTGTGTATGCATTCTACTCAGATGACATTTCACCTCAGGTGGTTGGTCTAATCAGTCTCTGTGTTAAGGGGCATAGTCACTTTATATGGTTTATGCAACAGTGGTGTCTAAATGAATGAATGTGAATCGAAATCATGTTGTTTGGTTCATATTTGCCATATGCAGAATTCTCTGGTATCTCTCTTTAATTGACTCCTACACCCCAGTCAATCCGTTTGTAGCCGGGCATGGTGTTAATCGACCAACAGCTACCATCGTGCTGAAGGATGTGGTCCATCTCCATGGAGATTCCGAGATGCCCCATCATTCGGGGCATTGCGTAAATAAGATCGTCATAAAATGCCTATTATGTAAATACACAAAAATTTAATGTGCCTACATTCTCGTAAATAATCACTATGACAGACTGACAACTTGAATGGTGTTTATGCCCCTGGACTGGCTTGTGAAATCCCTCTTAAACACATGGCACCCCCACCCTCACAGGTACTCAGCTGAATTATGCTTATCCTCTTGTTTTGCGTTATATATATATATATATATATATTAAGTCAAAAATCTTGACGTCTGTTGGGATAGCTAATGCTGATACTTGGGAAGATACTTGCCACTGGATTCTCTCGCATGCTTCACTGTCCCGTTTCAGGACACTTGGTTTGGACTGATGCCTAATCGTTGGTCATTTACTCTGGCTGTGACTGATTTGAGCAACAGTAATGAAGATTAGCTTGGTGCTATGCTAACAGCACTGCTGCTCCCCAGGGCGAAGGAATGGCCAGTGAAAATGTTATGCCAGTTAAGTAAGAATTGGCGCCATATTTAACAGTTCAGTGACAGAGATGTTCGAAATGAGGGGAAAACACTCATGAGTCTCAGAAGTGTTCAGAGAGAACTGTTTTTCATCAAGCTTATTTGTGAAAGTGGGCTGAAGAAAACGCCAAAATTAACAAATAATTAAACGGGGAAAAGATTATTGCGCGATTCAATCAGTTCAAATAGAGCCTTGTGCCGAAATTCTCTGCAATCTGCAGTTGTTTCATTCAACATCTACTGAGAAATATGATTTTTCCAAACACTTCAGGAGGTGCTATAACTGAAACAGGGAAGTACTGAGGTCCAGTGACAAACTGCTGGTGTTTATGCTGGTCTCTGGGAGCTGGGCATGCATATCTAAGGGGCAAATTAAAAATCAGGGCTGGGGTGCAGCCCTGAGTCATTAAAAAGTAATCAAGGCCTCAGTCTGTACCAAGCATATAATAAAGACACAGCATGTTGGATCTGCTAGACTCCCTGAAGCAAACCTTTGCTCCCTTAATTTAGTTTTATGATGGATTTTCAACTCGGTTGATATAGTAAAGCTTTTTTTTTTTTTTTTTTTCTCCCTTTCCCCCTGAATTCATCATGGCCCAGTGGCATTATAGCCCTTCATCAAGAGACTGTTTATCTTTCCTGGACCGTCAACCACAAGCCCCCAATCCCCCCCACACACACCCACACACACACACACACACACACACACACACACACACACACACACACACACACACA
>JAODJU010000138.1:4076604-4090374 GCA_026776725.1 Gnathonemus echidnorhynchus | reverse complement strand
TCTCTCACACACACACACACACACACACACACACACACACACACACACACACACACACACACACACACACACACACAGAAATAAATGACTTATTCTCCATTATAGCTCTTAGAGAACACATATAGCACTTACAGACCTTATGTTCTTATGAAGAGAATTTTCCTCCTTCGGCTTATTGATGTGTTGGGTGTCCCGCCCTAACCGCTCTCCCGTACACTTCGCATAAATTTGTGTGTACGGTTATAATATATGGGTACACATTATATATATTATGTAAATGTATGCATATATAACCACACAAAGCATTTATAACATTATATGATTATAATATGTGCAAATTTGAAAATTTGATCAACTAATGTAAAGATAAATCCTTTATTTGCATTGTACATTGGCCTTTTTTTCCTTTGCCTACCCCATTTTACTCTCCATAGATGGGGGGTGACAGGCAAGGTCAGCCAACTTGTGGCACCTCTGGAGCTGGGGGTTGGGGGCCTTGCTCAAGGGCCCATGGTCATGTGACTATTCTGCCGAAGCTGGGGACTCGACCCAGCCATCGTCCGATCACGGGCACAGAGACTTAGACAGCTGGGCCACTCACCGCCCCTGAGAAATGATAATGTACAGAAATACATTGTTATTGTCAATGATATTAAATAATGAAAATGAAGATTATCAGGATTATACTTTATTTGCCGGATGCTTTTGCCCAAAGCAATATGCATGTTCGAGAAAGCAGTGTCAGGGCCCAACGGTGACATCACTCAGCCGACCCTGGGACTGAAACTGATGACCTTCCGATCTCCGGCACAGCATCCTAACCCAGTGAGCCACACATTGCCCCCTCATTTAATAAAGGAAAGAAGAATCACTCGTTTTACCAAGCAACCTATATTTAATGCTTGATACAGTCTCTTTTAAAATACATCTTATTATAGTGCTTAACTGTTTAATCCAAAGTGGCTCACTCTTTTACTAATTTCTTATTAATGTTATGATACATGTGGTGTGTGCAGAAAACCTTTGTCAGGCTATATTCTTGTCAACAGCTTTTGTCAACGAAATAACAGGTATCACGAGCAGGACTGATGGCAAGCAAACAAATGGTCTCCATGGAAACTGTACAATTGTACTGCATAAAATGTCTTTCGATGAAGTAAATCCATTAAGATTTTCCCTTAACTGAGGAAACCTTTTAAGGGATTCTGTGTGACACTCAAATAAATCCCTCACCTAAGAAGAAATTAAGTGTCATATTTATGGAGAAAACTTACAGTGTTACATGCAACCAGCCCCTGGCTCGTTTAATGAGTCCCAACACAGGCACTTAAGAAGTACCAAAACCGAACAGAACAGCAGAAACACAAGGAGGTGAGACGCCGGACTGTAAGGTACGCGCACGGTGGGAGGTTTATACAAAGTTAAGGACACGCAAGGATTGGACAGGGTTCACGAAAGACATGGGTAAACATACACACCACAAACAGGAAATACAACTGTTTACAACAACAGTACAACAAGGGGCTATGTACAATTGCCTGCGAGTATGCTGGGATATGTTAATCCCCACCAGTGCTACAATGTTTCAGCTTACATTGTGATTTTAATTAAACTGGGGTTATGAACTTGGTTAAAAAATTTTAACTAAACTGGGATACAGTCTGCTGTGAATGGTTTGATGCTTTAGTTGGAAGCTTTTCAGGCTTGTTGATCAGGAAAAAGTTTATCACCTAGGACTGCACAATATTGAGAAAGCGTGTGAAAGCGAGGTGGTGTGTTCTCTGTCAACAGACACAAAGTAGTGCCCACAAATCCTTTTGCTCAATATCCTCTACTTGGCATACAAAATATTTTCCTACAGGGGAAGGCAAATGTCTTTTAGTAACCAGTCCTTGTTTGCTTCACTCCTCCTCTCATCTTTATCAAATATCTGACAAACACGCCACACTGTTTATGAGTGAGTCCCACAGCAAAGACAAAAATGATTAATTGGCTTTAAGAGCTAATGCAAAGGGAGCAGCAGGTAAAGTTTGTACTGCTTTTCGAACATGTACTCCATTGTCTTGAAACGATCATTAAAATTGCAGGACTTAAGTTTTCTTACCTGTGACAGAGTAAAAATGTTTTTATTTAACTTTTTTCTCTTAACCCAGCTGACTATTGTGGTCTTTGTGAAATTTGCATGTGTGTAACAGGCGACATCAGTATTAATATTGCAGATTGTGCAGCTCTGTCAAGAATGATTGTGATTATAGTGCCTGCATGTCACTCACTAGAAAGCTAGAAACCCTTAAATCGCAGTAAATTGTTACATCGGACTTCTCTTGTAGATTAAAACCTTGCCTTAATTTGTCCTGTGATGTGAGTTTTGCGCATGCGCATATTGTGATGACGAAGCCAGAAGGTCGAACAGAAAGCATTATTGAAAGGGGAAGGTCTGGCCTCCCGATAATTTCCTTCTCAGCCCAACACATCCCATTTTGCAAAGGTAAAGTGGGTCTGTCCCAGTTAGGTGATAGGAGCGATGCTTTGTGACTCAAGGGTATGGGTGAGAAACACTTTCCATTCGACCTGAAGAACACAGCCTGCACAGGCTATGCCTTCGTAGACCACGTCCTTCGAAGGATGCAGTCCCTGAATTCGGACCCAGCCGATATACAGTATAGTGCAGCCCTAATGTCACCTATGGATTGACAGGTAATCTGCAGTTGACCCCTCCTTGAATGTGAAATGCCCCCCATAGCATGACTACAATGCAATACATGTAATATGCAGTCACCCCTTCACATTCGTTAGAATTCCAGATGGAAGATCCTCCCCAATGTGGAAATTTGCAAACAATACTTGGACCCGTTATTAAAAATGAAATTGGCACTGAAAAGTTTAAAGCTTACTGCGAGAAAAGTAGATATTCCATGGTCATAAAAACGGCAAACACCTGACTTATCCCACATTTTTTTTTTTTACCAAAATAACTCTTGATTAAATATCTAGTATGCATATATGAATCCTCTGTGTGAAGCCTGAGTCTACTACCCTGATAAAGGCAATAATCACCGGTTAATCGGTCAGATGTCGCCACCATTGTCAGTTGCTGATAATATTGTCACATCACCTAGCTCTAGTATGTATATATTTTTTATGCTGAGTGTATTAAAAGTAAATGAACTTTCTTCACTGTATTCCCATCGGGCTTACTTTGTAAGGATTCGTTTTATTAATTTAATGACATTCTGATATGATGTTTACATAGGCAGGCTGCATCAAAAATTACCCTACAGAAGTTATGGCTTCCTTTTATAAAATGCCTCCCTTTGAAATACACAAATGTTATTTATCAGTCTGAAATTAACCACATGGTGTCGGGTAGTTCAGTTTCTTCTGCCACGCATTTTAGGATTTGTGACTTGGGGGTATGAAAAGCTGATGTACGCACCAACAAAATCATTTCCAACAGATCCAGATATGGCTGCTAATATAATGCTCTGACAAAATTTAGCCTTGAGGCCCACAAAAAAACTGAAGAATCTGTCAATGCCAATAAAGTGCTATGAAGCCAAGGGTCCTGTAGGGGGCGAGCTTCTGCCATGGAACGCTTGAGGCAAGAGGAGGCTTACAATGGTTTTTGTCGTACATACTTTCTAAAGTCACTTTCTTGGGAGTACTTCTAATAGAATATTTTATTAGGAGTAGAGCTGGGCGATATGGCCAAAAATGTTATCGCGATAAAAATATTGACGGATATCGACGGTTATCACGATAATGATCAAATCATCGTTTCCAGTTTAAAGGCTGATTTTTTAAATTAAAATGGAAGAAACCAGATGTTTAGTCATAGTTATACATTTACCAAACAGTAGTGATGGGTAAAATCACGGTTCCAGAAGAATTTGCTCTATTTTCTGACCCCTCTACATGGAGCTCTCTGTTCAAGAAAGGACTCAAAGAATACCAAGAAGGAAATCGAAAGTGCTACGTGTATTAAAGCATTTAGCGTTTCACCAGTCCAAGATGAACAGATTATTTTAGTCATTGCTGAAAACCACTGCTGCTGACATTCTTGGATTATTATTATCGGGATTCCTCAAGGACTGAATTTCACTGTGGACTTTCCTTTTGGATTCCTCTGGATTATCGTTATTGAACGGATTACTTTAGACTTGCCTGTTGGTTTGACGGTTTTGTGTGGTTTCTGCCTACCTGCCCTATTGCATTCTGTTATTTGTTCAGTAAATCCCCCATTTTCATGGCTGTTTGCGCTTGTGCTCCACTGCCAGCCCTGACAAGTAGTCAGAGAGAAAGTGACCTCATTTCATTGTGTCGCAGAACATGTTGCTGGCAACACGTGGGGCGATGAACCATGTCGAACACAGTATCTGCCCCATGCATGTTGAGGACAAATCTATATCGTGATAATTATCGTTACCGTAGTATCGCCCAGCCCTGTATTTTTATATTGGCAAAGAAGGCTTTTGATTGGTATCATTTTCTTTTTTCAAAAAAATTACTGATGTACTGAAAAGAAAATCTGAAGTTGGCCCCTTCTTGAATGTGAAACCCCCGTCTATAAGTGCTGAAATGGAGCCAGCCCTGTAGCTGGACTACAATGCATATATAATACAGTCACCCCTTCACTGTCGTGAGGATTCCAGGTGGACAATCCTCGCCAATGTGAAAATTCGATAAAGCTACCTGGACCCATTATTAAACATGCAAGATTACTGGCACTGAAAAGTTTAAAAGTTACCGTGAGAAATGCAAGGTTCCGTGGTCACAAAGACAGCTAACACAGAGTGATTTTTTTAACCAAAGTATTTATTTAATATATAGAATGCGTATGTAAAGATGTGTAGCCTACGTGTGCAAGAAAGGCGACCCTATGACATCCTGACACGATGTTTAGATCAGGCTGCATTAGAAATTACCCGACAGAAGACAGAAGTTACCGGTTCCTTTTGTAAAATGCCTTCCTTTGAAATATACAAATGTAAATGTAAACTGTTAATGTGTCGTACTGATTGAATAAAAGGCTAATTTAGAGAAATAATTTGGCAGTCTTACAGTAGCATTTAAGCTCTTCATGTAACCCCCCCCCCCCCCACCTCCCCCAAAAAAAAATTTTTGCATGTCACGTTTAACAAGAAATTTGATTTGGATTGTGTCTGAGTCAGATTCAGAACACAATGGGGGTGTGTGGCTCACGGTCTGGAGGGATTGCTGTTCAACACCTTGCCTAAGGCCCCCGAAATGCTTGGGCCGGCCCTGTGACGGCTTACTGTCACAGCCAGAACCAGGCCACAAGTGTACAGGCTGCTTCCTGTTCCTGATGATGAAACGTCATCTTAGACCTTGCTTATATAGAATGCATCCAGAGCACCTTTTGGGTAATTAAGTCACATCGATCTAATCTTTGAAAAAGCTGACATAACTACAACTGATATGACAAAGCAGTTTTAACCAGGACCGATGTTGGGCAGTGTACCATACCGGCGCATAGCTGAAACAATAGCTGTAATAGTTCAATAGTCAGCAAATTCTGTAATATCATTATCTGCTAGACGTGCTATGGAGCGCCATGCAGTGTTCAGTACGGACATGTCCGTATAAAACATCTCGGTCATACTATTAAGCTAAATTTGAATGATTTTAATAGTAATTCATGAAAACATACCTTCTTAAAATATTTGAAAAAATGTATTTATTGATGTAAACGCTTGCTAGCTGCCACTAACTGAACTTGAAACTTAAGAGGTAACTTGAAACTCAGGATTGCATCATCAGCCAAACAGCTGATCAGAACGTCGCAGGAGGCAGAAATTTGTACGGTGGAGGAGATTTGCATGACACCAGCCTCAAAGATGCTTACGGATGGCAACCCCCCCATAACATCCAGACCCTCACAGCTGCCAGCTGGTTTGCACATAGACCGCGATCGCCTTGGGTTGCGTTCCCATCTGCGGGTTGCCAAACACGGATCCCTTTCGCACCTAAAACGGGGACTCCGTTGGGGAAAGCAGGGGTGAGAATTAAATCCTGGTGAACTTTAAAGGCAGCTCTGTCGGAGATGTTTCTTAGCTCTGATATCCAAAGAATATAGCCTCAAAAATTGCCGAGAAATGCTGCATTGACACTCTTCTGCAGCTTATAAATGTCTTCCGTGGGAGGTTACGCATCCATCAGAAACGTACTTCACACCTTCTTGTTTGCTAGCTACTATATCTTGAAGGACACGTCACTTTATTGTTTCAGTGACTATGAGACTTTGCACAGATCAGCATTAGTAGTGGATTTGGATGGATTTTACTACTTACTGTAGCTGAAGTAATTTTTAGCAATGTCTTATCTCCAATAAAGTATTTTAAATTAATGCAAAATGCATGCTGCATGTTTTGAAATATTAAAAACAAGCTTACTTTATTCCTTGTTAGTGAATTGTCCTCTGTGACATTGTGCTACTGAAAAAATCTTTACATGTTATAGATGCCCATTAAAAGGCGCACTAAACAAATTTTACTTTTTATTTATTTTTATATCTCTCCCCACCCTGACCTAGCCATTGAACAGACAATGTGTTATCCTCAATTTCATGAAAATTTGCCCGTACGGATCACACATTTAGCCCCGAGGAATTTCATTACACTGCATCGCCTCGGTCTGTTATGAAATAACTTGGATTTTAATAGAGAGTAATTTTCCCAAGCACAGGTCTCGACTGGTTTTAAATTAAATGTTTCTGTCATATTACACATTTTAAAATAACTTCCACTGCTTTTCTCCCTGTGCACCAAGGTGTTCCCCGTGTACCTATACCCAAGATATATCCCAAAATACACTTCCAATCAGAAAAACACTGATATATAAATGGGCATTTAACATTCTGTCACATACAGAGGTGGGTAATTCAGGTCCAGAGAGTAATTGTCCAGAAACGAAATCTTGGTCTGGACTTTTACTCTCTAGACCCCAACTACCCACCTCTGGCCATACACCATGCACTGAGGACACCCTCAAAGACTGATTTGGGGGCAACATCTTCTTTTTTTTTTTAAAATGCTCTTTGTATGTTAACATTTTGGCATTAGGGATCTTTCAGGGCTGGTTACTAAGGCCAATACTGTTTGAAGGATTCACAGTATATCTCAGTATCTTTACCCATTGAGTTGTGCAGTAATGGACAAATAAGTACCTCCTGGATAATGAGTATATCGGGGTCTTGGATGAGCCCCGGGAAATACTCCAAAAGTTTGTAGGCTGCCTTTCCTGACAGAGCTGGCTGTGGGATTTTCACTTGCTATTCAGTTAAGAGAAGCATAAGTGCATTGCAGGATGCCACAATTAACAACTTTTCTTCTCCTTGGGGTGCCTCTCAATATGCCTTTTTGTCATATCCAGCAATATTTAAAAGTCTGTTAGCCACAAAACAGGTCTTATATCACACTCATAGCCTTATGTCCTGTTGCTCTTTCAGCTGCCATGTGGTGTAATCTGAAGTGTTCATGTTTCCATCTTGGTGTACAAGCAAATTAAATAAGGAACTTTGTGTGTGAGAGTTTTATATATATTACATTGTGGGGACCGAATGTCTCTACAATGTAACAAAAACCTGTAATGTTTTACCTTGCAGGGACATTTTTTTGGTCCCCCACAAGGGGAAACTCAGTTTTATAAAAATTTGTGACGGCAGTCAAAAGACTAAAAATGCCCAAAGTCTTGTATTTTGTTCGGTTACTTAGGTTAAAGTTAGGTCTGGGTAGGGGTTAAGGTTGTCATCATCTTGGGATTAGGGTTTTTCCCCATAGAAATGAATGGACGGTCCCCACAAAGATACTGTATGAATATAACCGTGTGCGTGTGTATGTTCGTGTGTATGATTACTGAATTTTCATCTTACACCTCATTATAAAAACCTGTGGCTGTTTTCTACTGACCTTTGGAATGGATTAAGCAGATGTGCACAGAAGTCTGGCGTGTCTAGATTTGGAATGTTCACATTCAGGCTGTTCATGTAGCTGGTGTCAG
The DNA here is from genome assembly GCA_026776725.1 of Gnathonemus echidnorhynchus. NCBI lineage: Eukaryota > Metazoa > Chordata > Actinopteri > Osteoglossiformes > Mormyridae > Gnathonemus > Gnathonemus echidnorhynchus. The sequence goes on along the minus strand of JAODJU010000138.1, from coordinate 4,082,355 downwards.
ATATATAAAACATAGATATGCCCACCTACAAGGATAACTAAGGATCTTTTATTTGTTCTCAGATTTCAGTTTCAGCATCTGACCAGGTTAAGAGAATACAGAGAATCTCGCCAAACAGAGGGAAAAGCAGCGTTGATAAGTCTACTTTTTAAGAATAATGTTGAAAATTATTGAAACCAGTGATTTAAATACATTAAGCATTGAACATTAAATAGGGCATACCTTAATCAGGGATGAGAATGAGAGGGTCCACCAGTGTAAACAATAAACAAGAAAGTGTTTGGTTGTGGAGTGGGGGGGTTTGCGATGTGCCACAGTAACCACATTTGTAGGACACTGCCGCAAGCAATCTGTAACCCCCCGCCATCTGCCCGACTCCGCAACGCGTGGTCTGTACCAGACTGCCCGCGAGCGACTCTCGGAGCAGTCCGACATCTGCTCGTTCCACCTGCATCACAGACATGCGCTAACTCCTGGTTACACTCTGTTTGCCGCAGGCCCAAACTCAGCCAGCAGGGGTCTCATTTTTCATATGCAAAGGTGAAGCCTAAAAGTGGCAGGGGATTCACTCCAAGGACACTTTCTTTGTGTGGTTTCCTGGGATAGAGGGTAATAAACTTGCTAATATTGCATTTGCAAGTCAGGAAATCTTTTACATTTCCGGGTTAATTATCAGCCCTGAATCTTCCATTATCTAACAAACGATTGTAGAGATTTGATATGTGATATCAAAACTTGGAATACGACATGAGTTAATTAATTAATTTAAAAATTCACTTTCGTGGATCATTCATTCTGGAGTATTAACTGATCACTTCACTATGTTTATTAATGATAAGCTTTAATAGTAAGTGATTTTTTTTTTTTTACCTGAGTGCAGAAAGTGGTCTGGAAAAAGATTTTTTTCCCGTATTTTACTTATTTGTAATTCATCGTAGTTCTATGCAGAATGAATTTGTGCCAATTTACCACAGAAATTGTCATGATTCTAAAATGTTAATCATAAGAGTGATACAACTATTTTTTTTTGTCTTTGTCACTTAACCATTAAAGTCTCTGTTGGATACACATATCTTAATCACATCCTGTCAACTGTTATCTGTTCATAATTATGCTACCAATTCAAAAGCTCCTTTAACATGGCTTTGATATGAAATTAGACACTATAATTACTCTGGAATATTGCCAAAAATGTAGTTGGGAATGTGTAATTCTGTCGTTTTTTTTTTTTTTTTTTTGGTCTGTAGAGACACTTTACTTTTGTCTTCATTTTTGTCTTGCTAAAGATCATGATTTAACTGCCAGTCCCGCATATAATTTTGCACTTTCAGGGCTGAGCATATCTTTAATGCACACCGGCTCTTCTGAAGGAACAGGAGTGTGAAGGCTGTAATCTTTGAACAGCACAGCTCAGACGCGCTTGTTTTTCTTGCAGTGAATTCTTTTCACGCTGGTACAGTGCATCTCGAAATGAGCTGTTTTCTGGAGTCCTTTGAGAAATCGGCCTTCACACGTACATGCTGGAATGTCCGCTACGTTTGCCTGTGATTTTTCTGAAGCACTTCATGAATTGCCTGTATTAAACAGAAGTAATGAGGTAATAGAAATTTCCAGCAGATCCTACCTGATCGGGGTGGATTCATATATGACACTCGTACCTCAGGCCCTCTGTGTGCCATGCAAATGTAAACACCAGAAGTTTCAGATTCTGAGAATTGCACACTATGTCTGTATAGTTGTGGGTATGAATCCTGTAGTTATCAGAGGAATCATATCACTGTGGGTCCCTTAAGTAAAGTCCTTAACCCCAGTGGCTCATGGGATACTCGCTGTCCCAGAGCCCTACCAATGAGCTGTGCTCACTTGTACATCACTAAATAAATCAGTGTGTAGTTTACTATTCAAAAAATTAACATGTCCTTTTGCTGTTAACCTGAGCAAAGTGTTGAACCAGGAAGCGTTGCTAAAGGAGAAGGAAGTACATTAAAATGTTATATATCATGCTGTTGGCTTAAGAGATGGATAAGCATATTCTAGCTTAGTGAATTTAGACATATCTCTGTTTATATGGCCAATTTTGATGCTGTGAATCAAAGTAATGGTCAATTATTCTTCAAAATGCAGTCATTTCTATTCATTAAGCTAATTACCTAGACCTTCATGGAATATAGCAGATCATAGCTTGTTCTGACAGGGAATACATGGTTCTAGCTGTAACTCTAACATTGTGACTTTCTGTGCCTTGGGCAAGTGCGTGAACCGTGGCTGTCTTTACATGGCGGATTCAGCCAATGAGTAATTCATAGTTTCCCTGGTTTTAAATGAGCTGCATGGCAAAAATTAAGTTTACACAATAAAGAAAAGACTATTATTAATGCTATTTTTATCATCCTCAAGCTGTAATATTGGAGATGTATCAAGTCTAATGCTCTTAATGTCACACTTTCTGTTGATTTGAACGGTCGTCTTTTTAGGTTGTTTGTTTAGAAGATGTTATGTTGCACTTAAGTGAATACAGCTTACAGCCGTACCTGGGCGTTCACTGGTAGCTCAGCCTGGCTGCACGTTTGCCTGCTCGACTCCTCGACAACATGTATGTTTGTAATACGCTGTTTGCCTCACCTGTACATTACTTTGGACAAGCTCGTCTGTTATTTGAAATAATTGATAATGTCTTGTATCTGCTGGCCATGAGTGTTTAACTGTTTGGAAAACTCATTTCCATTCATTTATCTCATCACGGCACGAGCGACCCGTCTGATTTGAAAGTGAAAGGCACCCGTCTGTCTGATCCAGTTTTTAGGAACATAGCTCATGTTTGCGAGTGATGGAATGATAAACTGAAAGGCCAAAACAGCAGGACGCCATCGACAAATTTTATGCATGAGCGGTCAGTATGTTCTGCATTGAGAAATAGTCCAAATACACTTTATCCCTATCGATTAGTTATGGCTGCCCCCGGTGATGTTAAAAGCTCTTTATGAAAGACACTGATGGCTGTTAACTGTCTGGAAAGCATCTGGAAAGAACCCAAATAAGCCCATCACAAAAATTTGCTCCAGGCTTTATAGTTGCTCTCGATTTTCTTGCTTTATCCAGATAAACAATAGTAAAGAACAGTAAACAACATTTATTAGGCATTAGCCATTTATTATATTTATCCATTTTCTGTTGCCATTTATCCAAGATTTCGTATTGGCACGACACCAGGTTGGTGGCTCTCGTGTTCAGTTCCTGACACTGCGTGAGGATTGTGGACCGCTGAGGCACACTGGACGAGACTGGTTGTATGATAGCAAGCCTGGAAGCCTTCCCAGACAGAGCAGGCCGTGAATCAGGCTGCTCCCATGATGCATTGCCAGCGCGTTACTTGGTGCGCACGTGTGCATACACTAAGGACAGTTTACGGATGTCTCTGCATTATGGAAGGGGACCAAACACGCAGTAATTCCACACAAAGTGCCGCGGCAGAAACTGGAGCCAGCGCTGCGCTACGCGCTAAGCCAACACTCTGCCGTTCTGCTTTTTTGATGTTATAATTTAGACTGTGGAATGAAAACATTTATACTTGAATGACTGAATATGCTTGAATATGAATTTGCTCATAAGTGTCTCATTATGAAATCGTACCATATGTTCAGTGCATAGGGAAGTGTCATAAAGACATTCTGAAAAGTGTCGGATCTGAAAAAAACATCATTTTTTAATAGGACTGGGAATAAGATGGAATTTAAGTTCAAAAAATGTTAAGTCCAAAAAACTTCAACTGGCCAAAAACTTATATTTTGTCCCATAGATTATAAATATTAACCATTTATATATGTTTCACTAATAAAATATGTTCATTAAGAAAGAGTCCAGAAGGGTTACTGGTTATTACTATGGCAAAAATGCAGCATAGAGGAGTATGGGGAGAGTAGAGGAGTATGAAACCAGGAGAAGCAGAGACTATGCTTGACAAGGCACCGAGTATGAGGTGAACTTGATGGAAATCAGAGGAGTTGTGGCGTCAGCGAGAGGCCACAGTCAGGGACAGCGTGAACCGTGACTCTCCGCTGTGCTCTCCGCCGCTGTCACGCTTCACCCCGGACGTCTCCGCTCTGCCCGTTCCAGCACGTCAGAAACGTCTGGTGACAGCGACCTGTGAAGCCGCGAAGGCAGGAAGCCGAACGCGCACGTGTCCGTTAACGGGCCAGATGGCTGCCAGCAGTGTGGCGATCGCCGCCGCCACCATGTCACAGGCGTGACGGAATGGAACGGCATCGCCACGCTACAGGCAGACTCATCGGCGCCCCCTAGAGGTCCATTTAGAAAGTAGATGCAGGTGTTTTGTCATCATTGTATTTCCCGGTGGAATTTGACAGATTCAGTCGGTACAGAGGCTGGCGTAGTGTCTCAGTGGGCAACACTGCTGCCTTCATGGTTTGAATCCAACCCTGTCTGTGTGGTTTTGCATGTTCACCCCTGTTCTTCTGAAACTCTACTTTCCTTCCACACTTCAAAGCGTGCAGTTAAAATAAAGGGTAATTTAAAGACACAGATTATTTTCTGTGTGTGTGTGTGTGTGTGTTTGTATGTGTGTGTGGTCATGTGTTTATTACACTGTGGGGACCAAATGTTTCCCCAATGTGATGATAACCTGTTATTTTGACATTGTGGGGACCAACTATATAAAACTTAATTTTATAAATCTAGAAAAAGGTTATAGTCAAGGAATGTATGAACAACATTAATGTTCCTCCAATGGTACAGAAATGTTCCTCAGAGTCCTTAAACGTACATTTACTGACAGCTAGGATACAGTTGGCAGACCCTTGAGGGTACAGCCCCAGTGAAAAGTAATTGGACCCTAAAGGTACAGATTAGCACTTACTAGCTGTAATAAAAGAGGGGGGGTGGCAGTCCTAAATATTAGAATAGGACAGGATCGCTATAGGAGACCCCAGGCGATCTCCCAAAGCCATACAGACTCAAGCTGAGGATGGAACGACTTTCCGGTTTCGTGGCGTCAACACCAAGCGAACTGAACCCCGTACTTCCATTTGAGCTTCCCGGCTGGCCATGGGGCTGCCTGTCTGGTGTCGGCCCGGCTCTGAATTCCTTTCAGACGTCGTGGGTCGCCGTGGCTCCCGCCCAGCCGGCGCTCTCTCGCAGGCTCGGGGAGTCGTAGAGGCCACTGGATTTAGCGTGGCTGAGGCTTATCGGGAGCGTCACAAAGAGCCAGTGTGGCTGTGAGCTGCATGATAAGGGATGCGGGCGGCTCCGGTGCCGGCCAACTGGGTCAGACTGGTGGCGGAGAAAATATTAAAATACTGTGCTTTGGAGTAACAGGATTGAGCAAGAATAAGATGTTAACTTGACGTCGGACATGGTTATCAAAAATGCGAGTAGGGTACTTTTCATACTAGCTATCCTGGCTAAATATGCATAAAACCAAAAATACAAGAAGAGAGTGTGTCCGGCATGTAAAATATCCTGATAACCTTCCTGTAATTCTTTCTTTCAATCAATCAAAGTTATTACTCAGTAGTGAAATGCTTTGTTGCTGAGCTTCAATACAGTGACACCGCAGACATAAGTGAAACGGAGACAACACATTAAATATTAATCAGAAACGTTGATAAATAGTGTGTAAAGTGACAGGTGGCAGTGAGAACCCAAAGAAGTCAGTCTTTATATACAGTACTGTGCAAAAGTCTTAGGCAGTCCAAAGAAATGTTTAAAGCTGTTTATCTGGGTAGCAAGTGTACT
>JAODJU010000138.1:4048604-4067569 GCA_026776725.1 Gnathonemus echidnorhynchus | reverse complement strand
AGGACAGGGCAGGGATTTTATTGGGGGACGGGAGGACAGGGCAGGGATTTTATTGGGGGGACGGGAGGACAGGGCAGGGATTTTATTGGGGGTGGGAGTCCGCACAGGTCTGACAACAGCAGAAATGACACAGAAATGACAGCCAGCGGCCTCGATGGGAGCACTGGGGACACAGGGGATGATAGAAGGAAAACGGGCCACATATCAGGTATCGAGTACGTTTACGAAAAGTTTGTGTTATATAATGATTGGCGGTGTGGGTAAGGAGAGGGCTTATCCATTATTATTATAAAATCTCTTTCTCTTGTATTTTTATTTTTGTTAAATTAGATTCAAAAAGTACCAGCTAAGATTTAACGAAACCTGTAACAGGCAGAAAAGAGAGACGCACGGAAGGAGTAGACAGGTTGACTGAGTGTAAATCGTACATCCCGCATACTCTGCAGCTGAGGGGCAGTTTGAGATTATTGCAATAAAACCCTGCGTCAGATGGAGTGGCTGACTGTACCCAAGATGAACAGGAGCGGCTCTGGCACGCAGGAGGTCATAATCCATTATAACTAATTAAAAAACGGGTAAAGTGGAAGTTTTATATTAGGGCAGTATTTCCCAATCCAGTCCTCTGGGACCTGCAGACAATCCCATGTTTTTGCTCTACCGGGAGCTGGAAGGGAGCAAAAATGTGGACGGACTGGGGTCCCTGAGGACCGGATTGGGAAACACTGCATTAGCGAGATAAACTATGAAAATGCCAATGCGATAGTTAATGTCTCATTTGGTGTGAAGTCTTTAAAATAAAATGGGTCTTTATTTCCATGGTGGAAGCAGACAGAACGGAATATAATGTAAGCAGTGGTGAAACAATCACTGATAGAAGAATGAGGCCAAATGAGGAGCGAAGGACCACAGCTACATGGTAATCTGCTGTGACTTTTGACCTTAAAAGCATGTTTTGGCGATATTGATATTGTTATATTTTCAAATCTTAATTCATGAACTTCAAAAGAATAAATCCCTTTTTTTAAAGATGCTTATCTAATAGTGCACACATAGGAAGTACAGATCCTGCAATTATAATCGCTGCATATTTAAAAGAAAGATTTGCACATAACTTCTTTCCCCATCACGTTATCACTTGTCTATATTCCCAAGGCTTAGGCAAAAATGAGCACTGCTACAGGTTTAATGATTTATGTCTTGACCTGTGTGGTGTTGCTGCCCCCCCCACCAACCAACCTCCCGCTCTCGCCCCTTTCTGCTCTCCCTGGCTGCCTAGCAGAGAGGACTCGACAAAGACACTCGGAGATCCAGGGAACAAAGCTTGTATAGTTCATCATGCTCCAGTTGATGAAATGAAAACAGCAAGGTGATGAAACCACAGTCCATAAGTGTGGGACGGGGTTTCGGACAAGGCTATTCCTGGAATTATCCCTGTAATGGACTATTTCTGACTATTTAAGAACGATTCTTTTAGACGAGTTAGAGGAGTGTTGAGGATGTGTTGGAGCCAAGGACTGTATCTGTTACGTAACGGTGTCTGGATGTGCCTCTGGCACTGTGTCTCCTCAGCAGAGTCTGGCTTGATAAAGAGCAGCAGCTTTAGTTACACCCTTTCATCTCCATGACTCCATTCCTTCTGCAGTTACTTGTTTTGATGGAAGCAGACCCCGCGAGACGGATGGGGCTGTGGCTGAGCTGTCAGAATGAGCGAGCGGCCCGGGACGGATCCCCCCCGTGGGCCCCTTCTTATTTTTCATTATTATTTATCTGTTTTTTGACAAGTTATAGGAGCCTAAGTTCAGCGCCGGTTCGGAACGATTCCGGCTGAGACGAGAGATGGTCTCCTTCCTCACGACTGCTACACTTGACTAGGGACTTGTTGAGCATGATTGGCCTAATTAGCAAACGAAAAAAGGCATTCGGTTAAGCTGCACGGTGGTTTCGAGCAGTTGTGGCTCAAACGACCGGGATAAGGAAATTCGTCTACCAAAAAACGCTGTCTGACGTTAGCAGGGTTTCTATCTCTCACGCATCTGGCGTGAGACTCACTCTTTCAGACTCTCACGCTCACGAAATAAATATTACAGCAAATCTATATATTTGCATTATAAACCTAAAATCGGCTACATCATAAGCATTGGGGTAGTCTGCAAATCCTACAGACTGTTTACAAGGCAGTAAAACTGTTACATACATTTAAATGTGTTTGAATATGTGTGCAGACTTGCTTCAAATTAAAAATCTCACTGCAGCCAGTTGACTAAAGTTAACAACCCTGGGTTAGAGTATCAGGAGCTTAGCTACATTCAACAATGTGTAAAACTCCTCCTGCTTAATTAAAGCAATGAAAAAGATACTGCTTGTCATTCTGCAAAAACACGTGTGGGCAGACCTTAAATCCGATCCTGCAAGGCGGGCCTAACGTCTCAGAGGCCTGCCAGTAAAGCTAGCATAAAAAGACTAGTGCATCGACTTGATTTAGTTGTGAACGTTGCCATTTCATAAGCAGCTTTTTATGCTTAATTTATATAGCTGGGGGTTTTACTGTAGCTACACACATGAAGTACCTGCTTTGGGAACAATGACCACAATGCAACCTGCTCCAGTACACCCCCCCTTCCAGCCCCCCATGCCATCCACATGCACCACTGCCTGGATATTATAGAGTAGCCCCTGGCGCAACAGGGAAGATGCTCACCCACTGCGTCTCATTCTGTCCCTGTTTTTGTTCCCTACTACTTGTTTCTCTTTAAAGATTTTCACATTCCTTTTCCATGCATCTGTACTCTTTCCACAGACATTACCACACACAGTCACAAATAACCTTGTTTTAATTGTTGTATGGTTCTTAAAATGCATCCTGCAGTGACCTTTTTGCTAACAGTCACGCTACATAAATAAATGAGGATTAATTAGGCTTGTGTATTACATTCTTTAATGTTTTTTTTTTTTGTTCTGAGTTTATTTACTCCTATTTTCATACTGCATATTACTCAAAGAAGTATGCAAATACAGTTTAAAAATACCTGTTTTCCCAAAAAACACTAGATAGATGTAAACAGGGTACATGTTTAAGTACAAGAAAATTCTGTCAGCCATCCAAAGCGATTAGCATGAAGGAGGGATTAAATGATCCTTTGAACTGTCATCTTTCCATCGCAAATCTGTCATGACCCCACTCTTCTGTTTTCTCCTGTTAGACCGAATAGAGTTTTCTGTTTAATCCCTCTGTACGCAGCCGTGTTTAAAATGGGAGAATTTCAAAATCTCATACCATGGGTCCTGGGGCCTCGCACCTTAAAAACAGAATCAGCACACAGTGTCTGTCAGGGATGATGAGCTGCTCAAAGTGCTCAAGGTTAGCAAACGGAACATTCTATTGCACCATGTTATCACTCTTTACAAAGCTTTTTTTAAGTTTTGATTTTATTTTCAGTATATTTGGTATATAGATTTTTTTAAAAAAAACTGTGGATGGTAGTTCATGAATAAGACAAGGATTTTGCATTGGTTATAAAAAAATTATAAGGCCTCTTCATTAGAATGGTCCGTCTGTGGCATCCGGAAATTAAAAACTGTTTTAATTGATTGCTAGCTATGTTGGACCAGACGGCTTAGCTTTGTGTTTGAAATCTCCCCCTTTGGGGCACATTCAGAACGTGGACCTGAACCGATTCACAGCTGCTTATATAAACATCCTTAAGAGCTAGTCCCAGGTTCGACCTTGCTCGAGGCTTTCGAACTTCTGTGAAATCAATCTTTTTTTCCTGTTTCTGTGAATCTCTGAATGCCAGAGATAGATGCAGGATTTCACTTTGTTGGTACATGTTAGGATTGGGCCTCACAGTACTTCAGGAACCTTTACATAGGAGATACTGGATAACACTGTTATTGTAATTGGCGTGACTGCAGCCAGCATTATTCTGCGTGCTCCCCTTCCGCATGCTCTCTTGTATATATTGTACCCAATTAACAGTGATTGCTCCTGGGATAATGGTATTGCATATGTTGACTTGACAAGAAGAATAATTATTTACAGAAGCACCATCACTTTCCCCTAGAAATTAATTGCCTTTGCATGTCTGTGGAGAGAGACCAAAAGCATTTTTTTTTTTCTGTCATGCATTATTAATTATTTATGCATGCTTTCTTCGTCAATTTGTCAAAACCCTGTGTTGAAAGTGAATGGTTTCATATGAATTTGCAGTAAAGTATGAAGTGTTGGCTTAAGTGCTTCTAAATTATTATTTTTTATCGCTGCTACATTTGTTCTTTAACTTAGCTGTTGATGTATAATATACAGCTGCATTACGATATGGTTGAAATACAATATAGTACTGTACCTTCTTCTTCCTTGTGCGTGATGGGGAAGTCTGAACCATCTTCTGCTGATTAGTTTTAGGTAGAATGAGATGTTATGGATCTAGTCATTCTTTTTGAGGATACACTTGCTTGTATTTTTCATTTTTTTTAATTCATTGACCTTCCAGGGTGTTTTAGAGTCATGGTCGTGCTGGAAGAAAATATTGTGGTGCTTAGAAGAACGAAAAAGCAATGAATGATGTGAAATGAAGCGTCATTCTCCGTGGCATCTGTGAGATGATGTGTCACCTGCACACCCAGGAGTCACATCAGCAAGAGACTGGAGCAAACCGTGTTTATTGCACTTACAAACGTTAGCATATGCTGTAGAAGCACTTTGGGTTCATCTTACTCGCATACCGACCCTCACGTTTGCATGTCATCTAAGGTGCACTGCAAGCTGACTTCAGTCCCTTTGAAAGATAACATCAAATTCACCAATAAAATTTGTCCTTGCAGCTGATAACTCTCAGGAAAAAAAGATGAGGCATAAAATAAACCATTCAAGGAAGTAAAAGGTGCTTTCTCTCTTTTCTAGATGTTTTTTTCTTTGTGATGTGAAGCCTTTCACTCATGTTGCACAATCAACACTCAGCACTCCTCCTACTACTGCATTTTAATTGTTTTTTTGTTACGAGCTTGTTTTTGTTGTTTTTAAACAAATTTATTTCCGAAAAGAATAATTTCTTAATCGTTAATTAGTAGCGGCTGTTTTTAACTAAATGCACACGTGTTTGAGGGATTCCTGAGTTCGTTTTGCAGGGATCGTCCCCGTAAAAAGGCATATTCCCATATGCAGCCATTTTCCTGATAAGAGGCTGTAAAACTCCACCCCTCCGCTATTGCATCATAAACTGGATTTTGTTTGCTTTTAATACTAGCTGGTGTCTCCCAGAGTCCTTATAAACCATTTACTCAGGTGCCCCTTGGTGGCCTCAGCTTGCTCAGATGTGCCGTTCCTGATTAACCACAGTAACAATTCCTCTGCCCCTTCCAGTTACGTGACAATATAACAGAGTGGATCCATAAAGGCTTGCATCAGGCAAATATGTTTTCTGGAACATGCTCATGGGAGAAGAAGAAGCCATTGTACGTATCAGACCTCCAGTGAAGAGTTACTTGCAGCTATATGACCAGGCCAAGTGCTGTACTGCTCTGTAACCAACCGTTTACACGTGTGGTTTTACTGCTGCAAGGAATCTGTTTACATGCCATACAAAACCTAATGACAGCAGTTCAAACTAAATACTAGAGGAGGCCATTACTCTTTATGAACAATTATTATCTCAGAGAATAAGTATTGTTACTATGGTATAACCTTTATTTATGAAGTGTAGTACTTCATGAAACTATGGCTATGTATGAAATTCAGATATAACACTGAAGTTTTTGATGTGATTCATGCTTTCACTTTACTGTTTTGACCTTCTATTATATGCAGATTTTGCTGTAAACTGAAGTATGTCTCAATATTCAATGATTACACTTGCAGTTCTGGTATTTTTGTTCTGTACTCAGTATTAAATGATAATTTAAGATGAATTGAAGCATCTACAGTTGTGAGTAATTTTACATTAATTAATTGTCATTTCCTGAAATGGGAAAAGCCCCAAAAATATGTCTTTGCGGTCAAGGTGTATCAGTGGGAAAGCTGAGAAATGAGCAGACCTCTGGTTTCTTGGTTTCTCATTGTGATGAATTTATTGGTTTTGGATCATTACCTGCTCCTGATTCCTTCTCTGTAGTTTCCCAAACATCTACACTTAACTTGAGTGCTACACACTTGAAACATGAAAACCATTGATTCGCCAACCAAACCGAGGTGAAAATTAAACTTTCAAAATAAATGATGACGGTATTCATTTTAGGTACCATACATATTTTACACAAATTGCTACTCAGACTCAATGTCACACCTCCTAAATGGCTTATCCTTCAATTCTGGCCAGGTTTGAGCTCTACTGGGAGGGTCGGGTAATTAATAACGGCTAATTTGGGCACGGTAGCGATATTCACAACCGATCGATTCACGACCCCTCGATTAGGAGCATCCCAGCATTTCTAGCATGTAGGTACGCTACCTACCGGCATGGGAGCGGAAAAGTCAGTGCTCGTGACATCCCATAATATACTTACAACCCTCCCACAAGGACAGTCTTGTTGTTTGATGCATGATGACTTTGGCTTTATAGCACGTAAATCTATCCATTGCTAGATAATAGAATTATTACCCTAGAATGCAATCTCAGGAAGAGAGAAACTAGGTTACTGAATAATGCAGGAGCAATTATTAGGTGGTGGTAATATTTTATATTTAATGATAACTCGTGCAGAACCCCCTTAGCATACAGAAAACATTTCAGAGGGCCTCTGATCCAAAGAACAAGGAGGAGGATGTATTATTTCAAAGGTTTTTCCTATCATTTTTGAATTTTATCTTTGTTTCCAATCATTTATTTTATTTCTGTTTACTACATATGAATGTAATATAAAAAGTCTTGCTAACTAGATTGTCACAAACTAGACTTAGGGAGTCCTGAATATTTTCAAAATGAAGAAAGAAAATAACATTTGGTTTGCATCATTATTTATGACTGGAGTGAAAACATAAAAATATGAGAAGCTACAGATTATTATTTCCCCCCAGACAAACACCTACAACAGCTGTGGGATAAAGGATTTTCCTTTTGCTCTTGATTGTACTCAATACTGGCCTGTGAGAACAGACAGATTTGAAGTTTCACACGCGTGACGTTGCTTGAGGATAGTTAATCGATTTTTTTATTTATTTTTTATTTTTTGAAAAATAAGAAAAAGACAGAGATTCGCTCAGGAAATTCCAGCAGTGTGTCCAAATGTGAAGAGATTGCATGGTGGCTTGTGCATAAGCAGTAGATGATGTGCTCCACCTTTAGTAAAATTTATTCCTACTGTACATCTGTAACCTTTCTGGCCTGGCTAGGATGAAGTGATCCTATCTGTGCTCACGTCTCTGTTCACTTGATCGCAGATAAATGGAAGAATCTCTCAAGCACTGCAGATGCATCTGTGCAACACGCTAACAGGCAACTGTGTCCGTGTTTTTTTTGCTGATGCTGGTAGATAATTTTACATGACAGCATGTTAGCATTTAGCATGTTAGCATTTTTAAGAACTGTCTTTTTACTTTGGCCCTGCCTTTCGAATGGAAAGCAACGCACTAAAATTAGGAATAATCAATGCCTTGTGGTCTTTTGGTGCCTTTTTAGGGTGGTGAGACCTAATGAAATACCTCAGAATTATTGATCAGATTTGTGGGATTGCAAAGCTCCCTGGAAGGAGAAAAATCGGGAGGTTCATCACATGATAAAAAAATGAAGTCTGTGTGATCCTGAGAAGGATATTTAGAGTATAATTTCATATAAAATTGGAGGAAAAAAATAAAATATGAACCATCAGATTGTCTATAAATTGCATCAGATTTGACAGGTTCTATACATTCTCTAGAAATCTGTGTGTCCAAGAAATTAATGATATTGGAAACATACACGCTTATGACTGTACCAAGCCGAGTAATATATTATACGTTTTGCAATAAAAGGTCATTATATCCCAAAGCTTATAAGAGTCTATAGCCTAAGGACGTTTTTTTGTGGTTAAATGGGAAACAGATCACTGTGGTATTTTATATATGATGTGTTCTCCTGAAGTGTGTGTGTGTGTGTGGGTGAGATATACATTACATTGTGGGGACCAAACATCCCCACAATATGATTAAAAACCTGTTGTTCTGATGTTGTGGAGGCCATTTTTTAGGTCCCCACAAGGGGAAATTCAGTTTTATAAAAATCTGTGACCGCAAGAGAGATTAAAAATACCATTTTTGTGTGTATATTTTAACAATGTGCATGTACATTGATTTAGCTGCACTTTTATGAACAACAGATATTACAACATTACACTCCCCCCAAAGCTAAGTCTTTGAATACGCACATATTTGAATGATGCAACTGAGGTGTTTTGTCAAAATCTTTTCTCAGTTTGCCTAGCCCCCACTGTCATTCTTTCGTTGAAGGGGAAACAGCAAGGCCTTCCATCCATAGCACCTGACAGTGTTTTCAGAAGCTCCCGGTAGCTTCAGATGTGCTGGGAATTAACGAGGACCGCCCTCTTAAAAGTCGTCAAGTGGCAGCATTTGTTGCCTTTATCATCTGCCACAGTCGTTTATGAGCTTTTTAAATCATGCTTGTGGGGCCGCCTTCATTTTTTTATGACAACACCTCACTCATGCATCTTGTTTCAGGGCTTTGCATAACCCTTGTTATAAGTTACTGTCTCTTAACGACCTACAGTCATTGCGTCAACAAATTCCATATTTCTTGAACATATCATTACTAGCTGCCTCACAGAACTTTTGGGTCTGAATTTCTGCTGTGATTCTGTCATGGTCTGTAGCCAACAATTGGAGCCCTTTGAATTTCTGTTCTTTAAACGTGATAAATTGCTTAACGACCCTGCCATTTTTTCAATGCAGCCTAGTGTGTGATTTTTGATGACCAAGCTTGGCTGGGCCAAAATTTTTCAACCATGGGAGTGACAAGGGAACAAAAATCATTGTATTGTTAATGAGCGTCTTCTGGTTATGGACCATACAAGTGATTATGCTGTGCATGTTCGAAGAATTTTTTTTCTTCTTTGCAGACCCTGGCTAACAACCTATGGCATTGATCCAGATCATGAAAAATGACACGTGTGCGTATCATGCTATGTCTCTGTTACGTCAGGGCATAGCCGGAGGAAAGACATGGGAGCAGGATTCAGGGCAGAAACCAAACGGGGCTTTATTTGGGAATGGAGGCAAAACAGAAGAGGGATCACAAGGGTTCAAAACCAAGGGATAATAGACAGGAGCACCGTTAGCAAACATGCAGAGGACAACATCAATGACTGGACTGGGAGCTCAAGGCTGGGAGGCACTTTATAACGCCACTGACGAGGGAGCAGATGAGAGGCAGCTGGAGTGAGTCACACGAGGGCTGAAACAAGAGGCAAGACAAATAATTAACAGGTGTGGCTAGTTAGAGGCAGACTGGGGAGAGAGAACAGGGGGAATGGAAGCAGGGAATGACAGTATCCCATTCTGACTGCAATCTAACATATTTTCATGGTGAGCCATTTTAGATACATGGTCGTATGGATAATATGATCAAGTGAAGGATGTTGCTTCAATTAGTATTCAAGTCTTTAAAATAAGTCATAACCACTTGTCTAACTTTGGGATGATTTAATGAATACTTAAGTGTTCTTAGAATCTGGACAGTTAAGATTAATAAATTCAGTTAAGCTAAATACGGTATATGTTCATTTTGATATACTTGGAGTAGAATGCTCCTTGACCTAAGACACATAACACCAATTAGAAAACATAGCTAAATGGGCTAAAACTTTTTTTAAAAAACTTTTTGTTAAAGAATGGTTTTTGATGATTTCTGGGTGATTTTATCATGCTGCATAAATAGTTAAGCAGTGTGAATTTCCGTGCTTGTTTTGTTTGAGGGAACCTGCATTGTTGTTTGGTCTCCCAGTAATCAAATGACACGGGGAAGATATGTGGACACTCAGCCTGCCAATAAAGACTTAGAAATACAAAGGTTATGTCAACAGCCAGTCACGGACGCTAGTCTCGCTCTTGTGTTACCTTCACTGGTGCTTTGGTGCGTATTTCTCTCTCTTTGTGCTTGCCAATTTTAAGTTTTAGATTTTAATTCATATCAGAATTAATAACTAAAAATGTACCTTTCTGATTCTGCAGTATAAGAAGTCTAAGAGTTGAGTCTGGCTTCCTCCGTGATAGGCAGTGAGCCAGCTCTGCATGGGGCACGGAAAATTCACAAGCTAGCTGATGCATAGTGTTCCCCCTAGATGAAGTACTGTAAAACCATCGTTTTATGGGACGCAGAGTATCCTCAGCAGCGGTGACATTATTGCTGAAATCTCTGCTCTCACATCTGCTGTTTACTTGATGAGAACCAGAAGGATGACTTTACACCAAGAGCAATGCGTTCTCCTTCTCACGTAGCCACAAGTAACTGTCAAAGCTTTTTTCGTGAAAATACACAAGCAGGAGTGCAGGAAAGATAATTCACATGAAATACATGAAAGGGTTTTATAGCTACCAAACCATACACATTCTACCATACAGTTTGTCTTTTTTATTGTTCTGTATCTGTTGCACATCTCTGTTACGTCAAGTGTACATCAAGGCCTGGCAGCCTAATAAAAAGTTTAGTAGTTTGTTCAGTACAGTTAAATGAACCGCAAGAGATCTGTAATTAGCAAGCCAACCAAAATATGGTTTGAATGTCAGTTTTAGCATGAGCTGTGCATCATCGCATAATGCCGTCTGCAATGCACTTGTCGCAGTGGCAGAAGTTGGCACTCGGCCACAGTTGTCATTCAGTAAATTTGGAATCTCTCTGGTGGAAGATGCCCCAGAAAGCTTTTTGTTCACCTGGTACCCAGGACTGGGTGTTTCGAGAGGGTGAGCCATGAGAGGGACTGTCATTCAGGTGGCAGTTTGGCTTCCTGGAGGAAGATACTTTGGCCAAAGAAGCCTGTGCTCCAGTAGGTGCAGGTAATGAGTAGCCGATAATGAGTATCGAGTAATGAGTAGCGTTTCATTTTATTATAATAATCTTATACAGTGCTTCTTCATCTTTCGTGGTCAGTTGGTTCCACAACCCACCACAATACTCCAAAACCATGTACGTTATATAAAAGTGCCTATTTAAAAGTGCATATCCACCTATTCCCCACCTGTCATATATTGTAAATCGTGCCAAGATTGTAGAACTGTACTAATACAATGTAAATTCTGTGTAAAAATACTACAGTAATTGTTATAATGTATTGTTTAGGGAAAAATTACAAAAAACATTGTATATGCACCGTACAGTACGACACTTTGACCACTAACTTTTTTAGGATTCATTTGTTACACAAAAGTGTAATACAAAAACACATATAGCAAATGCTAAAAATACAGCACAAATAGCAATGCTATAGCACAGTACAGAAACAGCAAGTGCTATAGTACAGTGCAGAAATAGTGAGTGCTATAGTGCAGTACAGAAATAGCGAGTACTATAGTACAGTACAGAAATAGTGAGTACTATAGTGCAGTACACAAATACTGAGTGCTATAGCACAGTACAGAAATAGTGAATGTAGCCAAGCAGTGCTAGACAGCAGCTGAGTTAGGATGCTGGCCAGTGGATTTGCGAACAGACAGCATGCTGACACACACTGTGCTCAATCCACGCTTTGCGCACCAATTTCAAATTGTGCATTTTGGTTATTTTTAAAGCTTTTCCTTTGTCATTTATTCGAACCCCGATCGAAACCCACATAAGATGCAGGGTACATTATACAGGAGTTTAAAACTGTACCATGTTTCACCAACGTATGGTTTTTGACCAAAATATTACATTCACTCAACTTGCTATTATAAGAGTACATTTCCATCCATCCATCCATCCATCCATCTTATATATCATTGCTTATTGTGGTTGGGGTTGTGGGTGTGAAGCCTGCAGTCTATCCTAAATGGGATGATAGTCCATCACAGGGCACATACATACTCACAGTAAGAGTGTATTTTTAGAGGATAATTTTATTATATATTTTATATGATGATGGGGGTCAAACGTGTCTGAAGGTCACCTTGCTCCTCTTATGAAATAGCAAGAGTGAATTGGCAGCCTCTTATTCATGTCACACTTTTCTATTAATGCAATTTTTGAATGTTTGTAAGTAGTCAATTATAATTATTTGTGTATGAACTGTTCATGGTTGCAACCATGTATTTAACCATGCCAGTGGTCTGGTAGAGATTTATAAGTGGAATAGTTAATAATGACCGTTCTGCATTAGTGGATATGCAGTTTATTTTAGAAAGGTGCCTGCCAGTCGACCACGTTATCTGTAAGCGGCACTGATACTCATTAATATAGCGTCATGACGCTTCTGGATGAAATGCAGAGCAGATAAGTTAAAAAACAAATGACTAGTTAAGAAACAGATCTTTGCATGTGCATGAAATAACTGAAGATCACTTGAATTAGAAGAAAATTGCTAAGGAAATTATTTTGTAATCAGAGGAAAGATGAAACTGATAAAAATAAAGCTATTTCCATTAAGAAGTCATGTCTGCGGCTATAAGTGAGGGTGGGGGAGGCGCCGTGCATGCTGGGAAGGTACTGAGGGAGTGATTACGGAAGGTAGAGCAGTGCAGGAGATGTATGGCACCATAACACCACGGCTATTAAAAGATAAAATATAATCCATCCCACCCAGACCTCATGGAGGTAGAGGCGGAGAGTACCAGACAATGTACTGATCTCTTAAAATTCAATGCACACTTTAAAATCGGAGGGACTTTAAAATTAGGGCAGATGGAAGCTCAGGACGCAAACTCACTCGTGTCAAAGATCAATAATTATGGCAAAGGTGCCTTTCATGCTTAACGTGCAGCATGTGGAGATGAAGACGGCCGTCAGACATACAGTAATAAATAATTTGGCAGGTAGCCAGTTGGATAATTCCGCTTTGCCTCCTCTGTACATACTTCTAAGTGCTGACTCAATTGCCCAGTCAGGTATAGTCAATTAAAGAGTGATTAAACTGGCACTTTGGCAGTGGAGTGGAGAGGAACAGGAATGCGTAACATTGGCTTAAGATACTATTAAACAACACTTAATAAGAAGCCAGTCTTCGGAAGATTCTATATCATTATTAAGTATACAGTATAAGCTCAGGGTTTTAATATTTATGTGCCCAAATATTTCAAGTTTAATATCTTCTAATTTATCAAAGATGCACAGTAAAAAATAGTGAAGTGAAACTAATATAGTTTTTTACATTTTAATCAGCAAAGATGTTTTTTCCTTACTTATTAACAGCTCCATAATAGCGATAAATTGTTAGATGGTTGGAAATCAAAACAATGAACGTGCCAGGACTGCAGTCAACCACATCCAGCTGAAAAATGATAGATACTGTTAGATTTGGGGAAAGGGGGTTTCTGCAGAGGAACAGTCAGTCTGACCCACTTCCCGATAAAACAACAAGTAATTTACATGAACATTTTGTATGGTGAATGCTAATATTTGGGAAAAATGTGCGCCTGTAGTTCCGACTTTGTCCCGCAGTAAGTACACCTCATTAAATCTCAGCCGAGCGTCAAAACTTTTTCCGCGGTCAGATGTCATGCCTCCCTCGGGACGGCCCACTCTTTCTTCTTGACCCGTGATCATAAAGTCTAACAGCTAAGGTGCATGAGAAACGCAGGGAGTTATCTGGTGGGTGAATATAAGTTTGGAAGGACAAACACCAATCAAATGCCTTTACACATCAATAACTGTCAAAGTAATTAAGAAACAGTTGTAATCGGTTGAATCTTAGTAATGCACTGCATTCATATATTACGATGCACACTTTCAGAATTCATTCTGGTATTTGGAGCACCTCAAAGGAAGGTTGGATAACCTGACCTATGCTTTAAGTGACTCCCCCCTGTTACATTCCTTTAATTAATTGATTTAAATTCTTCTTATCTGGTTCCAGGAAAACACTGACAGCTTTATGCTTCCGGAAGCATGATAGTGCATGTTTTCCTGCTAGGTATCATCCATCGCAGTGCATTGGAATTCACACGAGTCCCAAAACTGCCGGTCCTGCTCAGGCAGTAGCTAAACGTAATTTCCGTCTTGTGTCAAAAATTTCCGTGATTCAGCGGTTTGCGGTGTAAATTTAAAAAGCATTGGTGAAATGTGCTCCGATGTCAGAACGTCGGGAATAAAAAAAACTTAAGCTCAGAGGGACATAAGCGCTGAAAAGCGCTACCCTCCTGCAACGACCATTTTTGTACAGAGACACAAAAAGAACTGGAGGTCAGTGTGAATGGTCAGCCTGTTTCCTATAGAAGACATTAAAAAGTCACTGGGTCTGACACCTAAGAGCGATATCTTGCATCAGCCACATATAGTACCTAATGCATAATTTCAGTGTCTGTTACCTGTACCTTTTAGGCATTGAATAGGTTTTATAACCAGAAAACTTGCCAGAATTTTCTTTCTTTATTCTGAAGCACTGATTACCACTGCAGCACAGGTTTCGATTTTATTTACCGAGAACGGAACCGGCGTGTTCCAAAGAGAAATGGTGACCACGGAAACAGGACGAGTACTCAGTACAGTGGGTCCTGTTGTTGCACCCATGTTTCCACAGTGACCTTTTCTCCAGGTCTGCCGTGTCACTTTCCATCCACATGAGCAATTTCTGATTTCATCCGGATCAATTTTTCTGCCTTCCCGGTCGCCCCAGGTTCCTGAAGTACGAGACGTTTTGCCGTTGTTGACTAGTCTCAAGTATGCGGCCTTCATTAAATTATACGGCAGTGTGAATAGGCACCAGGACATTTTTCTACATGCTTTGGTCCTAGATGTTGGTATTAATGCAGGGCCTGACTCTTCCCGAAATATTTACAGCTCCAGAAAGCCTCATGTATGTGTGTGTGTGTTCGAGCCCAACGCAGAGTCTACAGCTGTGCTCTGTATAATGATCTGTGGCTCAGAGGGTTGAAATGCTGTCTCTGTGATCGTATGGTTGTTGGTTCAAATCCCTATATTAACAAAATGATTTCACTACTAGGCCCTTAAGTACGTCTGACATTTTTCACAAAATAAAACGTACTTTGCATTGGATAACTTCATCTGCTAAATAAATAAAGTCCAAGTATGTCTTTATTCTGGTTATTAATTAAACATTTCAAAAATTTAAAAAAAGTTAAAAGTAAAACTCTGGCTACAGAAAGGGTTTGTTATACTACATGTGGAAATTCATGCTTTTTTTCATACCTATACTTCCTTCCTTCTTGCAGAACCTCATAGTAATTCGCTGCTATCAGGGTTGTTTGAAACCCATGATATGGAGAAACGCTTCACATCACCCTGACCATTAAGCTCTTTGATGGGTCTCGCAGCCCAGCTGTCTGCTACATTCCTCTTAGCGGCGGTCTTCGTCGAGTGACACCGGACACGTTCCATTCCTCAGTTCTCAGGTCCAAAGTGGAGCTGAGATTTAAGCGCAGTACCTTTGGGTTATTAAGAGGCTTAAACGTTGCTGCAGCTGTCCGTGCAAAGTGTGACGCATCGGGGTGTTTTCCAGAGAGATGTTTTGTCTCCTAAAAACTGGCAATCGATTTTCGTTTGGCGAAACGAATTGAGCTGCCGTAATGAGGGATTTCTGAGCATCTACGACAAATCCTGCTGACTTTATGAATTCTACAACGGTGTGCTGTATTGAAGAGGTCAAGAGCACCGCTTGCACAACAGGTCAGGAAAATTAATCAGGAAACCGATATGATCAGACAATTTTACCAGAGTAGGAGGCTTCTAAGCAGGTCAAACAAAGCAGAGGCTTTGCCCATGACACCAGGGTTAATGTCCTGTCCCTGTCGTAGCAGGATATCTTTTACGGGATATTGCTTTCCTTTTAAAACCTCATCCCAAAAGCCATCTACACAACTATGGACTTGTCACTACCCAAGATTGCAAGGGCACCATATTAATGTGTAATGGAGCAGGGAAAAGCAGCCCAGAAAAGAAAAGTGATCACTTGTCTGAAAACTGATATCGGAGAGAACATCAAATTGTTTTGTATGTTTTTACTCACAGCTCTGGATTAGAAGAAGAGTTGTTCCAAATGTGAAGGGGTACGGCAGTCATGTGACCACCCCAGGCATCATGCTTACTTCCTGTTCCAAGGTTTTCATTTATACAATAACCATAACACACATCAAGTAGTTAACCCTGTAGATTTTTTTCCCGAATAATGTATCATAGTTATGCGTATTATTATTTGTGAATAATTGATTTAGGTCTATATTTATTCATAGCACCATGTATTTCATTGTAAGACATGGATTTCTTTAGAACATTATTTTAAATCAAATTTAAGAATTTAACTAATTTATGGTATTAAAATGTGTATCTATTTAAAAACATTGAAAAAAAGAGTGACTTAGGTAGTGCTAGTACGTCTTTATGGCTGTGTTTTAGTAAAAAGATCACAAATAAACAGACTGATCTTTTGACACAGGTTGGGGGGGTGAAACTAGGATAGAAATCTGATACCACCCCCCCCCCCCTTCTTTGGTATTAAAGGACATTTCACACACTTACAGAGCTGATGAGGGGGGACAGGCAGTACGTCGATCTCTAGACCGCCATAAATTCTGCATTATACAGCGCTCCATCGTATCTGTGGTGCAATAAAATGCCCCCCCCCCTCTCCCCATGGCTGTATCGGCCTGCCGTATCGCCATATCAGACGAAATCAATTTCAGTATGTCTTCATTTCTGGGGGAAAACTTGTTTGTGGGTATTTTGATTCATGAACCTTGTTTGCTGTTTTTTTTCTTATCTTGGAACAGCCAGTTCTTCCAAGATGAAAGGGAAGGAGGTGCTGGGAATCAGTCATGGGTTCGGGTCACCGATTTCCCGTCCGGCCCGGCCTTCAGTCTCAGCATCTTTCCCCAAATGCCCTCCGGATTAGTGAGCCCGGGGGGGTCCCCCCGCGCCATCCTGTCGAGCGCAGTGAGGATTTAGCGTGCTGTTTACGAAGCCCCATGTCCTCATTAAAGCTCCCCACACTGGAGGCTGTAAACCTCCTTATGGATATCCGCTTCTATATAAAAAATGCTATCTCCCTTTGAAAGACGCAGTAGATCACTGACACAGCGACTTATCGGCTGCTGGGCGATTTTACGCGTTTCTCCGTCCGTGCGTACATGCGAGTACACAGGCAGGCAAACTCGGGTATTACGGGGTGAAAGCCAAACTGTTGTAGCCAGGGGGGCACTCAAAAAGTCACTTCAAACCCCCCACTTGTGTACTGACTGCTTGTAGCCAACAGGGGGGGCCTATTCTCAAGGGCCCCACTGTTTACAGCACCTAGACAACTAGAAACAAGTGATTTGAGGATGATACAGTCCTCACCCACACGAACCTTCCAAGATGACCACCCCCACCCAGTCACATCAAGGCTGCTGGTTTTGTAAGCTTTCTGATATGAATCGACTGGGGGGGGGGGCGTTCCAGCAGCATGATAAATGGTACCACTGTATTTCTGCCTATTGCTATTGCTGATCTTTGTCAAGACTCCCTGGCACATAATTATCTCTGCTGGTGAGAATTTCCAGTTTAAGTGACTTTACTCTGTGTTGATGACTTCGCACCAAAGATTTGACATATTTAATAATAATTTGGTCGTCTGTTTGTGGCGTGATCTGATCGCCATCATTTCTCCACTGCCACTCCTGGTGTGGGTCACAGCGTGCTGTGATAGATGTTTTCTAGGTTTGAGCAAATGCTGTATATTTTCTGCTTCATCTGGGGGGGGGGGGGAGGGGGACACACACCAAAAGTAAGCTAACCAAAGACCATATGCGGCGGGAATAATTTTGCGGAGAGATTATTCCATGAACTTCCCCAGTGAACATCCAATATGGAAAAATGGCTACAAATGTAATTCTTGACATCTGTAAGAAATTGGGTTGGTGTTGGCGATTTTTATTCAGAAGTAGCTTGCTCTACATATAAATGGTACATTATGGCACCCGCGTTCCTTGAGCTGTGGCCGAATGTTCATACATTTCACGGAAAAGCACATTTGATTTGCATACCCGTGCTGATGCAGTACCACAGAAACGTGTCCGCTTCTAACGGGACGACGTGCGACAGGGCTGTGTATCCTGTGTTTTTTTTTATTTTTTTATTTTTTTTTTTCCATGGTGATTGATCATGGTCCCCCCTGTCCACAGATGCCTCCATTAATGGAACCCAGCTGTCCCTAATGAGAGAGATTACCCCACTGAGGGCAAGTTATTTTCTTCTCAACCTACACCTCTGTTTTGCTGTCCCGTAACAGATCTCCCCTCCACAATCTGCAGAAAAGGTTCGTTAAAAATAATCCCTTAATAAACCTTTCCATAGTGACAAAACAGCTGATTATCTATTATCTGCATCGTTTAAAGTTTGCAGCGATTTGAATTTTTTTTTTTTAACCGGCATAATGATCACATGAAAAGTACCGAGATAATAATCATTATAATCTTCTGAATATGCTTTAATGGTTAGTAAATAAGAAATTTAACTACTCCACAAAAAGCAAGTAATCTAAAACAGATTTATTCTGTTGCACACATATATGGAAAAGCTCCCCGAGAATAGCAGGAAATGTCTTCTTGTCATGTGGGTCAGTGCTGTTCAGTGGTCTTAAGCTGTTTAATACATTAATGCAGCCTCAGCTGGTCTAATCTGACCGGTAAGTGTTTCATTGGGACCTCGTTAAGATTGGTCTCTAGAAAATTCCAGGCCCCACCTGAAATATCCAGTCCCTGGTTTATCACAGTATGGCTGTGATGTTAAGCGCTGGGGAAGTGTAGAGTTTTATTACCAATTCTTTTGCGAAGTGCCCCGTGAATGACTGACACCCCATACAGGCTGTATTGCAGCCTGGGATAGGCTGTACCCCCCCCCCCCACCCCCCCCCCCCCCCCCCCC
>JAODJU010000138.1:4026451-4041087 GCA_026776725.1 Gnathonemus echidnorhynchus | reverse complement strand
GTGTGTGTGTGTGTGTGTGTGTGTGTGTGTGTGTGTGTGTGTGTGTGTGTGTGTGTGTGTGTGTGTGTGTGTGTACGTGTGCGTACAGGTTTCTGCTCATGGCTCAAACACATGTGGTTAGGTCTCTAAATTGTCCATAGCGGACCATTGTGTCTGAGTGTTTGTGCCCTGTGACAGACTGGCATCCTGTCGGAAGCGTCCCCTGTCCCCCTCTCCGTACCTCCAGGGACGGGCACCAGGCCAACCCTAAGCCATATCGCTGTCCTGGATGAGCAGTATCAAATGTCAGAACAAGAGCATTAATTTTAAAGACTTTTGTCATGTAGTACTTGAAGGCATTTCTTAAACAAACGTAACCGATGCATTTGTGTAGAATCCAGCCAGGACCAGGCGATAGACTCTTCACACCCAGTCAGGGACGAACCTAGAAATTTGCCCCCTGACAAAATTCAAGGACCCTGTCATATGCTGGACCCCTGAATCTGCCAGGGTATTCATGCCCCTCCAACACCTCTGCATCTGTGATGTCCAGGACAGATTTGATTAGGAGAACCAGTAGGGGAGTGTGTGTTGACTAAAATAAGTAAATGCAATAAAAAAAACCTTAAAAGGCACCTTTAAATAAAGGGAACGTGAAGGCAAGCTGAATACAACATTCAGCCATCCAGTAGGAAAATATGTCTGTCATAAAATGCTACCTAGGCAGGGATCAGTGAAAACATATCATCTGTTCCTCCATTCATCCTTACAGTTTATGGACATTGAAAGAAGTCCGTTAATCTCCTTGCAGCAGCAGCAAATCATTCAAAATCTCTGCAGGTCTGCAAAGTAATGTGATTGTATTTGATGAAACAGCACAGAAACACTGTGTTGTTCTTACTGTTATTCATGTTATTATTTATTGTTTTATTACAATAGGAAGTTTACTTTGTTAATGTAGGTGAAATGTTTTCCTGATCAAACTGTCATTACAATAAAGCATTTGTTTACTCCCCAGAGTAAATGACATGTAATTACATACTCACACATACAGGCTTAGTCCCTAACATATACACACACAGTCACGTTTATTGGAAAGTAATACCAATATTAGTTTTGCTGATAATTTCCATGAGGATCAAGTGTAATTTGTCACCTTCCTGTAGAGGGCAACCACAAGCTTCCAAATGACTAAAAACTACACAGCCAGAGTAGATTCTAATATTTTGAAGGAAAAAAAAAACATTCATCTGTATCTCTTTGCTTCTGCATACATAATTTTGGTCAATTGCACTTTAAAAAGCCATAAAAGTGATCAGTGAATCCCTAGATTTTGTTAAACATAAGTTAGGGAAGAGCTGTCATTGTGTTCCATGCTGAGGTAAATGTATCTTCCAATTTCCAAATGATCAAGTCCCCCACCCTCAGGAAAAGTCAAAAATAATTATTTGTGACGTGCCCCACCCCTGATGACACATCATCACTATTTCACTCTAACATGATCACCTACTTTTTCAGCATAACATGGATATATCACCACATTCGTTCTTATTTCCCACACGAATCTGTCTGTGATCTCCTGTTAATCTTCTAAAAATCTGTGGGCTTTTCACTTAGTATCTTCTGGATGTCGCTGGAAGGTTACTTTTACACCAGAAATGTACTGGGAATTAACTACTCATGTAAGGTATGGGATATATTCATGTCTTCAAAATATATTTTGACGTGACCAGTGGACTGTGTACCTGACTCTGGATGTGTTTTTTTCCCAATTTGTCTACATGTCACCATTTCGTCTTTGATGGCCTACAGACCAACTTTTTGTCAGTCATTTTTTAGCCCCCACTGGGTTCATCTACATGACACACTGAGGTCACAAGAAGGAAAAAAATATTTCTGCATGGAATTCACTTGCTGCTGCATCAATAAAATAACACAAATATCTGTGTGTTACTCTAAGAAGAGTCAAAACTGTAATGAATTCCCCTGGACCAAGTAGCCTGGAGCAAAATGTGGTCCTTTTTGGGTTTTCATATGTTTTGTACTGTGCAGGGTTTGAGCACCTGGTTTCTACATCGCCGCCCCGGTGGTCGGACAAGCTATTGGAAGACAGAAATAAGGGTGTCACAAAAGGCAGAGATCCAGGCCTGATCCGCTCTGCCACCATTCCTGCCATTGGCACTGTCCCTTCACTAGCTGTGACCCACTCCTTTCAGATGGCAGACTGCCCTGACAGACCTTCAGCACACACCTGGATTCTCTGCTACAGATTGCAGCCTGTGATGCTGACCAGCTGGACCAACAGCACGGGTCTCTCACCCTGTGAAGGATTTCGCTCCTTCAAACCTTTCCATCCCTCTTCCTCCCTGGAGTTGGAACATCCACACTCCCTGTTTGGGGTTTACTTTGCCAGCTTCCCCCTTACGTTGCCATGACGATCCTCAGCTCAAGTTTGTGCAAATTTAGTATCCGTTTTTCAGTTTGATCGCTCGTATCATGTAGACCAAGTCAGCTTTTTGTGATGCACTGCATTGGTTGATTTTTCTCTTTCATTTATTTGATTGGCCGACACATTTTCCCACAGTGATTTTCAATTTGGAGAAAACAGGGCCAGACTGTCCTTGCAGTGCTTAGGGGTTAGGGGCCCTGCTCAAGAGCCCAACAGTGACATCACAATGCCCACCGCGGGATTCGGACCAGCAACCTTCTGATCATAGGCATAGTGTTCTAACCCACAGAGCTGCACATGTAATTCGCTAACATGGACAAAACCAACAGGTCTCCAGAGCCTTAAAACACTCAACGAGACTCACTGTATGGGAATTTGGTACTATTCCAGCAGCCTAGTGTGTCTGTTAGTGTCTTATTTCAGTTCTGATCATCATATTATGTGGGTGATGACATATCTACAGTACTTCAAAAGGGACCAGAATGAAGTAACCAGTGTCTTGAAACCTCTGAGATCTCCCTCTTACTGTCTTGTCAGGAAGCATACACAAACCCCATTTTTAACAGTGGGCTCTAATCCTTCTTGTTACTGTTACGGAATTATTCAATTTTTATAAATTCATGAGCTTTCTCTCTGTGATACATTCCACCAGCACAGATAATAGAAAAACTCATTTTTACCACAGCAATAGCAGTAAACCAGAAAAGCTGAATCGCTCTGAAATGTCAGAAGAAGGACGAGTGAACTTGCAGTGAACTCTAACTGGTACACTGAGAGCTTTAAAGAGATACTGCGTTCAAATGTGTGGAATTAAGGCTCTCAGCGAAACGCCAAGCCACGCAAGTGCGCCCCCGCGATTTTACCGGCAACCTGCAGACGGCGTACCTGTTCCCTGTCTGCTCTACATCCTTTTATTATGGGGGGGGGGACAGAAAAAAAATAATTTGCAGTGAGGCCAAAGCAGGTCTAAAGCATGCAGTGAGGATTGAAAGTGCAAAGGGGGAGGGGGGTGTGTTCGCGCCCCGCTATTGGCATCTTCCGGCACCCGTCCAGCCGGGGATCAGAGCAGGCCTCACGCTGGGTTTCCGTGAGATAACACCACGCTTCTTATTCATCACCTCCTTCTCCTGCCTTCGCAGGCTCACATTTTTCTTTATTTTTATTCATGAATTTATGGATCTCGGTTCGGAGCTCTCTTCCAAGCAAATCCAAATTTAATTTTACGGCAAGCTATGTGGGGTATCAGCAATGGAGGCCAAAAGGAAGAGAAAAGCCTGCATTTGTTCTTCCCAAAGAGGAGTGAGATAATCTTAGAGCACCTGAACCACGACTTTGCGTCTGGTACCGTTACAGTGACAGTTGAGATGTCATTCCCACTAAAAACCCCTTTAGGACCGTGGTGGTTCAGTCCGACGGCCCCCACTAGTAGGATGTGACAGCGGAGCTCGATGAACTAATTAGTTGAAGAACACGTACTGTAGGAGAGTGCACTGTCACCGGCATAAATTAACCCACGTCCAAAGCAAACATGCCTCAGCCGATTTTGGACTACTTATGTACACAAAGCTACTAATATATACCTATAAAAAATTACTGCCAGAAGACATCATGAACATTTATTTGGCAGACGTTTTTATGCAATGCAATGTATATATTTTTGAAAAGGCAGTGTCAGGCAGTCCCTGGAGCTACTGGGTATTATAGACCAGGCTCAGGGGCCCAGTAGTGAAATCATTCCGCCGACCCTGGGATTTGAACCGGCATCCTAACCTGAACCGCTCGTACGCCCGCGGGGGTCAGAATTATCATGTATTTATCGCATATTAATATTAGTAGTAGCGCTACTATCATTAGTATTTGTACTAAATAATTACCGAGATAATATGAAAAATGAATCAGTAGCCGTAGGAATAATGTGGATGTTGAGGGACGAGCCCCTCCCTCACCATTGCCAACAGCTTGCCCCTTGGGCCTGCAAGTCTCCCCATTCTTTATTCACCACATAGCTACCAACCTTAAATCAACGGTATCCAATCACACAACTCGTAATTTAATATCACAGTCTGTGGCCTAATCACAACTATTTTCTTCCCTTCGCTTTGTTTCTGCTATTAGCTGCTGTATTATCCGTGGAATTTCAGTTCCTAATATCTCTGACAATGATAACAAAGTGTTTTTAATTTAGGCCACCGCCGTATGGAGCGGTACGTAGCATGTCATTATGCTGCCGCGCGTAAACCGTGGTGTTTTAGCTAACGAAACCCACCGTACTCGCGAATCACATTGCCGTGAGCTATGGAGAATGAGTTTGATTGTCTTCGGTAAATGATGATAGGAACTGCGCCCTTTGGTACCACAGGTGATGCTAGCTGCAGCCTGTTCTTGGTTGATTATCATAATGAAACGTTTAAATTATAAATAAGGAACCCGATGTTCAAAATGACAAAGATTAACCAGTTAATTGTCTTACCCTCTTGCCAGTAATACTGCAGCAGCCCTATGAAGAGTGTTATAAATCTTTATAATGCGACATCAACCATGAGAAGCCTTCAAGGGCTTGGGAGATGCAGTGTCTTAATCTGTACTTATTGTTTTGGCTCATTTATGATTGTTGGGCCTTATCATGTAAATATTTTCCTTGCAAAGTGCCATCGTATATATAGAAAGACTTTCAAGAGGCGATACAGCAA
This sequence comes from Gnathonemus echidnorhynchus, assembly GCA_026776725.1. Classification (NCBI taxonomy): domain Eukaryota; kingdom Metazoa; phylum Chordata; class Actinopteri; order Osteoglossiformes; family Mormyridae; genus Gnathonemus; species Gnathonemus echidnorhynchus. The sequence goes on along the minus strand of JAODJU010000138.1, from coordinate 4,035,969 downwards.
CTAAATATCCGCACAAGGTCCATTCAAGCTTTTGCCAAATGCTATAGCAGTTTTACTTGTGTCTGTGCTTTACATTTCCTTATTATGGCTAAGGAAAATTCTAGCAGAAACCCTGGCGCCAAATAGTGTTTTGAAAATAAACACAACTCATGCCATCTACAAGGAATTTTATTAATTTGTGCTTTGTAATCCAGACGTGCTTGTTATATATGATTTGGCAGTATGGGGCACATCCTGCTGGTTCTCTCTGCCTCGTCCCAGTAAAGCTACTATAGGAAACGTTTAATCGCTAACGTTAGTAAATGTTTTTTGGCTTCAGCTAGCAGCCAAGCAGCTTTAATACGTAGCCAGAAGAGACTTTTTTTTTTTTTTTTTTTTTAACGATATATTCATGAATGCCCCTTTTAGATGACTAGCTTCAGGAGTTGTTACTTTCACTTTGATTCCTGATGCAATGTAGCAGCACTTCCTGTTTGTTTACGATGCTATTGATCTTATTTTAGCTTAAATGAAATAAATTTGATCCGAAGCTGTTATTACCAGCAGTTTAACGAAATCTGTTGTGTGTGTCAAAAATATTGACATATTTTCGACAAACATCTTAAAATGTTACTTATATATATAAAAAATTTTAAATCCTTATCTGCCATAGAAGGTTTTTGTAGTAAATTTGAAGTTACTCCGCAAAGCTTGACAATGTACCCATGAAATTCAGATTCTGTGCAGAAAAAATCAACAGATTAGCCTCCCTTGGTATCCAGAATAAATTCAGACACCCACAATAGCGTACAGAGTTGTCCCATAGCCAACTGAGCAAATAAACACACAAAACAATAATGGAAAGTAACAGGGCCCACAAGCTGTTTCTTCCTGCTGAATTTTCTAAAATAAAATTACTGACAGTGCAGATATTGAATTTTGAATGGAACAAATGGATTTCAGCATGAATAAGATTGTCCTTGTTCAGGGACGGCGGCCAGACAGTTATTCTTCGTATCTCCACTCAGGAACGGCAGAGACAGAGTAATTGGCACCGTTTTTGCATGGCATTGTTCGTACTGAATGTGTCACCTCTTGGATGCTTATTTGATTTGTACCTGGGCAATGGCGGAGTTTAGCCTGCTAACGTGATTTATTCAAATTTTAGCCGCCGTTGGTCTTTCCTCTATTCTATAGCAAAGTAATGAAATTGGAATATGTATCGCCTTGCAGGTCGACTGAGACATAATGAAATCAGGCTATGACGTGCGTTTAGGGCGTAGCTGAAGAAACAGCCCTGTACCACGGAATGTGTGGCAGTTGTTTGATTTGTTGTTGATATGAAACTTGCAAATCAGTAATTTACAAACTGGACTCATGTAAAATGGATTTCAAATATTATTATTACCAAGTGCTATATTCAAGTTACTGTAATGACGCATTTTGTTTATTGTGAACAATTCTAAAGCTAGAGTAAGCAAGACTGCCTGTGATAATATTTGATTGCTATACTCTTTGTTCATTGTAACTGGGAGATCATGTTTTAATTAAAATGCTGAGGACTGCGTACTTTCAATTGATTAAACGGATGTAGCTATGAATTGTTTGTATACATACAAACTTGTTATTAACAGTGTGACTGTTTTCTTGCTGCACACAGATTGAGGTCTGGGTAAACTGCTGAAGTGAGACACAAATCCATAATAAGCCTAAATCGTGTTATAAATATGTAAAAGTGTGTTTGATTTTTTTTTTCCTCAGCCATAGCAGTTTGTACGGTTCGTTTTGAGAAATATTTTCAAAAGCCTTTTTTTTGTTTATTATTCAGTCATCTTTGGCAGATAACAGATGCGGGCATCAAACTGAATAAGATACGTATGGTAATGAACGGGACTAGAAGCGGTTACAGATAATGCAGGTATTCCTTTAAAACCCATATCAATTTCTTACAAGCGGATGGCGGTACCCTCACGGAAATGTCTAGGAAAATAATGCACGTATATTTTGTAGGGTGCCATATAATCAATAACAGAGTCTCATATAGCAGAGAACTTACCGAGAAAATGACACCGCTTCTGTAATATATATACACACACACGAATCCCTGAGGAAGCCATACACCAAATAGAAGGAACCTTCTCCATCAGTCTTAATAATGCTATGCCCAATCTGAGGCATCATGGGAAGCAGTTCATTTATACAGGGGATGCATTGTATTCACTTCATGAAAACCTGAGAGGAGGATATATAGAAATGCATTTTTTAAGATAAAAATGTGCGTTTTCCATGCCATGCTCTTGCATTAGTCAACGCCTCGATAAGTCGTCACTCTGATAATTTGTGTTATAACACAGCACACGTCGTAAGAGGAGTTTCTAAACTCGGCAGAGGGATTTCACATCGGCACACATTTCACTGCTGAACTTTGGGAAACTGTCTTCCTGCGTATTTCCCAGAATCCATCTGGATGATCCCACTGTAGGGCCAGTTCAGTTGCACTTACCTACAGTATAAGCAAAAAAACACTGTTACTAGCCTACAACTCTCCATGTTCCCTGGTTGATCTTAGTGTTGCCCTTTCTGCTGATTTGTATATCCTCCTGAGACCCAAGGAAAAAAGTGTCCTTCAATTGTAGGTTATTTGCCTTTGGAGGAAATAAGACATCGTACAATTTAGATTTTTTCAAATTTATTTTTATTTTTTATTTCACAGCATGTCCTCTTTAGTGCACAACAGGAATAAATACGTTTCCTAACATCAGTGAAAAGATAGATGCAAAAATAAAATGTCCACTACAATGGACATAAATGAATGGGTGGGGTCTCAGGAGGTCATTTCTCTTACTAGGTTCTTGCTTTGCCTGAAAGCCGTCATCTTGCTCTTAGTCTAATGCTGCTCACACTCATACCTGGACCTTCACTGGAGGCTCAGCCTAGCTGCTCTTACTGTACACCTAGTTGACTCCTCCTTGCAGTATGTTTGTAAGGTGCTATTTGCCTCACTTGTATTCACGTCTGTGAAATAAAATAAATGTAAATGATACTCTTTGGATGCGGAGAATCAGGATTATATCAGACCCTGTTACTGTTTATCTGTTACCGCGCATTAATCTTTAGGCAAGGAAGCATTCATGTGTGTTTGTACTGTAATCTTCCTTGATTCAGTTTTCTTAGTCTGCTTGTAGTAATATTGATTTAGTTCCAAATCGTACGATAAGGTGTGAACAAAACTCAGCAGTGGCAGAGAGTGAAAGCAATGTTTCACAGCCGCTTCGCGGCATTCTCGAGAAAGGAATCACACCAAGCGCAGAGAGGAGGAAAAAATGGCATTTTCAGGATTGTGGTCTTTTTCTTCCCTTTTAATTTCCATTTGGCTGTTCCTCGGCTGTGATCGTTTAGTTTTTATTTTTTGTGCACTTTGCTTTTGGATGTAACCACTGAACCGATACCAATTTATTATTTCATTTGACTTCTAATCTTTGACTCCTAATTTCTTCTGTCAGAGACAAATGAATGTCATCAATACATGCGTGAACACGTGCATCGCCAATGACTTCTTATTCAAGTTCAAAGCACCGGCAGAAAAACATGCTTAATCACCAATGGCACACATCAGCACACAGACATGGATAGTTGATTGAAATAGAAAAAAACCCTTTAGAGTATGTGGCTCATGGCTTTTTCTGAATATAATGTCTCCCCAGCTGAAATGCTGAATAAAAACGAGGAAACGATAAAGCTACATTTGTTGAATTGCTCACAAACCTGCAAGACGGAGACGTGTTTTTAGTCTCTTTCTGTTTGTAGTCAGAACATTAGGTAATATTTTTATGCCATTGTTCATACAGCAAGATCTGCAGGTGTCAACCGTCTGAAAGCATATTACTAACAGACTGACTGTAATCTAGCAAACATCTGTAAATTTTCTGTAGACATTAAAATGTCTTTAAAATCAAAGTCTTTTTGTTTCAAAATGTAGGACAAATGTTTTTAGGGCGGCCAATATAAAGACAGCACTGGTCGTCACATGACCTTGTGTACCCATGTGACCTCTTGGTCTGTGTCCACCATTGATAATTTTACGACTATGACGTGATTCTTTGCGGAGAAGATGAAGTTTTGGATGCAGTCATGGTATAACCTCAGCTCCCGAACAAATGTGTTTTCTCTATATATCACGAAAATTCTTGACTTGTCAGCCTAGAGCCTAGGAGTTTGACGTTCTGGTGTGTTGGACCCCCTCGGTGCAGCTGTTCAGGCTCCCACGATGCACATCTTTCTGAAGAGGACCATAAACTTTTACATGCCATCACTTTTCAAAACTAGGGCTTGCAATGTTTAAAAAAAGAAAGAAAAAACACTGCTGATGAAAACCCCACGAACCTGAGTTTGAGCTTGTTTCTACTGGGAAATATACACACCAGCTTCATGCTGTACTGCCTAAAGGTTTTGATACACTGATAGCGTGTGTGGTTCAGAATTATCGATACTCCTTAGCATACCGAATCCCGTAGTCGTTTATGTAACCAAAGGCAAAGTAATGAAGAAGTAATAAATAATCTGCAACATAGGTGAGACCGGGGTCGACACAGTGAAAAAGCGCCTAACAATTATTAACTGCAGCAATGGTGGAAAATATGTAATAGATGTGGTTCAAATACAAATAAGTATCTGAATTGAAATACAACCTGGTGAAGATCCAGTTAAATATGTGTTAGATTCAAAATTCCATCACTTCTTCATTATATATAAATGTATAATATTTTTACACTTATTCAGTAATTGGATACATGGACCTGAGACCCTGAATATGATAAGTGGTTGAAGGATTGATGCATATGTAATATATACCAAAAATATACCATAGCAGCTTGTTAATTATGGGACCACAGGACAAATATGAGAATCCCCTTATGTCTTGTGTTGATATTCACATGGGGGGCACAGTAGCCCTGTAGGGAGTACAGCTGTCACCCACCTCCAGTGCTGGGGATTAAGTCCCGCCCCCACACACGTGTAGGAAGCTGACATATTCCCCACATGCTGTGCGGTTTCCTCCAGGTAACTCCACATTCCTCCAACATTAATGCAGACATGCAGTGAAGATGATTCCGCAGCCCAAAGACATAGATATCGGCTAATCACTATCTCGGAGTCGTCTATAGTGTGTGAGTGTGTGATCTGTGCTGAACTGGCATCCCATCCAGGGTGTACACGTGCCTACTGCCTGATATGATCTGGGACAGACTCCATGCTTTCACCCATGATGCGCGGTTAAAAGATGGGTATTCACATGGAAGGATCTCTTTTTCTCCTCCTAAGAGAAAGACTTAGAAGAGGAATGTAGAATTGCATAAACATGACCCACCCAAGCCTGTACGTGACATTACTCTGTGCAGAACTAAGTCCCGTTCTTTTTCAGATTCTCAGAAACGACCGGGGTTCATGTCAGCTGCTGATTTTGGGCCGGTGTATGGTCAGAACTCAAATGACAGTCTGTGACATATAAGGCACGTAGCAGGTAGCTGTGGATTACAGATATGTGCTCTAACGACTGTTATATGAATTCAACATAATGCATCAAATCCGCCGCTGATTCCGGACCCCAAACAGATCTCGTACCGCAACCTGAAACGATGGGGACGCATACAGATCTGAAGAGGTGAGACACCCAACGAGAATCATCTTTAAAAATGCTGGGATCACATACCAAAGCCCCGTCTGGGCTTTTGATCCCATCAGAAATTCCCCAGCATTTTGTATTTCATAAAATACAGGAATAGCGCAGCACGAACCTATCGAGTGGTTCCTGATAAATCTCAATGTAGCCCCGTCTCTTCTGTGCAGAATCCGCTGAATTATCTTAACAACAGTGACAATAAGAATACGGTTTTGCATAAAAAAAATATATTTTTTTGTTCTTTTTTTGGCATGTTATCGAAATGTTAAGCACACACTGTAACACCGTCGCGAAAATGTCATATTTACTGCAGTGGTGCAGCTGCTATGTTACAGAAAGCCGGAGTCACATGTAGAGATTTAGGGCATGATGACAGTCATTATGCTTCAGGCCAGAGGTGACTGATGTCTAGATGGAAGCATCGTGTCCATGGATACATTGATGGTGACAGACACCCCCTGCCCCGCTCGCTCTTCCAGCTAGCATCTTCAAATCTAGTAAATAAAAATGGTCCCGTATCTGTTATTGTTCTGTTTCTTTACATTTTCAAGCGGAAACTGCCCCAAGTAGCGGCCTAGTGTGCCCTCGATGAAGACTGGCAACGGTGTTTACCATCGCTTGAACTACACATGGTATTCTGTCATCAGTCCGTCCGTCCATCCATTCATCCATCCATTCAGCTTCTCACTACACTAACTGTTAAATTAATACCTTCCTTATTTAGGAGAAGCAGTGTGTTCTGCTAACCGGCTAGCTAGCTATAATCTTCTGACTATTCCTTAGCTTATTAATTTAGTTTTTGGAATCTATAGAGAAGGGGCAAAGTGGGTTTTTGAGTGGGGTCCCAGGAACAGCAAACCCATCTCTAAGGGTGCAGGTTACTTACTCCCCAGTACTCTGCTTGCGCTCCAGAAACACAATACATATATATAGCCTGGTTTATTCCAGTTCTTTTCTTTACTGTCTGTTTATTCTGAAGGTGCTTTTAAGGTGAAGGACAGTGACATGAGTTACAGCCTGTTGAGGATGCTAATGGCGTCACGGGAGCTTCACTTTAGAACTCTGTTGAACCTCGTCATTCCCGACCCGGAGAGCCCCCTTCCTGTCACCGGCGTGACAGCAGGGAAACAGAGCCTGGATCGGAGTCGGTCGGTAATGAGGAAAAATATCCACAGGGACGAAGCTCTGACTTTGAAAAGCTATCGCGGCGTGCTAATCACCGTCGTTGAAATTCCGCGCGTGTGCCTCACTCCGTAAATAAAGGGCCATTAGACTCCGAACCTGGCGGAGACGTGCCCATCAGCCGAATCTGACAGTGCGCTCACGCACACACCGAAATATTTTCATGGCGTGACCGACTGGGATAGTGCAACGTGGTCAGGACTGAATTAAGAATAGATCATGGGGGGTAGGAATAATTAATGTTAGACAAGGTCATCTGTACTTGGGTGGGGGGGGGGGGGGGGGGCTGCAGATTTGTCGTGGCCAAAAGATAATTACACGTGTCAGGGGGGATAGATGAATTCAAAGTATGTAATCATTTTGGAATCATCCAGGTTGCTGACCACACCTTAAGTATATGGGGTAGACAGTTTATCATCTCAAGAATTGAAAAACTTATTTTTTGTGCAATAAAAGAGGAAAAAAAAAGTTGTTTAAAACATCCATCCATCAATCTATCCATCTTCCAACCACTTATGCAGCACAGGGTCACAGTGAAAAAGACATTATCAGGAACGAAACACCCGTAAAAAGTGGCATGAGACTCATTATAATTCATTATATGTTTATTCAGTGCCAAAATTATGGTTTCCAAATAAAGGAGAGTTTGTATATAGGATTCCTGATATAAAAGCCCATTGGTACTTGTTGCTATGCATCGAGGAGGGCAGCACGTGGCTCAGTGCATTAAGCCTCTGTGCCTGTGATCCAAAGGTTGTTGGTTTGAGTCCCATCTTGGCAGAATGGTCATGCCTGTTGGCTGCTGTGCAAGGCCCTTAACCCCCAATCCCCCAGAGCACCACTACTGGTAGCTGTGCTTCGCTGCCAGGTTTACACCCACCTACTATGGAGAGGGTAGGCAAAAAGAAAATTTCCATAATGGGATCAATAAAATGTCAGATCATTTAAAAATAAATGTTTCAATTTAAATGTTTAAATGTTAATTGTATTGTCTGTAGTTTAAGGAAAAGCTTTGTCATTCATATCACCATATGCCTCAATCCTGCACTTAGGTAGCATGGTACACCTTCTGTCTACATCTTATTTACTCAGTAGACTCCTTTATCCAAAGCAACATAGAATCGAGGAAGCAGCTTCAGCCAGTTTCTGCAGGAACTGACAGTTTAAGGGTCTTAATCAAGGACTCTGTGATGAAATCACTGTCAATCACAGGATTTGAACCTGGTACCTTACAATCACAGGTACATCATCCTAACCCATTGCCGCACCCTGTGCTCTGTTTCCTGTTGCATCAACTATACTCCTTCGCAACGATAGTGTTTACCGCTTCTTAAACCACACATTTGCACGCCCCCCTAAGGTCTGAGCCCCCCAATGGTCACAAATAGTCACTACACTAAATACCAACCAAACGTGTTCTTTATTTAGGAGACCGATCTGCTAACCAGCCACCTAGCTGCAATCTTCTACCACTACTTGTTAGCTGTTTATTTAGCCATTAAGGGGGGTTTTTGAATGAGGTCCCAGAAACGACCAACCTGCCCCCGTTTCTTCAACATACTACATGAAAAAGTACAATTGTCTGTGCTGAAGTGTCTCCAATCAGACAGCTATTGCTGTTTGCCTCATGTTAAGGTTTCAGACTAATGCTACGCTGCTATGTATGGAATGGAAATGCCGCACTGGCAGTAACGTATATCAGGAAGCGGGGGGCTGGGGGGCTGGAGGCCAGGCAGCCTCTTAATAATGTGGGAATGTCGCCTCAGCTGGAGAGGAGAACCGTGTGACGGGGAAAACTGGGAAAATGGAGGCATACTCTGTTTTAGGGATGTTTTCCCATTTTGAGATGAACAGGAAAGCGAGGATTTGGTGGGGAAATGGACAATCAAATTATAAGAAAATAATAGTAAGAAAATAATAATCCTCAAAGAGAAACAGAAGTGCCGGGGGGGGGGGGGGGCATGTTTTTTTGCACTAACTGAAGAAAAATAAAAATAACTACTGGAAACAAAGATCAGGTGGGAAGGTCTGATCAAACCCGTGTTGATGTCTGGCTCAGCCTGGAACGGCAGCCCCACACCCCTGAGAAATATACTCATTTATACTAGAGTTTGAGTAACTTTTAGTTGGAGTCAGGAGTTTTTAGACCACGGGATTTAATTTGAGTAACATGCCACACAGCGTCTTTTTGTACATGAGACCACCTAGACGGGGGCTTATTTTGGCTCGGGGGGGAGTGCGGGTGCGGGGCGGGGCTGTCAGTGATGCTGAAGGTGGCCTCACACTAAACCTGTCTGCATGAAAGCAGCTTAAAATCCGTAATGTGAAAGACAGAATGAGTCACTCTACTCTACTTACGCCAGCAAGAATTCTTTGTAGAAATATATTTGCATCTCATTGTCTGCACAAATACTTTCATTTTAAGAATTTATTTATAAACCACTACTTTAACTTAAGTTGTTATAGCTGTTCACAGCCTCTCTGCCTGTTCTTAACACAGTAACATCCCCTCTGCCTGTTCTTAACACATTAATATCCCCTCTGCCTGTTCTTGACGCAGTAACATCCCCTCTGCCTGTTCTTAACACAGTAACATCCCTTCTGCCTGTTCTTAACACATTAATATCCCCTCTGCCTGTTCTTGACGCAGTAACATCCCCTCTGCCTGTTCTTAACA
>JAODJU010000138.1:4012627-4024033 GCA_026776725.1 Gnathonemus echidnorhynchus | reverse complement strand
AAGGGCGTTGGTTTCAGCTTTGGTAGGGACCAAATCAGCCCGAACCCCCCCTCCCCCCCCAACATATTGGTCGGGACATGTCCCCCCCCCATACCCAAATATATGCCTTTGCACTGAGATACATTTTATGGTAATTAAAATTTATTTTTTAAAAAGTACTAAGTAAATAAAGCTGATTACATGCAAAAAAAAAATAAAAAATTGTAACAGGATTTTGCTTCCTACAGTATAACTTGCGCTGTGTGTTGTGATTCACAGCCACAATTCAAGCTTCATTGTTCGCATGTAAAGATGCCAGCCACTGCCAGTGTGCAGGATGGGCTGGCTGCTAGTATTCGCTATATTCTATTTTCCAAAGCAGTGTGTCTGCAAATACAATTAGGGCTTTATTGAACACAGCTTCCCCCAGGTACCCGACCCGCTGAGGTGCAGAAAGACCTTCGGAGAGCTGCCAGAGCCTGCGGGGGGGGGTCTGACATTTTAGGACAAAGCGAGTTACTAGATAAACTAAACAACGTGAGACTGAGTGGCTTCCTCGTGACTCTGTGACTGTCCTTACGGCATGTTGGAACGACCTCGCTGTGTCCCTGAGGGACCTGCACCCTCGTCCTACTGTCTTCTCCTTCTTAGAACTAATCAGATTCAGGTGTAGAGTGACTGGAGAAAATTAATTTTGGTTCAGTATTGATGTGTTTCCTGGTCGGCTTCGGGTGACTCGCGGGTTAAAACACTGTATACTCTGAGTAGCCCTAAGATGCTGTGCTCGAGATCAGAAGGTTGCTGGTTCAGATCCTGTGGTTGACAGAGCGGTGCCACTATTGGGCCCTTAACCACCATTGCTCCAGGGACTGGCTGATTCTGTTTTCGCAATTCTGCATTGCTTTGGATCACTATATCTGCCAAATAAATGAATGTCCTCACTCCCAAGTTCCCTCGTGGTCCTACTCCCTGCTTGTGCTCTCTGTGAGGGGGTGGAGAGGGGCAGTACCTAACAACTGGGGCAAATACCAGAAATGCAAAGGGGGAAATGGTTTATGAAGCAGCACACAGTAGCCGTAATGGAAGCGCAGGGCCTGTGCCAGCGAGATAAAGTACAATAGGAATACGCATCAAGTGTGGGTCACCCTGCTTTTCTGAAATGGTTTGGCTTCCTGCCACGATGCCTCCACACAGCGTGCGTGTATCTCAAGGTAAAGGAGGCCAGCGTGAGATGGGTGATTCTGGATAGATGTGTTAGGGAAACAGCATCCGCTTGATTACGCTGTACTGAGGCCGCAGTGCCTCGGAATACTGTGTAAATAAGTACCATCCCATTAGCTTCCAAGCGTAGCATAAACCCGGGTCGTACCATGTCACAGGCTGCGGGTAGGCACGCCTGCCCAGTGCCATTGGTAACCTTAATTGAAGTAGCCACCACCTCCACATCCTGGCTGTGCAAAGATTCTTGGCGTCCCGGGAGCCTGAGACAGCGTCTTCAGAATAGGAATTCAGTGCCGGGGGGGGGAGCTACATCCCATTTCCCAGTTACCACCTCCCCAGCTGTAAAGAGGCTTGCATGAGACCACCGGAACCTGACATAAAAAAGGCATTACTGGCCAGGTTTGTAGTTCTCACAAAGAATGAGCTCATTATTTAAACATATTGCCTTAAGCCAGTGGATGTTTTTTTAGCTATTTTATAGAGATTTCTTTTCCAGAGTTACATTTTGTATTTTTTTTTTTTTATTTATCCCAACTTGGGGAAGTGGTGCAATCAAATTTATTTTAGATGCCCTGTATGTCAGAGCTAAAAAAAAAAAATCAGAAAACAAAGTATTTTTAAAATATATATAGGACACCGCAGCACTGCACAGTGGTTCCTCACGCGCATATAAGCCCCATATAAGAGGAACATGTGTTGCTCTGTCTAATGTATTCCCCGCTGTATGATCTGCAGCCATGAGGACATACCTGTGACATGTGTCAGTTTGCTCCAAAGCCGGGCTGTCACGGAGCGGTGGGTTCTGGTGCAAGACGGGGGCTCCCGAAAAAAAAAAAGTCTCTGAACCTGAACCGGAGGCTCAGGCTTGTCAGAGATAACAGACGCGGCTCACGGGAGCGAGCGAGCGTCCGCGATTAATGATGCCCATTGGTTAGGCGCGCTCTGCTCCGGCTCCTGTCTGCACGTAAATTGCATGTATGCGAGATTCATTAACTAAGCCCGTGCACAGTTGGTTGCATATGACCTCGGGTTTCCTTTCATCCCTCCGAGTGGCTCTTTTGCTGCATCTCTTTACTGTTCGCTTTGTTTTCCATCCTGTTCTTTTTTTTTTTTTTAGCCCGAAGGTTTACATGTTTCTGCTCTGCAACTTAAGTTTCACTGTTTTGTTTCCAGTGCTTGCTTTTCTCTTGGTGATACTTGCTACTGAATTTTGTTACAGCCCTTTATTTAATTATTTTGTATTATTCTCATTATATTTAGCTATTTACTGTATAGCATTGTAAAAATCCCAGCCAGGATGAGGCATGCATTTATTTTCTGCGATTTCTTTAAGAATTTATGACTTTGCATAAAGAATGGTTTTTGCAATCGCCTAATGTTTCATACCGAATGGCAAACAGATAATTATAGATCCAAATTTACTTCCAGCTGACTTATATACACATATTTTGTCAATATTATTTAGGCGATGCCCGCTTCAAATCAATGCGCTATGGTGGGCTCTCCATACCTTCTGCCCCAGCGTGGGTGTGCTTATTGAAAATGGATGGATTGTATAGATGACAAACGGAAGAGCAGGTGCTGTAGAATGCAGAGGGTAATTCAGGCAGAATCAACACCCTGGCCCTTCTCTGTCATTCTGTAATGAATTTGCCCGTCATCAGTAAGGATTTGCTCTCCCAGAAAACGCGCGGGAGATGTGGACCTCTAGTAAAATATACCTCATTTAATGCATTGGGGAAATAATTTATATATACGTTTGTTTGTTTGTTTTATCAAGATTAAGGTCCCGAAAGTCTAGAGCAATAAAACAACCAGCAGTCTTTCTCATTAAAGCAGACAAGTTTTTACTGATTATTCTGTCAGAGCTAGTAGCCCTGTGTGGAAGAGGGACATAACATAAATCTAAAGTAAAATAAAACATACTGAATATTTTCTTTCACCATTTCCACTATGATCATTATATTTTCGACACAATGAGTCAAAGGCTTAAGTCTCCAGTTCTCTTCTTTGTGATTCAACTCCTTACATTTTTTTTCAATAAACAGCTACTGTAATGAACCATTTACATTTTTATTCTTTGTAACAGAGCACAAACAAAATGGGACCACTGAATTTTTGAATGGTTTAGGGGCATTACCATGCTGTATTAATAAGTAGCAGGAAGGCCTAAAATGATCGTTGATTGAAAAGTCATTGTTTCACTGACACTTCAGGGTATCTCTCTTTCCGTCAATGGGTCTCCTTACTTTATTCCCATTTTAGACTTTATAATCGGCTAATGAATCAATACAGAATCTGAAATGCACAAAAGTACAAAAACACGACATGAGAAGTGGTCAGTGAAATTTTACTCTTTCAGCTTCTCATTTTTCTGTTGTTCTTGATTTTGCCAAAATGATTTACATTATGTTGGTATTGGAGCAATCAAACGCATGCTTTTTGTTCATCTGAAGGAAAGGATTAGCATACACTTCAAAGACGCGAAGTTGGACGAGGTCTGCAAGACATGCAGACACCAGATTAATAAATGTAGCACCAAGATCAGGTGGCAGCGTGATGCTGAGGGGGGAAAATGCCGGAAGTAACATAAATTATTCAAAGATGCTAGTTCTTTTAAAAAAAAAAAACTCTGCTTTCTGTCCTCCTCTTCCCTGTATCATTAGTGGGAGTGTAAAATATACATAAGGGTTCGAGCACACCGAAGACAGACACTAATTTCACAATTAACAAGCATTTGCGTAATTGAAAGACAAGAAAACTTTAATGGCTTTTTTCGCACTGATCGCCATGACTGGAGATGGCAATAGCACTGGAAAATATAGCGTTAAACGTTAACTTGTAATCTGCCACTGCATAATATTTTGTAGTAAATCTTACTCCACGGAAACAATTTAGGCATCATAACCTTGATGGCATTATTATAAATCACAGCCCCTCCCCCCGTAACGTTTTGGATTGCCCGCACAGCTGGGAGTGTTCATTCGTAGGACTCTTTAACATGTTCACTGTAGACAGCTTGTCCGATTCAATCCCCGACTCAAATATTTTATCAACTTTTGCGGATGTGTTATACAGACTCTACAGTGCACGTTATTCTTACGAGCTGATGTTTGATGAAATGTGAGCAAAATACATTGGACTGAATTAAGTGTTACAATTTTAATCGTTAAAATCTTTTATTTATATAAAAACATGGTAGATACTGTGGTCAAGTTTATTTTCATCCTCTTTACACAAGCTAGCCCAAAACACAGGTGTCAATCTATCATTCATCTCCTAACCGACCCATTAGGATCACGGAGTACAGGGCTGGAGACACCTTGGGCAGGAGGCCAGGTCATCACAGGACACACACCTACTCGGCCACACGCTGCAGCAATTAGAGACGCCGGTTAGCCTGACTGGATGTGGTTGTACTTTGGGAGGAAACAAAATGATATGGGGAGAGCATTCAAACTCCACACACACATATCCATGCGGCAAGATGCCCAAAATCTAAAATCTCTGCATATTCTGATATAGCTCCATTCTACAAGTCAGGTGTCACAACAGCAGGGGGTTTGGATTTGATTCTCGTTTTTGAGGGGGTGTCTTCCAGGTACTCCGATATTTTTACACAGCCTAAATATACACAGTTAGAAGTTAGTGTCTTAAATTTCGAGTCTGTGCCTTGCAATGGACTGAATGCAATGTGACCCTATACTGAATATCATTGTTGGATGGAGACAATTTTAAAATTTTACAAATCTTGTGGGTGAATAATATTTAACTGCAAATTCATAATTGCAATTGCAATTACAATTATAATTAATCGAGAGTAAAGAATTTTTCTTTGGCCTATTCGTTGCGGATTAAGAGAACCAGCAAACAGTAGACTAGACTAATTATTACATGGTCACGAATTCCAGTGTCACGTACCAGCACATTCAGAGATATGGTGTATAGTAAAATTAATGTGGCGATCTAAACTTTTGTCTGAAATGTTGCTCAGTAGCTACATATCTGGTAGAGCATGGCCAATCTGAAATTTCCCTGACACACTTTCCAAGATGATTGGAAGATGATTCCAGAAGGTTCTGGAAGACTAATTTGTCCACCGATTTTTTTGAGAAATCTGTCCTCGACGGGAGAGTCTATAGCGTTGAGACTAGCCAGATATAAAACCTGTCTGAGGCCAATTGCCGTTTTTTTTACCTTTCAGCCGTAACAGTTAGAGATAACATTTCCCTAGTGGGTCAGCTTGAAAGCCCCGAAGCTGAATCCCGAAACTTAATTTCCATTTGGTCACCTGGCACATGCTCGTGCCCTGGGATTAGAAGGACACCTGTGGAGCTCTATGAGCTCTGCTATTCTCTGTGGCTAAGTAGCCTTTGAAAATACCTTTGAATCCAGGCAATATCTTTATCCACTGACCACCTGCTGTCCTCAAAAGCAGGATCGGGCAGGCCGAAGCCTTCATAAATATATATTAAGATCACGGCGGTTATTAAAAGGGAGAATTTATCAGGTAGTCCTATTGTGCTACTTCAGTTTGCTTGCATCTAGGGCAAGTTTACCGCACAACGCAGACGGGAGACAACCATAAGTGACAAGGAGACAAATTTAATATCTCCACAACCAGCATTTTCAGTTATTTTGCCTCTCGCCGGTTTCCAGCCTTTTGACCGCCGACGCCCCGCTTGTGCCGGAAATCCGCCACCCCCGAATTATAACACGTCAATTTTATCTTTTGTTCGTGCGAGGGAATCGTTTGTCTATCTCCAGGAAGGGACCTATGGAGGCAGGAGACCCCAGCAGGAGGAGAAAGGAATGATTTTTGAGATGCATCCCATCAGAACCTGAATCTGTTGGTGGGGTTCCAGTGATATTTGATAGGTTAGTAGATTAGTAAGGCTCCCAAATAGCACAGTGCTCTTAAATGTCAGCCTTATAGGCAACGGGTAACTCTAAATTCTTTCTATTTATATTTTCTAATATTATCGAACATTGTTCTGTATACAGTCGGCCCTTCTGCGTCACAACTTTCCCCATCACGGTGTTAATATGTTACGGAGTCAGTGTAAGAGATGAAATGGAAATTGTTTTGCAAAAGCCATAGATGACACAAAAAAAGTTTAGTGACTTATAAATGCATAAAATATCCATACAGTGCTGGTTTGAAGGAGGCCCAGTGTGTTTATGGCCGCCTCTCTCATGGTGTCTTGCAGTGATCTTTGTATCTCACGTTTCTCGTAACTTTTCGTTTCGCTTTGCTCGCCAAGGAGACCTAAGAATTTTACATGGTTTTTCCAGATCGTGCCCCTAGATTCACGCCTAACCCTCTCAATGTGGATGGAGCAACTGTACAGTGTGTGTGTGTGTGTGTGTGTGTGTGTGTGTGCACTTATTTTTATTTATGTTGTTGTACAATGCTACTAAGTAATCATTCAAGATAATTTTAGAAATGAAATTAACATCAGGAAATATATTTATTGCTATACTCCATAAGGAAGAGGGCTTACATTGACTCTGATGACAGCAAACAGGAAAAAGATAGAGAAAACTCATAAATCTCACGTCTTGATTATCTTTATCTCGTGGGCATGACTGTCATTGTACATTGAAAGTCCGTTCAATCTGTTTTGCTGCTCAGTCCATCGAGAGACCCAGACAGACAGCTTTCCCGGCAGGTCGGGGGGTGAGTACTGGCAATTTGCAGATAAGTCAACAGGAGGAATTCAGTTGCTTTGCAAGCGCCTGTATTTTCATACCCGGTCCTTGAACTCACAACATAACAGGCAGCTCCACTTTCATCAAATCCCCGTTTGCTGGGAGTATTGGTTTATCAGTTCCATTTTAAGCCCTTGAACATGCGTTTGAAGGGGAGCCAGTTTGCAGTGTGGTGTGCCACCGGCCGCCATATAGTCCTGCCCCTTTCGCGGTGAAAGGGAAATGGGTATGAGCGAAAACGTGCAAAATGTTCACGTTCACGGTCCATGGAAAGGACCTCTTGCCTGAATCTGGCCTCGGGATGGGGAACTTTTTTTGCCTTTCGTCCATTTTTAATTTTTACAAGGGAAGCCAGTCTCGCCGTTGGCAAAGACGTTGGAGCAGGTAGCGGTTAGCGTTTAGCGATGGCTCCAGAGGTCCCCCCGCATGATCCAGGTGGGAAGCGGAGCAAAGTGATTCGTCGGCCCCTCCGAGGGAGAAGCACGGGGCAAATGGAAATGTAATATATATGATAATGACACGCGCCGGCGTTCCTGACTTACGTGGTAAATTGTATAAGCTCATGTAACTTCTGGTAGGTCATGCGGGGAGTAGCTACTACAACTGTGCTCCAGTTAGGCACAGATCATGTTTGGTCACTGATCACTGCTTAAGTCATTTAGATTTGGCTGTGACTAGATAAAATTTACATCTTTGAGCCGATCAAATTACATCAGAATTATTTTATATGAACCCTTGCTTTTAACAGTGCAAAAAGCAATATAAAGATTCAAAATGGAACTAAATTTAACGTGGCACTGGCATTTTAAACACAAAACTCCATTCTAGGCAGATATTAATAGCAAATTACTTAAAAACAGAAAAAATATAAACATAGTCGTTAGCTACATTTTTCGCCATATCAGAGCTCTGGCTCTATGTACCATAGAACTGTTTTTATTTTCAAATTTGTCCTATGAATATAGCAAATAATTGCACAGTGTTATGAATAGTCAGTTACAGTAGTATGAAATATGCTTTACTGAGCATCCACTCCCGACCACATATTAACTGTGGAAAAATAAAAGAATGCCTTAAGGTACGTTATAATAGCCCAGGACTGAGTGGTTCACAAATTCTAATGCTATTTGTTATATTAATGCCTCTTGCCTTCTTTGGTCATGGGCTACACTGGAATTCAGTCAAGTCTATTGGACAGTGACCTTTAATGCAGCGAAGGATATACCTGTCGAAGTATGATAGTGGCTCAATCAGATTGTGTTTGATTGTACAGAATGAGGCGACACGCACAGAACCACAACCTCAGAGTCAGTGGCTTGAATCCTAGGAACTGCTTTAATACCCTTGGGCAAGGTGGTTAACCTGAACAGGCCTCAGGCTAAATTGTCCTTTTGAATAAAAGTGTCACCTAAACAATTAAGCCATTTTTCAAACAATCGTCAATTACTAGAAACGTTAGAAGATCGGGATGCTTTGAAATTGAACTCACTCACAAAATCCACATCGCAACATGACAGTTTTCAGGACAATATCTAGAGAGTCTTTTGGGAAATCATTTTTTTTTTAAATACCTTGTTATCATATTACATGATAGTGACTAATAAAGTATAATTTTGTTGCTCAGGAACTCAGGAACAGCAATGGCCATGTGACCTTGTGCTTGTGGAGCTCCTGGTGTCCACAGTAAACTCATGGTTGTCGTCCTTTGGCCGGTTCGTTCCCTTACTGAATAGCAAATTAATGTTGCTCTGAATTAAATTATATTCGCATCGCCTTAAATCACGTTCAATTTCATTATGCTGACAGCTGCGTTTGCTGGTTTATAGGCTTTGTGAGGTGGAAGTCGGAAGAGTGATTAGGTGGTAAAAGATGGCAACATTTTCCATAGGAAACTATAATTGCTGCGCATCATTATCAAGTGAATTATAAAGGATAGTTTTAAATGTGCACCTTTTCTTCTTAATTTAATTAAAAATACAGGATCTGTCTTCTGATGCGAGGCGTTAGCCGATGACACGTGCCGAAAGATGGATGGTTCGTGTCTCCGAATGAAAATTTAATCCCAAAGAGCAGTGAAGAATAATGAAGGATAATGAGGCACAAACAAATTGACGGTGTCCTCGATTGTCTGCCCTTTATTTATCCCCTTAGAAATTTGATCTTAATTGTAAGAGGTAAAACATAGCATTGACCTCGGACACGGTATCCTTGATACATTTACAGAGATGATATATTTCTAATATTTTCCTTTGTTTCAAAATTTATTTTTGCATGAAAAATTAAAGATTACATCAGGATTATATTTATAACCTGCTGTGGACATTTTTTGTATATCACATGAAATTAACGTTAATAATATTGCAGGACAATGTAATATAATAACATACTTAGCTTGTTAACTGTTAAGCACATAATAAAAAATATGCAACTGTTTTCCACAAAAAACTTCTGACATTTGATGAATTTTCACAGCCTGTAAATGCTTTCAAGTTTAGACTTCCAGTCAGATCTGGGATAACTTTCAAAATGCACACAAAGCCGTTATGCATTCTGCATGAATTAGACACCTGATTATTCTAGTGTGTCTTCAAGAAGTGCTGAATGTGTTCTGCTAACAGGAAGGTAGTGGCACTGACGGCCAACCAAAAGCAGGGGAAAGCGGCCCTGTTATCCGCTCAGCGGCTGCTCGCGGGCGCACGCTAGGGAGGCAGCTACAGAACCAGCTTAAGCACGAAGTATCAATCGCAAGCTTCCGTCTTAATGAACAGTGACGGCTTCTGGGGATGCGGGATGTGGTGAGATGTCACTGATGCAGTTTTTACAGCAACACTCAATTTATTTATTGCTTGGCTTGCTTTTCTAATGTGCTTAGTTATTACACTTTGAAGCTTTTAGCTTTCTCATAGTCTGACTAAAACGGGACAGACCATTCGACTCCATCCTAAAGGACGTCTAAAGTTCTTGGCTAAAGAAAACCATGGCGAGAGATAAAACTTAAAATGCTTTTGGCTGCAAAATATGGATAGAGTGTTCTATTTAAAGGATAAGCTAATACATATATATACAAAAGCAGTTTCCTTTTTATCCAAGACTGTATATTTGTAATGCTAATTGTACTAGCCAAAACCAAGACTCACACTTACTCCTAGCAGGACACCTTAACTGTTCACCTCATTAGCTGCGCTTTGGTCAGGGAGGAACTATGACAAATCATTATTTGCAAAACCACTTAAAAACAAAATATTGATATTTATTTATTTATCTGTAACACATCCGCTGAGGTAATTAGAGGAATACATGTTTGCTGTAAAGCATCTCGGAAGAAACTGTTCCCACCTTGGGTTCAAACTGGGGCAGAGACATCAGCAACGCAAACGGTAATTAATGCAACTGAAGGTGGCAGATTTTGTTTGTACTCAGGGTTGCGTTTCTTCACTTGCGGGACATCACATTCTGAAACGTGTCATCTCCTGATTGACTTTATATTTGCCTAATGACAGAAAGCATGACAAAAGGCACAGCGAGGGCTCATTACCGAAAGGCCTAAAGGAGCGCTGTTGTTGTCCTACCTCGCTAAGAAGAGTAGTTGATGACCTTCTGTAACATGTACTTTGTAGCTATTTTGGGGGGCAGCCCCCCCCCTCCCTCCCAAGGAAGCCACATCGATGACTCATTTTTGATATTTTTTTAATCCTTGAAAATCCCAGAAAAGTGCCAGATGGAGGCATCCTGTTTGCTGAATGGTTCCCACAGGCAGGTGAGGGGCGGAGCCAGTCCTGCATGCTGGTCCGTCTGCTGCTGACTCAGTCCACATGCAGCTGTAATGCATTTGTACACTTTATTCATTTAGCGGATGCTTTTATCTAAAGCCACATGCGTTTTTTTGTGAAAGCAGGGCCAGTCCATCCCTGGTGCAATTGGTGGTTAATGGCCAGTGGTGAAATTATTCTGACAAAGCTGGTATTTGAACCAGAGACCTTCCGAACACCGCCATAGCGTCCTGCCCACTGGGCTGCAGAAAAACCGCTGGCCAAATCCAAGATGCCACCTAGATTGACATATGTTTGTTGGTCTTCTGGAAACAATTCAGGCACTGGAAGGCAAACGGTAAGCCCTCGATGTATCTGTGATGACAGAGGCAGAGGAATCTTGGTCAGAATGACGGGGGAGTTGAGGGAAAAAGGAAAAATCCACCACTAAGTCGTCAACATACTTGGCAGTTAGTGATGAAGCTTTCAGGTCAACGAGGGCTTTGCCATTAAAAAGGTAGGCAATGGTAGCCATTATCTTACCGTGGGCAGGCATTATAAGGCGATTACATAGCCTCTGTAGATTTTATGTAAGTTGTTGGTTATGCTTTTTAACAAAACAATATAAAATAATTGAGAAACGGACAACTCACATGATTGGTCCAAGGAGGTTTTTATTGTGGATCTGGCGTATCCATAGTCAAGGTAATGTCTGACAGCCGCATGACTTTGCTCACCTCTTTGC
>JAODJU010000138.1:3974064-4010011 GCA_026776725.1 Gnathonemus echidnorhynchus | reverse complement strand
TGGATGGATGGATGGATGGATGGATGGATGGATGGATGGATGGATGGATGGATGGATGGATGGATGGATGGATGGAAGTATTTGAAATTACAGTTGCAAATTCAATACCAGATACTGGTTTCCATCTCAACCACTAAATACTCATTAATCACTCAACCACCCTCATAAAGAACATCACGCTCTCCTTACCATGCATCCTTTGTGAAGAACATAAGAACATTATACTCACTGTGTGTGTGTGTGTATATATATATATGGCATTGTCTCTGCCCTCTTGTTTTTATGTTTGTTCAGCACTCTGCTGCACACTCAGGTATCATTTAAGAGCTTTTTAAATAATATTGACTGATTGAACATTGATTTCTGAAAAGCAGCCTTTTTAGCGCCGGGCTGAAATGTCGAGACAGTAAGGCAGAGTTCCTTTTACGTCCCAGGTGCCTGATGACAGAATCAGGACCGGAGGGAAACGGCAGGACGGTATGAGTCGTCGCTGGCGTCAGCTGGTGCCACCAAGCGCCCCGGCGCGTCTGTAGTCGTACGACTGATGCGCGGCTGCGGGGATTGCCATGGGGAGTCCCTGTCTCCGACACACGTCCGCGGCAGACTGCTCCTAGCCGCTCAGGCCGGTGACAATCCTGCAGCCTTATTATTTTCGGGTTTTATTTTTTTCTTCCGGTCGAGAGACCGGCTGGAGACTCACTCTCGTCTCATTACTCTGTTTGTCTGCCTGTTACTCCTAATTCCACCACTTACCACACCTTCCCCGACCGCCCCGCGTCGCCCCTGAAATTCCTGACGGGATCGCAGGCCCGGGCAGCCGCTTTCCGAGTGGCATCGGCGGAGATAATCGCCCCCATGAGGCGGCTACGGCATGCATGAGGACGACGCAAGGCCTCATTAGGACATTCTTATCATTCAGTGTGGCGGGGCAGCCTGCAAGCAGGAAAAGCCTCTGTACCTGTTTCTCCAAATGTGCTGCCAGCTATTACCGAGTAAACATTACGCCCCTCTGTTAATATACTTCTGTACTTTTCTCTCGCAGCGTGTAATGACAAGGTGACATGGTGGTTTACAGGGAAGCACTGTGGCATCATACAGTACCTCTAGGGTTAGGGTTTCTCATCGTGTGTGTGTGTGCGTGTGTGTGTTTTTGTGGTGCGTGTATTGTGTGAGTTTCCTCTGGGTATTGCAGTTGGATTAGCTTCTAGTGCTCCTAGTGTGTGTATGTATGACATTGTGGGGACCAAATGTTGCAACAGTGTGATAAAAACCTGTTAGTTTGACCTTGTGGAGATATTTTTCCAGGGGGAAACTCAATTTTACAAAAAAAATAAAAACATCACGTCACATATTTTATTTGGTTAGGGCTGGGTAGGGGTTAAGGCATGTTGGCATAAGAGTTTTATCCATAGAAATGAAGGGAGAGTCACCACAAATATATAATGACAAACCTGTGTGTTTTACTGGATGGATGGATGGATGGATGGATGGATGGATGGATATTATGCCTCACAGCCAAGATTTCATGAGGCGACCCCAGTCAGTTACTTGACTTATCACTCTGTGACTCAGTAGCTGTACATACTCAGAAACACAAGCCCTTTGAAGACAGTTAATATCCACAATCCCCGGGTAATTAGATAAACTGAATCTAGGGATGTAACGATACACTCAACTCACGATTCGATACGATTCACGATTCTGATTTCACGATACGATTTTCTCACGATTTTTAACAGAATGAGCTGCAGACAAATTTATTCAAAATATTCCTTTGTTTATCTTTCTAAACTGTGCAAAACATGTCCTCTTCTTAACAGTGCATCTGTAATTGAATTAAATACTGTTTTTAAAAAAATCCCAAATCAAAATACAAAAATCAAATTCAAATAAACGGTAAAGCTTTACATTAACTGCACCTTCATAATGCTTTTATATTGCATTCATAAAACATTCAGTACACCTTCATAATGTATTCATTAAGTATTCAGAAATCATTCATAAACATCATGCATGTATATACTTTTACATCTTAACATCCCTTAATAACAGTAAAATTACATTAACAATCATTATATAATAACAAACATTATAATTGTACAATCATGTAATGTTTGTTATTAATGCATATTAAAGCTGTTAAGGGATGTTTTGGATGTTAACGTGTACTTGCATGCTGCTTACAGTATGAATGTTCTATGAATGTATTATGAAGGTGCCCTGAATGTTTTATAAATGCATAATGAATGCATTATGAAGGTGCACTTAATATAAAGCGTTACCAAATAAACTAAGGCTTGCATGTGCAGCTTTTTAGCGTGGTTTGCCCTTTTAATAATCTTCGCTCTGGCGGTGGTGAATTGAGCTCACTGTGGTGCCGTTGGACATGCTGAAGCAAGTTCGTTGTGTATTTGTATGTTACCATATCTTTTACAATGCTTACAATGTTTGTACGCAGTTTTTGTCTTGTCCGTGCTTTTCTCGCCGTTTTCGTTTGTGATTACCGGAAAGCTAAAATGCTCCCACACCGCATAATTAAGATCGGCGATTTTTAACCGATTTGCGATACATTGATACATGCCTACTGAAGACTCTTGAGTTTCCATTCCTAAATGTCCCACCAGTCTGCTTCTTTTCTCAGGTTGCAGGTCACCAGACCCAAACTGACAAAGTTCCTGCTGAAGCTGACGGACACGCAGAGGTTGGCTCTCGATTCTCCTCATTCTCCTCTCTGGAGTGACCAAGTGTAAAGCTGTATACCTCGTTGCAGAGCTTCTTATTGAAGATCTGGAGATGCCCTTCAGGTAAATCCATAATGCCAACGTGTGGGGAAAAGTGTTTTAATCAATTGTTAAGTTGCTACAGGATGGAATTCCAGGCATCTCTACCAAACATTGAGTTTTCAATATTTCAATATCCTGGGGGTTCTAGTCTAGACTCAAGCATATGTTGTCTTAGGCAAGTATATTTAATTATATTTCAATGTATACTGAGTTGCTTGGAGCACTGATTTATCTGAAGAAATTTTCAAAGCTTGCATTTTTCTCATTTGCATTTTTTGTCTCTGTAGTTTTGGTGAAGCACCTATCCAGACGCTTCCTTCTTTACACCCATGGTCTGTTGGTCACAAGGCTTATCCAACACCAAATCTGATGTGATAAGTGGCGGTATTAGTTGACGTTAAGTTGACTGAAGTTCCTTGACTCTGTCGTAATGTCGTGTGAGGTTTCCTCTAGCAATCCGGCAACATACAGTCAGGCTAATCGGCTTGTATAGGGGCGGCATGTGGCTCAGTGGATCAGGACACTCTGTCTGTGATCAGATGGTCATTGGGTCAAATACCATGGTCGTCAAAGTGAAGTCACCATGGACCCTTAACCCCAGTTGATCCAGGGACTGGCTGACCCTTCTTTCCCAGTTGTATGTTGCTTTGGATAAAGCTGTCTGCTAAATAAGTCAAATGTAATTATAAACTGGCCTTAGGGTATGATTGGGTGGATTTGAGCACCATGGACTGCCTCCCTGTCTACCATGCTCTCCAGCCCTGTGCTTCCTCTGATAGGCTCCGCCCCCCATTAACTTGACCAGGATAACCATTTGGCAGATAGATGTGTCTGTATACATATCTAACTTTTAATAGCTATGTGTGATAATATATAACATAAAATTCATACGCAAACAGAACTTAGTCCTTGTCATCATACTAGGCAAGAGTAGTATCACTAGGGACTTTATCAACATCATTTATATTTTCAATACCATCTACTCTGGACATTAAATATTTATCCTAGTCTTGTGTTTCCCTGTTCAAACCACGGCGTGTAATGTACGGAAACAGCATATTAATAGGGGAAGGATCATCTCGCAGATATTTAATAAAAGCACAGATTGTCGGTGAGGATATGCAGCTTGCGCTGTACTCATGTGGGCTGGCGAGCAGACAAGTTTACAGCCCGTAAGTGAGGTAATTATGGCTTTCCAGTTTCCCCCCTCCAGGATGCATGCACCCACCCCCCATCTGCCTTCCGTTCCAATGGTTCCGTATAAAGAAGGTGCTGTTTTTAAATAAGAACCGCGGTAAACCTGGAAATACATTTACAACACTGTCTAGGATATCCAGACATCAGACTTATAAGCACTTAGCCCATTGTGAAAGAAAAAATGGTGGACCCATTTTCCCTTGGGACAATGGTTGTACTTATAAGAAATTATAAGATAATGTTACTTAAATAGTTTTATACAATAATTATGTACAAGATTTGTTTTTACCTTTTATTTTTGTAAGCATTTATTTGGATTTGACAAACTCTCTGCTATAAATCATTTCTGCTATAACAATAACAATGATCCTACTGCTACTAATAACTGTTGTTGTGTTTTATTGTATCATTTATTGTTATCAAATATTATTGTTATTTATTATTATAGATTGGAGGTTAGTTAAATATAAGCTATATGTAATATAATCAGTTGTGATTAATGCAGGTGGAATTTGCATAATTAAAAACAAGTCACACGTTTGCCTGTCTTTCTGCAGTTTGGAAATGCACGAAGCAGCACTGTGATTCTGGAGTTTTCTTTGTAGCATTATGTCAATATGTGCCAACAAAACAGCTCAGAAAAAGTGTGAGGAGAAGCAGTCGGGGGTGTTGGGTTCCACGTGGTATCTGGCGTGATGGAAGCCAAAACCACAGGAGCTCCTGCAGACGCGAGGCCCATGGGATCATGCCCTGGGGATTATATATTTATTTGTTCGTTTGTTTGCTCATTTGGCTGGTTTTGAGGGCCTGTGGTAGATAGTTAGCTTTGTCCTTGGTCTCCTCAAACCGAAAGGTGACAGGTCGGGTTCGGTGCCGTTCGGTAGGACGCCGCTCCCAGCTAGGAAGAAGCCGAATCGGGGGCTCGGCGCGTCTCGGCGGAAGCAGACGTGACAGCGAGCGATCGGGCGTGATGAGGCGTCGAGCTTGGCTAGAGTGCCGAAATAACGAGACGGGCGGGGGGGCGGCTTCGCACTGGCAAGGAACGGAAGGGAAAGAAACATCTGTGCGAAGCAGCAGTAGACTTCACGTCGTTGGATGTTGAGTCTCAGGTCGTGGGAGTAGGACAGTGATGTACCGCAGTACGTTACCTGTCAGGAGACCCAAACTATGCCAGTAACACACGGCCTACGCCATCACGGCACAGTTAGGACCCCGCAGGCCTGGTGCTGTATGGTCCAGGTGTTTATGTTTATTCATCAGAGATGCACGAACTGACAGCTGCATCGGACCATGTTACATTGCTCCCAGCTGGACTGTCGAACCAGTAAACAGGGCAGGTGGCGGGGCGTGGCCTAACGATCTTGCTTAG
Organism: Gnathonemus echidnorhynchus; assembly: GCA_026776725.1. Lineage (NCBI taxonomy): Eukaryota > Metazoa > Chordata > Actinopteri > Osteoglossiformes > Mormyridae > Gnathonemus > Gnathonemus echidnorhynchus. Next base: position 4,004,662 of record JAODJU010000138.1, on the reverse strand, counting down.
ATTAATGATCAGAATTGACCTGTGGGTGTGATCTAGTAACAAGATTAGGTCAAGAGGAGCGGCCCGATGATAAACGTAGGAACAAAACAGCAACATGAAGAGCATTTTTGTGCATTACCTGGATCTTCATATTAAACCTAAGATTCAGACTGAGGCACTTGTTAATTTATGCCACGATCCGCTTTCATTAAAACTATCATTAGATACAGATTCCTTAGCAATTCCAGCTTCATCATCTCTGTGCACAGTGACTGTGGAAGGTTACTGATCTCTCTTGCTTTCGTTAGACATAACTCCCAGTAACAAGGTCCTGAAGCAGAGCAGCGACTGACACTTACGGACCGGATCCAACTGCTTTAACAGGACTGATGTTTTCAGTGCGACCTAATGGCACGACCAGTTGTCAGAAGCTATGGGGGTAGCTATTGTACTCATTAAAAAAAAAAAAAAGTACAGCTGAGAGGACTGAGAATGGACAATTTCAGGGCAAGTTTAATACACAGGAAGCGCAAAATCGTACTGCATTTCAGGACCAAGTAATGATAAATGAGCCACCCATCCATCTAGCCATCAAGCCCGGAATCCAGGGAGCAGGAGACACCATGGACAAGATGCCAGTCCATCACAAGTCTGCCACATATACAGATGCATTATGGGTAATTTAGAGACACCGATCCAGCAACCGTCATGTCTTTGGATTGTGGGAGGTGACTTGTAGGGACACCGGGAGAACAGGTATCTCTGGATGTGTGGAGGTCACCCTGTGCCCCAGTGAGGAGCTATTTTGGAGCTCATCACAGGCTAGTACAGTGCATTAAAAACAATGCTTTTTTTTAAAAAAAAGATGCCCTCTTTATTTTTGCCAAAGGACATCAGACCGATGAGGAAATTAAATGAGAGGATTTGAAATTAACTGAATTTTAAAAAGCAACAAAATGCAAAGCTGATAAATTAGGCTGGAATATTGGCCACAGCTCTGATGGCGGACCCACGCACGATAGTCAGACTATGACTATGCCTTCTTTTAATCTTGACTGAAGGATGAAAGGGTGCTGCTTGGAAAATAATCATCTCCTCATGTAAGGCCAAACAACCTTTTGAAGTTTGCCTGTATGAAAGACGGTCTGTTTTGAAGGAGGAGTACAAGTGTGGAAAGTTTGAGGAAAACATCCAATTAATCAGAGATTGAGCCTAAATATAACTAACAAATGTGTTAATGGAACTTTCATTTGTCTCCCTTTATCCACCCGTCAGGAATTCGTGTTTAACAAATGCAGTGCATTTGATGTTTCTAGTTTAAGCAGATTTTGCAGTTTATTTTCATCTCGACTAAACTAATTATGATCCAAAGAAAATGAGGAGCGAAGGCACTATGAATTATCACTGAGGCTTTGTGGCACAATGTATCACTTCACGTTAGATTAAACTTAACCAGATCAAAGCTAAATTTTACACTAATCAATCTGAACAGTGTCATTGTTACAACAAACATTCGACCACATTCTGCCTGAATGCCTCATGCTCTGATGTGAAGGAATGATAGAAATTAAGAGAATTACAAAAAGATGGTGGTGATGGACACAGGTAGACCGAGAGCTTCTTGATCCCACCAAAACCAGAAACTCACAAAATCTGTGGGTGAATCTCAATATGCGCACTTGTCTGTACTGTACCTGTGATTTCCTGTACTTGTCTTATGTCATCTTCAATTGGCAGTTCCAAAACTAAAAACAAGTACAGAGGACGGTAAAAATCCCCAAATGTTGGTCTTGCTTTACTCCAAATATCAGGAATACATCAGTTGCATCCTCGCTGAACAAGACCGACCCCAATATTCATTGTGCCCCACGTTCGTTCTTGGAAGGCAAGTTAGCAAGACCGGTCTTGCCAATACCACAAATATGGTCTTTGCGTTCTTGGTATTGAGATTTACCCCGGTGCCTTGTAAAGGAAATCATGTTTGCACCGTAATAATATTTATTTATATTATTATATTTATATATAATGTGTTTGCACCAGAATAATTTAAAAGGGGTTGTTAAAGCTATTACCTTTAAAATTCAACTTGTGTGCCTTGCAAAGGTCCCCTCTGCTTCCTTACTTGATATTGCTGATATTAAAATTGTAGTAGGTTTTTTTTACGGCCCCCACCCAGTCTACACATGAACAAACACACACTCGCAAACACACTTAATCAAGGCGGTTCAGATAATTGCAATGAACGTCCCCTACAGGGCACACATATACCCAGGAATAATGTACACTAAGCTGAAAGTATTGCTCGTCGCATTGGTCAATGTCAGGAACTGCGGGTAGTGAATTATAAACTGCGCGCCATCGTAGATCCTGCTGCGTCTTCACTGTAGCGTAACGGCCCCTGATGAGCAGCAGTGCAGCGGCTGTATCCGTTTACCCCACTAGAGCTGCACGGTAAACACAGCCTACACATTTACAGACGATCGCTTACTTATGCAGAACGCAGTGCCAGTGTGTCCTGGATGAATCTTTCACGCATGGAAAATGAGGATTCTGGCCATTCTGTTTCAGAAGAGCAATGCCACGCACTGGCTTGACGTCCGTAACGGCTCGCTGAGATGGTCCCTGGCGGTGTGAGCTGTGGGTTCCGGCTTGGAGGGCCAGCGTGATGGGTCAGTGTTCACCATGCCCGTTAGCATGTTTTTGGAATGTGTATATTCACACATAAGTACTTTTCATGTTTATTTTGATTTATGCAGTATGAATAAACATATGCCCTGGAGCCTATCCCAGACATTTTAAGGAGCAAGAGGTACGCCAGTCAGTCAATCACAGTGTATATACACACACACAGACACACACACACTATGGACAATTTAGACAGGTCATCTAAATGCATGTATTTGGGCTGTGGGTGGAAAATCACGGAGAGTATGGAAGTTACAAAAACAGAGGGTGGGGGGCAAGATTTGAACCCCCAGACCCTGAGGGTGTGTGGTGACAGATACTGATTGCAAGACCTGAATTTCATTGCAGGCATGGAAATAAAAGATATTAAAAACAAACTGAAAAGTCATTGTATTCTCTGGTTTAAACAAAAGAAATAAAAATCGATAAGCAGAATGCCAAACACATTGTAAGACTGGGATGTAGTGACCTATGAAACAGCCCCCAATGCATACTGAAACATTTTAGCTAATAAATTTCGTTTGATTTCCTGTATTGTGTCATGATGTCTTGAGCATACAGACAATACTGCAACCCCTATCACTGTAATGGAAATAAGCTTGAATCCAACATATTGAAATATTGAATATTGTCCTTTATACCCAACAGGGATTAAAATATTGATATTATAATCCAGAAGCTTCAGTCACTCTTTTATGTTCTAGTGTCACGTTAATCAATAAAACATTAGTTTAAACATATAATCACCTTAATTTTAAGTCCGAACCATCAGCCCTTAAGAGAGATCTATAAAAAGAGGATGGCAGACAGTGGAAATTTAGAAGAGCTTTAGAGAGGAAGGAAACTGGCGCTTAATTAGCATTCAGCTAAGAGCTGTGTGTCGTTTTTAATTTATTTCTTACCGCGACTATCTTGGCCTCTTAGTCTCTCCCATTCAACAATGTGACGCATTCCTGTTGATCAGGCGAAAAAAAAAATCTGGAGGTGTTTTACACTGTTATTACAAGACCGTGCCTCGTTAATACAACACAACAATGAGATAATAACTAGAGCTCGTTTATAATAATGACAAAATTACCTTGTCATTATGCAGTTCCCGGCTTGTACAGGTGGCAGCAGGATGTCTCCTCGGTGCGCTAGTTTAGCGGGGAAACCGAAACGAAATAGCTTCTGTTTCTAAAGGTAGGCCCCGCTAGTGCGCATTTTAATATAACCAACCGTTAAATTGTTATTTCTGCATGAACATGTCGCAGATGTAGGATGCTGATTCCTGGCAATTAAATTACCAGCTTAATGTAAGGAGTTTTGCGTGTAACGGGTAACTGATTTCCGTACCATAGAAGTTGTCCGTGAATGCGTAGTTGCGGGAATGCCGTTGACGACATGGTGAGAATTAGCATTAGCCTGCAGAGCTTTGGCCGAGGAGCCGACGTCTTAATAAAATTCAATCATTGAAAGTATTCAGCCCAGCCAACAATTTCCAGTATAGGAAAGTATAATTTATCTTTTTTTCCCCACAAACTAGTTCTCCAACTTGAGACATCGATGAGTAGGGGCGCCGTAAAGGTAGCGGGGGCAGTTTGGATGATTCCAAGGTTCCCTGAGTAACAGGGGCTGTAATATGATTGGATCTGGGTTGGGGCCCACTGTGATATGCTTTCATGGGGCCCAAAATCCCTAATGACACCCCTGTTGATGAGGCTTAGATAAGATGAAGCTTTTGAGAAAACAGCATATTTTTTGTTACCATGATGTCATTTGAACTTTTTCCTGCAGTTGACGTGTTCTGCTGAAATGTCTATAAACTTAGTCGCTGTTGTTGTGTTTTGTTTTTGTATCAAAAGCCATAATGAGCTCTGAGACGTAAGCAAATTTACATGATATTAATTTAGCTGGCATTTGTATCTCGACTGACGTACGCAAACTGCCAAAGTGACAGATACATAACAGCGAGTACAGAAACAGGCGAGGAATGCGCCGCAATCGCTGATCACCCTCCAGCATCACGCAGCAGAGTGAGTCTGTTACTCTTTAGAACATTTCACTCCATCTGCAATTTGCAGATCTTCAGGAACATTTTTTTTTTAAGTAAATAAGATTTAATTTAATTCAGTGTATCATGCTACATGCCCTTTTATTACTATTCCTTGTCTTTTAATGTGGAGATTAAAGAATAAACGGCTGTATATCCTAGGAAGTTTAGGGCACCCTGGGTGGTGCCAATCCATCAAAGGGCAGGGGACACCCTGGATGGGGTGCCAGTCTGTGGTAGGGCAGGGACACACAGTGGGCAGTATGAAGACTCTATGATTGCAGTAACTGTAAGCTTTTGGGGGAAACTTGCATGAAGACTGGGAGGCCATACAAATTTCACACATAAAAATGGAGGGCAGGATTCAAGCCCCCTAAACCTCGAGGTGCAAGGCTGCCTTACTCCCTACCCACTGAGTCACTGTACTACCGCAGTTGTCATGAAGAAGTCAATTTAGCAATAAGTTAGACCTAAATGCCTCTGAAATGTTTGCTTCACACAAGCTACAGGTTAATAATTTTCTTTTATATGTATGCACCCGTAATATCTATAAAAAAAATGCATCGGCAAGAAATTGGATTACATTTTTTAAGTAAATTCATCCAGCAAGTTAATGACAAACAGAATATCTTTAAATGCACACCATCCCCAACCCATTGTGATTTTCACCCCCAGTGAAGGCTTTCTGTTTACCAGAAATAATGGAACGGAAGGAAAAGTTCTAGAAGGTTTGCCTTTTTACAAGGTCATTTGAAGGAGAACAATTTTTTTTTGCCTACAAGCGCTTTTCACTCTGCCAGGGTGATACCGGGTCTCCAAGGAACAAAATTACCGCCACAGTTTTAGAGACAGAGGAAATTAATGCGCCGCAGCTGAGCTACAATCTCTTTTGCGGCCGTTTCGTCTCTTAGCATCCATGCATGCGCACAAATAAGCGATAATTGACATTCTGATGGAATTACACCAAGAGCTATAAACAAGAATGGTGACTGGCAGGGCTGCAGCCACAAATCCTGATTGCTTTGTTATGCTGGAAAAAAAGGGCTATGGAAATTTTGCTCGTTAAATATTTATAACCCACCAAAGCAGTAGATTATAAACATTTCCAGTTATTTCTACCTGTCATGATGTATAAATAAGCATCTAAACCAGGGACCACTATGGAAAAAAAAAACACACAAAGTTCTTCCTGATTTAAATCGTAAGTAAGCTTCAGGGAGAGCTACATATGCTAGCTGCCAAATTCATAAAAACGTAATTGACTGTCAGGAAGAAGAGGGATATATGTGGGCATGGCTCCAGAACCCTCTAAATCAATATTAATTATGTTTAAATCCATTGTATACTGTTGCATGTGAACACAAACGCAAACTTATGTGCATAGACAGCCCGATGTGATTGACAGTGCAATTAATTCTGCATTTAAAATAAACATTGCACTACGCTAATGGGCATTAGCGATAATTGGTGGTGATCGTTAACAGTACTGCACCAAGTCGTAAATAGGGATAGCCGTGCCGTGTTAGCATTTATGTGACAAGTCAGACCCGGCCTTTTGGGATGGAGTGATGACAAGGAGATGGAAGCAACAAAGGTGCTTTAATCATTAAAAGAGGGCTGAGACATGGGTAGAGGCGGTGAAGTTAGACGTAGCACTGCCGAGAAGTTCTGCAGTTGGTCTCCTTTTCACAAAATATGCTGCCTGGTTTCGCAACACCGCGCTGGCAGAGTGGTGGTTTTAATTTTAGCGGTGTGTTTTTATAGCGGAGGTAACTAAAAGCATCACATTAATAATGCAAACCGGTCTGGTATGGAAGTAGCTATGATTTAGGTATGGCCTGAACTTCTGTAAATCCTGTAATCTAATCCTGTAATTCTGTAAACTAAGGACGCTAACTGGGGAATGAAGACTGAGCAGAACAAGTTTATTTATCTGTTCATCTTTCTGCGGATTGTTGCACAGCTAATTGTGTTACACAGGTCAGGTATGGTTTGTTGCCTGTTCTCTGAATAGAGTATTTAATTCATTTAGAAGGCTCTGTCTTGTCCCTCAGTCTAAGACAGTGGTTATACACCCTGCCATCGATAAATCAGTCCTGCAGGGCACTTCTGCATGCGGTCGCGGTAAGACAAGAGCTGGAAGATTAATGGCCTCAGCTCTCCAGCACCATTCAGCGCCAGCTGGTCCAGTTGGCACATTCAGTGGCACACCAAGAGTTAAATGCCATCTGCGCTCCCCTGCGTTATGCGCATACGCCCGTTAAACCAAGGTGAAGTGCCAGACGATAAACACCGTGGGCACTTGTGACCTTGTTCATGTGAACCTCCTCTGTGGGGCCCCACCGTGATATCCCACAATCCCCCTGTAACCAGTTTCACGCACTCCTGCCTCAATTCATTTGCATTTCCTTGTCAGAAATAGCAGCTCTTTCAAATCCATATCTCTCTAAAGAAAGGCTAGTTTGTGATTTTGAAGCAGTGTGAATCCCAGTCATTCAATGCATAAAAATGTTTTTACACTACCTAGGATGGGCTGCCTGTAAAGTGGATGAACAGTTGGAGGATCGATGGAGGGATGTATGGATGGAAAATTGACTAAATAAGGCTAAAACTCTCACTTTCCTTGTGTAATGTGTAATATAACACATCTAATACTCCGTTAAGCTCAGTTATGGATACAAAGCACTTTTCCCTCTGTCTCCATCGGTCCTGACTTTGCCTCGCCGAGCTGCGTTTCCTCCATTCACAAGTCCCAGATGCCCCAAGCTCTTTAAGCAAAGTACCATATGCCCTCCATGCTGATTTAGGCATTATGGAGTTAACGTTTTTAGCAATGCAGTGGGAGTAATATTCATTATTCTTCAAGGTCTGGAGAAAAGTAACAGCTGACCGCTGCCAAACAGATGTCAAGGTAACAATCCGCTCTTTTAGGCTTGTTTTATTGATGGCACGTCTGGTTTAAATATTTTTCCCACAATATTTTGATAGGTACTTCCTTGATAGATGTAATATCTCTAATTTATGGGCCTTGGATGTTTTTTTTGTATGTAATATGCTCCTTCTTCTGTGGTGTCTTTGTTTGGAAATTAGGGAGGAAAAAATAGACCTTTCTCTTCTCGTTTGTTACCTGAATGTCGCCCCTAACAGACTGACCTGAATGCATACTGCATTCTTTAGTTTACTGTCTCCAGTCACAGACATAATCTGTTTGCAAATTGATGTGGAAGCTCCACAAGATGCCAAAATAGTTGGGGAAAATGCTGTAGCTATTTTAATATTCCCAGACTTCATTTTTGTCATCTTTGTCATCCGACTGTCATCTATGATTGTACAGCCAAATTATATTTAATTGCAAAAGGAAGGAAATATATTTTTGAAATGTCAGATTCAATGGGTGCCTTAGCTCCCCGTAACAGGTACCGCATTTCTGTAGCAGTACTCTGCGGTTATGTGCCGTTGACTTTTTTCGGAAGTACGGCACAATTTGCATATACTAAGCAAACAGGCTTCAAGGTCTGGCTGAGTTTTCTCTAGACAAATCTCTTCGTGCTGGGTTTTTGCGGGGAGAACGGTGGGCGAAAGATCTGACGAGCTGCCACAGCGGTCCAGTCAGTGCAATCCAGCCAAAAGCCCAGCCTCTGTGAGGATATTACAAAGAGATTTGCCTGAAGCTCACTTTTTAATGTGCCACCAATTTAATGCTTCCTCCAAAACCTGACATTTATTCAGTGTTCTGAATGCTTAGCTATGAAATTCCTCTGGGAGTGAGATTGTTGACAGCATCATGTTTCTTTATTGGATAAAATCAGTATATACTGCGCCTTTATACAGGTGAACTCCAAAGGACTGTTTTATTTTTTATTTTCTGCAAAATACTCTGGCATTGATGAAATGCATGTTTTAGCACATCAGCTGGGGAATTATAGAGTTTTGCTAACAAATTTTGTTTTAAAATCGTTCAATAGAAGATGATAGTAAGACACTTAGAGAAATGCACATTACCGTTTTAACCATAATGAAAAATCCTATTAAAGCAGGTCTGTTAAATAGCCGACTGCGTCTCAGCGTAACGTTAACTGTGGAATGGGTTGGGTGGCCGTTCTGAGTGGCCTAGTATGGTGTTCGAATGGCTACATTAAAACATATCATCTTCAACAACAGCAATAATGGTATAGTCCAGTAATTCACCTTAGCGCCTTTATGCAAATGGAAGTGGCCCATTTTATGGTTACATTTCTTCAACCCCTCACTTGCAGAATTACCCATAACTTCTGTTTAATCCTCATTAAAGATGAATGATGATTTTTTTTAAAAAAAGAGGGGCAAACAGGATAAGGGTAAGTAATGATGGTGGATACTGAATTCTAAAGTGCAATTATGAAAGGAAGATGCATCGCTATTGGGCCGGGAGATGTGGTCTGGGAGATGCGGTCTGGGAGATGTGGGTCGGGAGATGTGGTGTTAGCATACCTCCTGATGTTGGGGGGGCACAGGTGGGGACACGGGGCACAACTTCTGGTTGAAATTTGCGATCTTTGGGACCAGTAATGATACTTTCTTCATCCCTTTTGGGGGGGGGGGCATCTTTTTGTCTCGCCTTGCAGGTGAGAGCAAGTTTGGGGGTCACAGAGAACAGGGTCAGCCAGCACCTGTGGAGCAATTGGGGGTTCAGTCAATTGCCTGGGATTCAAACCAACATCCTAAGTTGCTGATCGACATGTCGCCCCCCCCCAAAATCGGTGGTTAAAGTTATTCTCTGGTTCTCTTTTCCTAACCCGACACTTAGCAATAGCAAGAGTAAAAAGTAACATCAGCCTTTAAAAAGCTGCCATTGACTGCGACTGCAGCAGAAGTGCTCTGCTTCATCTCAGAGTCCATATAGGCCATGGTCAATTACCTCAGCAAGCCCAGCAGCCAATCACTGCTCGAGGGCGGGGCACAATTACCCCGCTTAATTTACTGCGACTGGAACATGATAAATGTTGCTAATACTCAGTATTCAATATTGTCGAATCTTTAGCATCAGAAAATACAATCAATTTTAAAAGACATTTCAATCCACCTTATTCCCAATATGTGCTTATTTGTCTGCTATGCATATATTTATATCATATGTTTAGTGGAAATAACATGACAAAGTGGAGGACATGTGGGATACTGGGAGAAAAACTGGGGACAGCTATTCAATTTTCAGGCAGACCCAAATTCCACAGAGACGGCGGCAGTTCTAACGATGTCCTGTCCATGGGCTGTCTGTGCCGCTTCTGACGTACAGTAGATTTCGAGGGAATTATTCAGTGCTGGGACAATACAGGTGGCAGGACATTCATTTTATGAACATTACACAGATAAACCTGTGGGGAACTAGCCCAGATCCGGGGGGTGGGGTGAGGGGGCACTTAGTATGTAGCAGTCAGTGACAAGACAAACAGAGTTATCGTTCTGTACGCATCGTGGACGTGGATTTACAGTGAACATTTTTCTTCCATGTTTTAATTAATACAGTGAATTACGAGACCTATCTCATATATTTATTATGAGAAATGTGTCATCAAGCACAACCCCATGGTGCCAAAGGATAATTAGGAGATTACATTGTTCCTTGACGTGCCATTTTTTTTCCTCCCAATAGCACTGATACCGGTTTAGATTAGTCTGGGGCAATGAACAGTCTCTCCGTGTAAGCTATCGGTGTATATTTGTGACAAAACAGCATGAGTATCTTCTAGAAAATGGATTTTGTTTTTTTTTTTTTCTGCTTTATTCGTTGAGGGATTCCTCGTTGCTCAAGAGGGGAGGGATTGTACATCAATGCAAGGCTAACAAATGTAATAAAGGGAGCAGATTAATGACCGGTCTGTTTTGTGCAGTGTTAGGAAAGCAGTCTGCATACTTTTTTTCCAATTTACAGGAAATGCAAGCAATAATAATGTTAACTCTCCATGAAGTAGTCTATTAATCAGCCGAAGGTATCTCATTGCTTTGGAGTATGTTTATTTATTTGGCGAGCGAAACATCAATCCCTTCACATTAAAGGTCACAGGTTCAGCAGATACGTAATGAGACAGTGATACATACCTCCGGGTAGGATTGCCAGGAGAATTGGCTTTTAGCGATTCCTGCACTAATTTCATTTCCATAACACCACACTTTAAGCTGTGCGTAAAATAATCTTCAGTAGGTGTCGCATTTCAGGACAAGTAACCCTGTTTAAATTAAGGGTCACTAATACCTATGGCTGCATTCGCAATGCATTCGCATTTTTAAATAGGCTCTCTTTCACAGGAGTGTGGCAACAGCTCTTTGTTTATTGTGCTTTTGGTGAAGTTCAGACTAAATTGTTTAATGTTAATCACTGACTTGACTGGGCGAATGGTAGCATGTGCTACGAGTCTGAAGAAATATGGACCATTCTCCAGCTGACTTTGGTGGGGGGGGGGGAATGTGTAAATTGACCAGCTGTCTGAATTTTAGGAGGCCAGACAGATGCCAACAATAGGGCCCAAGTAAGTGTACTTGTGTATAAATATGACAATATTGCGGCAAATTCCTGCCAAGCATGCAATGGAAACTATCGACTGATGGGATGAGATTCAGTCAAGGCGCACAGGCTCTGTTACACAAAGGGCTTCCACAGATTTCAATACCGGCAATGCAACCATGTAATATGTTATAACCAGGCCAATGGCTTAAAATACATGGTGTCAGTAGAAAGATTGCCAAATAAATAAGGACAATTAAAATGTAATGAAAATGTACTGGCTGCCTTAGTTCACTTTTTTAAGATCCACGTTGAACTATGAATCAGGGCTAAAATTAATATGTTAAAAATATGCAGGATGCAGTGAAGCAACCAGGTTGAGAAGCAGCATCATGCTATGCAGTATTAAATACTCAAAGTGAGGAAGGTAGTTAGCTTTAGCTTACAGTGAAGTCCTTTACACAGTGAGTGGAGCTGTGCTCTCCAGTTTCCCCTCGAATGCTAATGAAGGCAACTGCTTTCCTGGCAATTTAACAAAAGTCACTGTGAATGTATTTTAAATGATTTTAAAACACACAGTTTAAAACGCAGAATAGAGAATGCAATCTGCTGGCCTAAAGCTATTGATATTACAAACAACCTCAAATAAGGACAGAATTATATTCAGATAATTATATATGTTTTAATTTGTATTTAGGAGCTAAGTAAATGAAATGTTCAGAAAAATATTTCCAGTGAACGAACACAAGGGCCACATGGTTCAGACTGGTTAAACAATTACAAAAACAATTATGCATTAAAGTGTTTTAATGGGCTCTTCTTGTGTTCATTAAATATTCATGGGACACACTGCTATTTCTGTGTTCTAACAGTATAAAATGAAGGAAACTTAGTGAGGCACCAGTTCTATATATCAATTTATTTGTATTGTTTAATGGTCTTATTTTTTTTTTGTACATGAATATTACTCATTCCCATGGCAGTGGTACATCAGGCATCACACAAATCACTAAAAATAAATAAGTCAAAGGTAGAAGAGACTCATGCTTCTTAAAAACAGAATTTAATCATTTTCTCCTAAATATAAACAGATTTAATGTAAAGTCTAGATGCCTCCTTCAGAATTCAAATAAATGTTACAATTATGTAGGCATCCATTGTTATGAGGATAGCACTTCCATCACTGCTCAATAGACATGCTGATTCAAAAGGGAATCATTTTCACTGAGTTTTACATTTTGAAAATAACACACAAAAATACAACCCACCATAGGCATTAAACATCAGTAAAGACTGAATTTGTTTGTCTGGGGATGTTGGTCTTTTGCAGTAAATTCTGGAATCAAGTGGCAATTTAAACACAATGAGAGAATTAAGTGTTTACCATGAAGAACAATGATTTTAATCTAAACGGTGCTTAATTTAGATAACGTGTTTACTCTAAGGTAATCTGTTCTTAATTATAAGGCTAACGTTACGATGGAATAATTGATATTATAGGAAGGTAATCTGGAATGCTGGAGTTCTGATAATAGTAAGTCGTGCATTTGAGACTTTGAGACTCTTAAAGTAATGACTCTTAATTGCAGCCTTTTTCAAATCAGATCCACATCCCTAATATATCTGCATGACGTCACTAAGGCTGGCAGCTGTCTTGAGGACTGTGGGGCTTTTTTCTTTCTCCCAAACACGTCCCCCCCCACCCCCCTTTTGATTAACACTGTCACACCTCTCCGCTACACCAATAAGTAAATATGACGCTTTGCCTGCTCGGTGGGTGGTGTGAGGATCACATGCTTTACAGACCCCCCCCCCCCGCCGACACCCTGGGGGCCAGGAAGACCGAATGCGTCAGCTTGTAATCCTGTGAGCGGCTGCCACGTTTGTATCCTGTCATACCTGCGGCATACCTATGATGCATTCAGAATAACGTGCTGCGACGTCCCTGGTGAAAATGCGCAGATGCGAGCTGTCTGCGGCAGTCTGTTCACTAAAAGTGCGAAGGGTGCAGCCACCGCTGGCCGAAACCCCCCCCCACACAGGAGGGAGGGGCTTGACTCACCTTCTACTGGGGGCACTGTGACGCTTTTAATATCAGCAAGCGGCAAGCTCAAAAATGCGGAAAAGAGAGGCACCCCAGCCCCCCGACAACCCTGTGTGTCCCTCGCAGAATCACTACAGTACAGCCAGGGGCACTAGCCATTTAATTATTGTTGTTGTTATTATTATTATTATTAATAATGCTAGAGAGGTTTTTGAAAGTTTGCGTATAAATCCATTGAAAGCAAGCCTGGTAATGAACAGGTTTGTGTTTAGTGATTTTCTATCACTGATGGCTGTTATTGGCTGATCTGTGTCCCTCGAACTGAATCCTGTAGCTCGTATACACAGAGGATTTTATGTTCTGGGAACGCATTTCTTAAGGCAATGGTGCTCACTTGACCTGAAGTCTGTGAATCTTTTATGTTTTGAAGCATTTATACAAATACCTTTAAGCAACTATACATACGCTGTTTCATTTAGATACAGTAATTAATTTAGAATAAAATTATACATAAATACGTGACAGATTTTAGACTAACTTTAGAGGTGAGTCAGGCATTTTATGATGCCTTTTTATAAAATACACTCTCGTAATCTGAAAAAAATCACCCAAAAGTCAGGTAGTCGAGGAGCATGGAGACGGAAGTGATGGCTTCCTTGAGGTCTGCGAGTGGCATGCGATTTCCTCAGAATTGGGACCTGCGGTCTGCATGGTCACGAGTTCAGCAAACAGAGACAGGTTCAAAATGGTTTTGCTCCACTGCCGGCATAGGTCACCTTTCAGTGTCTGACGCAACGAAGGGCAACAACGGAAGAGTCGGGGGTCAGGGGGGTGACAGGCTGGCAGAGGTGAAGGGCCGGACATGTTATATGTATACATAAATAACTGCATCAGTCTTTGTTTACATGGCATTTTGATCCCAGAGTGAGTTCATATTTCAATCAATCGATCTTCCATATATCTGTGAATTTACCATAAACCAGATGATTGCCTTCTTTTTCATTTTATTTAGTTTATACAGTTTTTGCAATTAATCAATCTCCCACAATATTAATCTATTTTTGCGGCACTACACCCGCAAAGCTGAAATACCCATTTGCAGTGTTTTCATTAAGACGTGGGGATCTGTGATTAAGAATTATCCACCTAATTATCACTAAATTAATTATAAATACAAAGCTTGGGGCTTAACTGGTACAGAACTTGACTCTCAGAAGAAAATTGCTCTATCCGATGATCTTTGACAAGGACACTGGCTGCGGTGAATCAGGGTGAGGTACCTTCAGCACCAGGGATCTGGGTACCGTGATGTGCCGTCCATTTTTCAGGCTGATTAGTGATTTTTCAAGTTGTTTCACACTGACATGTGAATGAAAAAGAGGTCTGTATGTTAATATTGGCATTTAAAATATCCTGGAAAAAACACAGATTCAAGTAGATGGTTGGATAGATTACATAATGGAAAGCTGGGTTGCAGGTACAGAGGACCATAGGAGAACAAGGCTGAATTACACATTCTTGTAAGTGTGCTCTTCATACAGCCCTGTAATAATAAATACTTTCCTCCCAGAATACATACAGTGCTGTTAAGTTCAATATCTCCAGGAAAGAGGAACTGGAAGCCCCACTGTGATTCTATAGCTCAGTCGTTCACATGTACCCATTATAATAGGCTGAAAAGGGGCTTTCTGGATGTAGTGAGGGAAATGTATGCTTTACTCTTCTTTAGTCAGCTGTCTGTTAGCAAAATGTTCCTGTCATAAATTATTCATACGATGCCGCTGAGCTAATGCTTCAACTGCGGAAATGTGGGGAGCACATTGTAAAGAGTGGTGCACACTGGTGTGAGACGCATGCGGGGAGTGAGCAGGGCAAGACAAATAGGTGTTCACACTCAGTACGGTGAGTATCCACTGGTGGCTGGATGAATGAATGAATGAATGAATGAATAGGACAAGTAAACAAACGCAGAGCTGCAGACTTGGTAAGCAGGCAGTGTGTCTGGGGAGAAAAGCCTAAGAATGCCTCCCCTAATGCCTACAGATAATCTGCTGACTTCTCACTATTCTCCAGGACATTACTAGGCTGGGATGCTTATCAGAGTGACGCTTCTGCGGGCGCAATATTGATTTTAAGCCCGTGCGTTAATTCATCATCGCCAACGCGACTTCGCATTAAATTTTAATATGTGCTCTGTGCGGTAACCTTGTGTCATTTTTGTAACTGAACTGGTACATTAAAGGGGGGAAAAGGCCCATCCATTAGGGTTAAACAAAATTCCCATGGTATGAACTAATGTAAAAGTGAGCAATGTGATGCGGTGCCGGAATAACATTGGTTTAGGTCTATTGCGAAGATGGAACACAGCGCCGCGTCCTAACTGAAGAGGATGCAGGGGCTGGATCTAATGTCCGAGCAGCCTGACCAGCATTCATCTTCAGCATGTACCTAATCCCATCCCTAATGGGAAAAGAGGGCACTACACTACAGGAATGGCTTTCTAGAGGTTAATGACATAAGATTGCAGGCAAGGAGTTATAGTGTCAGGATTGACTACAATTTGGACAAAAGTCAGAAGAAGGGTTGGACCTCCAAGCATCAGCCCGGACCTCCAAAAATCAACCTGGACCTCCACACATCATCTTGGACCTCCAAACATCAACCTGGACCTTAAAACATCAGCCTAGACCTCTAAACATCAACCTGGACCTCCAAACATCAGCCTGGACCTCAGGCATTAGCTTGGACCTCCAAAAATCAACCTGGACCTCCACACATCAGCCTGGGCCTCAGGCATTAGCTTGGTCCTCCATACATCAGCCTGGACTTCCAAACATCAACCTGGACCTTCAAACATCAATGCTGGACCTCCAAATATCAAACTGGACCTCAGGCATCAGCTTGGGCCTCAGGCATTAGGTTGGACCTCCAAACATCAGCCTGGACCTCCACACATCAGCCTGGGCCTCAGGCATTAGTTTGGTCCTCCATACATCAGCC
This sequence comes from Gnathonemus echidnorhynchus, assembly GCA_026776725.1. Taxonomy (NCBI): domain Eukaryota; kingdom Metazoa; phylum Chordata; class Actinopteri; order Osteoglossiformes; family Mormyridae; genus Gnathonemus; species Gnathonemus echidnorhynchus. Next base: position 3,988,441 of record JAODJU010000138.1, on the reverse strand, counting down.
TGGACCTCCAAACATCAACCTGGACCTTCAAACATCAATGCTGGACCTCAGGCATCAGCTTGGGCCTCAGGCATTAGGTTGCACCTCCAAACATCAGCCTGGATCTTCAGACGTCAGCCTGGACCTCCAAGCATTAGCTTGGACCTTCAGACATCAGCTTGGACCTTCAAACATCAGCCTAGACTTCGGGGATCAGCCTGGACCTCCAAATTCTTTCACCACACAGTGCTCAAGCAGATAATTACAAACCCACACCAGTTACAAACACCAGTGTTAAAAAGTGTCTGATTTGCTGAACTTTGCATTTTTTCTGGCTTGAGGTCAAGCAATTACAGGCATCCTTTGGTAAAATAAAACTGCTATAAATCAGGATGAATACACAATGCTTTATCCCTTTCCTTATTACCCAGCACATATTGATTTCCATGTATATTTAAGCCTTGGGCTTCCCTAAGAGCTGTCATGTGTGTTTTTAGATGAGGAGAGTGCTGGAGGTGAGGTCAGACCCGTTGGCAAATAGTAAACATTTTAATGCACAAACTGGGCCTATATGAATCCTAATTTACATTTACACAACCCATCAATTACCCCTCTCATGCTTGGGGTTAGATGCACGGCAGGGATTTGCAGTCCTGAATACGGATTAACTTGTGTTTAAAAAACAAATCCAAACAAGATAAGCATTTTAACACATATTTTTTCCTTTTTTAAAAATCCGCTACATAACATGGGAACTCAGCTGCATAAACCCCAATTTAGAAAGTGAAAATGTACAGCAAAGCTTTAGCATAGTTCTTACCCGTGAACAGCTATAGTACTTCAGCTAATTTGATAAATTAAGACAGCAGATTTTGTGCGTAATGCCTTACAAAATGCTCAATGCTGGGTTAATTATTTTTTTAACTTTATACATTTTAACTTTATTATTGGTTCCATTGTGTTTACATGTGTGTATGGTCATGTATATATTACATTATGGGAACCAAATGTCTCCACAATGTGATAAACACCCAATATTTTATCTTTGTGGGGACATTTTTCAGTCATTTAGGGAACATAAAAATTTGTGAATGCAATCAAAAAATTTAAAAATGGCAAAAGTCTTAAATTTTATTTGCCTACTTCTAGATAAGGTTAGGGCTGGATAGGGGATAAGGGTGTCATTGTTGGGATTAGGGTTAAACCTCTAGAAATGATCGGAGAGTCCCCACAAAGATATAGATACCTAATGTGTGTGTGTGTGCACGCGCACTTTTAATATACGAGTGTGTCCTGTTTCCTGACATAGGTTCCAGGTTAACCCTGTGACCCTGCACCAGACAAGCTACTACGGAAGATGGATAGATGGATGGATGGGTAGATTATTCGTCTGTGCAGACAGTGTAATGTAAGGAACTGAGCTGTCAGTCCAGGAGCCCGGTTGATGGTTACTGAACAGCAGCGTACGCCTGGGAAGGCGCCCCAGAGGCAAGTGCGCTAGTCAGGCACTGGAAGGCAGTCTGTGTGACAGAGCTTCGTTTGAAGTTCACTAACGCACCACACAGTTACTCTCACCTAACCCATTCCAGCCCACTCTCCCCCAGGGTCTGCGGGTCAAGAAGGATCGATCGTAACCTATAACAATCTCCCACCCAGTGATTAAGAGCGACGTCAAGCTCAGCTGCTAAGTGATGGATCTCTTGATTTAATTGAGGGATTGTGGGGAACAACGGATGCTTGGGTGGTGGAGGGCTGCGGGTGGGGGGTGCGATTCTATTAAGTCCAATGCCAAAAACATTAAGATGCATCGATCCGCACCGAGTCGCGTCAGTACAGGTCCTTCCTTCCTCTGCTCACATCCTGTGAGACAGACAAACTCTCCGCCTGTCACGATCTCTGTATCGGTGACGGACCTAGAGCACGACGTCAGGTTCTGCTCCTCAACAAAGGAGGAAAATGGGTCTGTTAGGAATGACTGCCATCAAAACCAGGATACTGCCCCAATAATTGAAGTGAGCTTCGGCACTGTGACTTGAACCCTTGTGTGTTGAAATTAATTTTGCCCCATTGATTTAGTGTGCGAAGCCTTAGAAATGGGCTTCCTAGAGCATCATTTCCACAGCGAGGTGTTACTGGATGACTGCTGGTTCGATTCCACTGTTGCTTGAACTGTGTGCCACCACATCATGTCTGATGCTATAAGTTTCCTGGAAATTAGCCCGAATTTTGTCTGCCAGCAGGGGGCCCCGCTAGAGTGTAGGATGATATCCATATGTACAGTTTAATGTGGTTTTCATTGTGTGCCAAAGAAATAATTCCCTTAAACCCTAAAAACTGACACTGCCGTATTTCTTATTTAATGAAAGATATTTTTTTTTGTCTTCTGTTTAAAATCCATGACTGTAAATTTATTGTGAGAAAACTAATTTAATATGTGGAAATTTATACTGAGATCCCCTAAATGCCTTGCCAGGAGTTATTAATGACTTTTCAGAAAGATTATTTAAATTATTTGTGTGAAACTGTGAAAATGATTTTTTAATTGATTTATTGCCTTTCTTGCATCCCAGAAATTGGCAAACTATTATTCAATCAAATTGTACTTCAGAGTTTAGACAACCGAGGTCAGTATTTTTGATGCTGCAGCTTGTTAGCATGTGACTGGTTAGCAGTGTGTCACCTAGACAAAATTCAGGCTGTTTGCTGATGCTCCATCAGCAGTGTTTGCATAAGGCAGGACTGAGGTGGCATCTTCGTTCTTCACCAGCATTCCATCTGTCTATCCATCTTCCATGCCCACTTATCGAGCAAAGGGCCACGCGGAGCCTGGACTCCATCCCAAGAAGCCCAGGACACGAGACAGGGGACGTCCAGGTGGGACACGAGTCCAATGCTGTGCTTACACTCATACGCACAGTCACACGCTAGGGACGCTAATCGCATAGAATGCATGCTTTGGACAATGTAGAGGAGACCTGCAGAAACGTAGAGAACATGCCAGGCACCCGCAGCACAAAGTGTGAGGCAACCATGCTACTTTTCATTCATTATTAACATAAAATTCACAAATTCACCTGCTCTGCATGCAAGCTTAATCCACTGAGCTGACACCTTACTAGTTTAAGTATTTTTATAATCATTCATTTCAGCATGTTTCAATGTCCTTGTACCAGAAAACTGCCAAGGGAGAGTGTAACATGAAGGGGCATTTATGTTAGGTGCTGCTGGATTTAATTATCTTGTGTTATTGTGGTTTCATAACTAAATCCATCAGGGAGCTGTTAGCCGTCCTCCATTTTGCCCTTTTATTTTTTGCCATTTCAATAAAAGAATCTGCGCCTTTATTTCAACAGCTAAACAACATGTAATTCTCGCATCACTGCCTTCCGCAAAAAATGTCTTTTACTGCTGCTGTCATGGTCCAGGCGCATAAATGGGGCTATTTTAATTGCTCGTATCAGATAGCAGACTAAGAAAACCGTTTAGTTACAGTCATAAGCCAAGATATTCAATATTCGTTCATTAATGGGCCGCGTCATTCTACATAAAAAGCGCTCTGATGACCGCTGGTTAAGATTGGGCCTGATGCAGAAGGGGCAGCCTAGTACCGTACATACAGAGTGTGCTAAAAGAACCTAGTACCGTAGATACAAAGTGTGCTAAAAAGGCCTAGTACCGTACATACAAAGTGTGCTAAAAGAACCTAATACCGTACATACAAAGTGTGCTAAAAAAGCTTAGTACCGTACTTACAAAGTGTGCTAAAACGGCCTAGTACTGTACATACAAAGTGTGCTAAAAAGCAATAAAACTTTGGGCTTGTCATAGTTTGGTAGGTGGGTTGTAGACCTGAGTGACAAAATAAAAGCAGAAATCCCATTTTAAATTTCAAGATTCAGAAATCCTCATCACCTCCAATCTCTATAACCCTTCGTACGGCCCTGAGGCTGAGAATGCTCGTTTTACTTCTGCAGGAACCTTAGGAAAGTTTAACAGTTCCTGGAAAGTTCCCTGTGTTTCCAATTAAAGCTGGATGCCCCCTTTCTCTCTCTCACCCCCCCCCCCACCCCCAAGCCTGACATGTTAAGAGTCGTGCTGGGTTGAGCTAATGTTCTGCCTGGATACGAGACAGTCAGTGTCTTTGCACTTTTCTGTTGTTGATCTCCACCTCATTGGAGCTGCAAAAACACATACAGGAGGGTAATAAGAAATGTCTTTTATGGTAATATTGCTCACCAGTAGAAGATGTGGGGTGCAGACCATTAGAGGCAAATGAAATGTATGTAATTATGCTGATGCCGGGTAATGAAACCTTTAGACTCCGTCTGTTCCTTTTATAGAACCCTCCATGCACACTAATATTATTAATAATATTGCAAGAACAGTTTGTGTCACATGATGTTGCTTGCTGTGTGCAAAATATAAAGCTAATATCCATCTTGCTTAGTCGTAGGGGGTGTGGGTGGGGGGGGGAGGGCTGGAGCCTGTCCCAGGCAGTACAAGACTGGGGGACACCTTAGCAACATTCCTCAGAAACTGGGGGCACAATTGTGTTCATTTAATGCAACTTCCTTGAGTCCAATTACAATTTTTATATCATTTACAATATCTGGTCATTTTATGCCAAAAGCGATTCACTTGTACAGGACTGTAGTGAATGTAAATGTGACTGTGTGGAGGTGCTGGAAAAGGCAGCATTACACATGCTATACCTACTCAAAGGTAGCATTACACATGCTATACCTACTGAAAGGCAACATTACACACACTATACCTACTCAAAGGCAGCATTATACATGCTATACCTACTCAAAGGCAGCATTACACACACTATACCTACTGAAAGGCAGCATTACACACACTATACCTACTGAAAGGCAGCATTACACACACTATACCTACTCAAAGGCAGCATTACACACGCTATACCTACTGAAAGGCAGCATTACACACACTATACCTACTGAAAGGCAGCATTACACACGCTATACTTACTCAAAGGTAGCATTACACACGCTATACCTACTGAAAGGCAGCATTACACACACTATACCTACTGAAAGGCAGCATTACACACACTATACCTACTGAAAGGCAGTATTACACAGGCTATACCTACTGAAAGGCAGCATTACACACACTATACCTACTGAAAGGCAGCATTACAGACGCTATACCCACTGAAAGGCAGCATTACACACGCTATACCCACTGAAAGGCAGCATTACACACGCTATACCCACTGAAAGGCAGCATTACACACACTATACCCACTGAAAGGCAGCATTACAAACGCTATACCCACTGAAAGGCAGCCTTACACACACTATACCTACTGAAAGGCAGTATTACACACGCTATACCTACTGAAAGGCAGCATTACACACGCTATACCCACTGAAAGGCAGCATTACACACACTATACCTACTGAAAGGCAGCATTACACACACTATACCCACTGAAAGGCAGCATTATACACAGTATACCTACTGTAAGGCAACGTTATACACGCTGTAGCTACTGAAAAGGAGCATTACATTCCATGGGATTCAAACCAGTGACCTTCTTATAACAGACACAGCATCCTATCCCACATCCCGCCCAAAAAAAACATTTATCCGTGACTCCATTAACCAGCTGTCCCTCCCCTGGTGGAGTCGGTCCCATGCAGCACAGCGTAAAATCCATTAAACATAAATAAGGTTTTCTATGCTCTATCTCTGCTATACATGACTTCTAAGTACCAGAATTGTTCTTTCATTACTGAAATGTTTCCTACCGTCTCCTCATTCACTTGAGATTAGTAAATTTGTCAGAAGTAATGCACAAGTGAAACTATTTTTTTTTTCTCTTTGGTCGTCTTTGTCGTTTCTTATTACAAACCAGACTTGGAAATTGCATTCGTACAGAAACAATCTGCAGGCCGAAAATAAATCCTAAACAAACTGTCTCATATTGGATGTATTAATGCAATTAGCGGGTGAGCCCGGCCTCTGTGATAAAGAAACACAAATGCTTAATTAGGCCACTTATCAGAGTCTCGCGCTTTGTCGCACTTATAAATGGAAATAAGACGGGTGCAGAACTGTCAAGCCGCTGAATGAAAATGTCAGAGATTCCTTTAATGGCTTTTGCTCTCCAAATGAAAAGGAAGTCCTCTTTTGAGTTCACAAAAAAAGAAAACTGCGCCAAAAAGAGAGGACAATTTATTTTGCATTCCTCTCTCAGTGCTTATATGATAATTCTCCTTATGATGCAAATGCATCTCTCTTTTATGTGAATTATATTAATAGATTTTTTTTAAATGGCTTTTTTTTTTTAATTTTGCAGTTGCATCACTGTATTATTCCTGACCAGGATACGCTGTTACAAGACAGACATGTGGATCATTGAATTCCGTTATTCTATCTGGAAGACGGCCCATTGGTTTGTTCTGCTCTTGATTAATAATTTTGTTTGTTGCGATATTGCTGAGGGCTAACACAAAGGAAAGTGCGGGCTGAAACCCAAGTCACCTTTGTAGATGGTATTTATGACTGGAAATGCACATCAGAAAGACATTCCCCTGAGAAACATATACTGTGAAATGTATAAATGCGAACGGCTGGCATCCCATCCAGGTCATTTCCCGGCCTTCTGCCCGCTGCTGCCTGGGATAAGCTCCAGGGCCCCCCTACGTGGGACAGCTGACTGGGAGATGGATGGTGATCATATACACACATCATCTTAAAGGTGTTTCACGGTTTGTTAAAGAAAACTGTGCTAAAAATTCAGCCCAACTTTCAATTCTGCACTCGCATGGCTGTGCAACATTCCATAATCTGACCTCCTCTATCTGCTCATAAATTCTTAACAAGCGTCCATGACAGCAGTCCCACCCAGACACCAGGACACCCAGATACCACGTGCATATTGCATTTAGGTTTGTATAGGATGTGTAAAGTAATTTCAGTAGTTATAGCATGTGTAACGCTGCCTTTAAGTAGGTATAGTGTGTCTAATGTTTCTTTTCAATAGGTACAGCGTGTAAAACGCTGCCTTTCAGTAGGTATATTGTGTGTAATGCTCCCTCTCAGTAGGTATAGTGTGTGTAATGCTGCCATTCAGCAGGTATAGTGTGTGTAATGCTGCCATTCAGCAGGTGTAGTGTGTGTAATGCTGCCTTTCAGTAGGTATACCATGTGACTTCACCACAGGGCCCTTGAGCAAGGTCCTAAACCTCCAATTTCTTCAAGCATTTTCTAGCAAGTCTTAATTAAAATGTAATGTTTTGCTTCTGTCCATTTAAACGGTTGCAATTCCAGTTAATTGTCTTGCATAAGGTTATTGTACCAGGAGTTCTATTAGGATTCTACCTGGCATCTACTGGGTCACAAGGCTGCATCCTCAACTATCATGCCACCTACTGCCCTCCTTTAATCAACGCTCTATAGCACACAGTGATCCTGGATGCTTTCCCATCTATTGTGGTGTTTCTGATAATACTTGTTACTTCCCCAAGCAGGATCTTAAAGGGTAACACAAAAATAAGGCGAGTACATGAGCTTTCATAGCAATTGAAGACCAAGGTTAAAGTTTTTTAGGAGTAGCATGAACACTGCTGTTTTCTCATCCTATTGACTGTGTGTTTGTGCAGCCCTACAGGAATGCTTACTGTCAACTGGAAATGACATTTGTCTGATGTGTTTGTCCAAGGCTAGATCATTGTGCTAAACTGTGTGAAAAACCAAGGCTGTGTGTTTTGAATTCTTGTGATCAGCAGTTAGAATATGAAAAATGCAATATATATACTAATTTCATTACGATGATCAACAAGGTGCATAATTTAAGACATTACTACCAAGGGCACAGTGAATAAACTATATGCTCACTACGTTCTTCTGATGAGATGTAAGATGTGAACTACCAAGGTTAGTTGTATGAAATCCAGAAATTATCTCTTTTATGGATCCTTTTCAGTCAGTGTAAGACCTTGCCCATAAAGATTTGAGTATTTTTGAGGCCCAATTCATGCAAATGGTTTTATCTAAAGAAACTTTCAAAAATATAATACCTTTGCTTTGTATAGACCTGTGGTTTAATGTAAGGCAAACTACAGCTAATAGCTGTTTTGATTTATTTCATAAACCCAGTGACCATTTTACCCTTTTACAAGCTGACATTTGACTGTCAGGTTCAATGCCCATCCCTCCATGTCCTCTTCCCGTTTTGGCCAGCAGGTGTCGCTGGCCATCCTGTCATCTTCCCTGTTTCTTGCCCTTCAGCCCCAGTGTGTCTAGTGTGTTTTCCCTGTTCCCCAGACTGCTGTATAGGTCAGTGGCTGAGTGTGCGGCTCCAATTCTGTTTCCCCGTGTGGTGGGTTCAAGGCTGGCTTGAGACCAGTTTCACCTGGATTTTTGTTCTCAAGTGTTTACTTCATGTTCCCTTATCCCCTGGTTTATTGTGATTACTTCTGTGTTTTCTTGTTTCTAGTTTTTCCTGGTGGTCTTTCCTCTAGTCCTTGCTGTAGATTCTTTTTAGAGTTATTGTGTCCACCTGTTTCTCGTTGCTCCTGTGTCTCCCTTGATTGGTTCTTTGATTAGGTTACGCCTGTTCCTTGTTTTCCCTGGAAGTCTGTGTATTTAAGTTCCTTCCCTCACTCTGTGCTTTATCTGCCATTGTAATGTCATGGTGTAAAGTTGCCATGTGTTTTGCTCCTTGTATCCTGTTCCTGGTTCTGCTCCCTGGTTGTGTTTCCCTTATGGTTTTTGTAGCTTGTTTTTAGTATTAAGTTCTGTTATAGTTTTCTAATCCCTCGTGGTCCTTAATTTTTGTGTGATTCCTAGTGTTCTGTACTTCCCTTAAATAAACCCTTTTTTGTTTTGGAGCCGCAAGTGAATCGTCAACCTCATTTCCTGCCTGGACCATGACATTTGACACCTATCTGGACCTTGTCATGGTAACAAATACCTTGTTAGGCTTCACCTAACTTTCTGGTCCTGTAACCTCACTCAGGATCAGTAAGATCTTGAGTGACCATCCCTGTTGGACATATGGTTTGCCTACAGTATGTAGCTACTCAGCTCCAATCTGTTATACATTCTATATATGGAATATTTACTGGTGTACTGTAAGATACTGCAGGGATGCCAACGTTGATTAGTTGGCTGCAGTGAAATTTTCAGTTAGTGACAAGTCTGCACAAACATTCACACACATTTACATGCATGTAATAGGTTTATTACCTTGTAAATAGCCTGTAAGGTTTGCAAACTACCCCAATGCTTTTGATGCAGCTAATTTTAGGTTTATAATGGAATGATATAGATTTGCTGTAAGATTTCTCACGTGAGCATGAGAGTCTGGAAGTGTGAGTGTCACGGCCGATGCGTGAGAGTGGGCAGCCCTGTTACAGATTGGTACATCAATTGCATTGATTTGGCGATACATGTTTTGCTGTAGAAACAACTGATACAAAATGAAGACGATATATCTTTAGTACTACATAAGCTGCAATTTGCTTTAGATGAAAGTGTTTTCTAAGCTAATGAATGTCAAGGACTAGTGCTCCCCTGCCTTATGCCCTGTGGTTCAAGGGCTTGGTCCCAGTCCCCTGTCACCCTTTACTCAAAAAGCGTTTGGAAGCTGGACAAAGGCATGTAGCCATGTAGTGAAATTATGTGCTAACCTCCCCCCCCTCCAATTTTTTAATGACCAAACAGACACATAGCTTGGTACGAGAATTTGCCAACAAAATCCCCCCATGAAATTTATTTCTGGCTACAGGCCTGGCCGGACAGATGGATGCATAAATGCAACTTGTGACAGTCTGTACCCAATTGTTCAAAACAATCAAGCTTTTGGGTAGCTAAAAGGTTAGGTTGACTTACGTCAACGAATATTTTCACCTCTGGCCTCCAACTATGACAAATGTAAACATATAGACCAAAGCATTGATATGAGATTTTTTACCCTGCAGTATAGAGGTGTCTGCCCCTGGGAATTGTGGTGTTTTAAGGGCTTCACAAACCACAGGCATGGAGAAGGGCAGGGCTGGAGGTGAACTTTGCATGAAAGATTGACGCTTATGAAAGAGGGACACTTTTCATGCTGGGGTTTTCAGTCGTACGTGCTTGCTGTGGCACCCTACATGCTAAATTCTCACTTGCATGATGTATTTTACCAGAGTTGCTCGGTTTATTTTCTTTAAGGCATGATGAGGACCATATGGCCCTTCAAGGCTAAGGAATCTTAGAAATCGTGCTTTATTTTTCCACAACACGGTCATCTTGCTTGTTTGAAATACGTGCCAAGAGGGAACCCAACTAACAAAGTCAAGAGTTTTGCTTCATCAATCTTGCCGTTGTAGTGATATTTAAAAAAAAAAAAAAACTACTGTTTTTGAGTGTATGGTAGGTCATAGTGAACTGGAATGCAATGCAAAAGTTTAGAACAAAACGTGGACTTCTGGCGTTTTCTTTCACTGCCAGATTAAAATTTCAAGGATAAGCTATTTCAGAAGCACAACATTAATTCTCCTAATCTGTTACTTAATGCACCCCCCTCCCAATCCTTTTGTTTGATTTTATTATGGTTTTATGCAGATCTAATGATTGATAAATAAGAAGCAATGCTCTATATCTTGGTAGGAAAATAGCCACCACACCTATTTAATTTAATCATCTTAGGTTAACTGCTAGGAATGTAGTCTCAATGTAGTGTTAATTGCTGTTTTAGAACAACACGATGAAACGTATGTGCACCTTAAGGATGTTTGGAGATGTCTAAAAGCAACCTAACCCTTCTTAGTTGGGGTTACTTAGCTACATGCCATTTCATTTTGTGTACAGCAGGAGGCAGTGCGGAGTTTCTTGTTTTGTTTTTTAATGCCACTGTTTTTGTAAGCAAGGCAGATAATAGCACAGCTATCAGCAAAACAAACTGTGGAAAGAACCAGAGCCCAAATGCAAGTTTTATTTGTGTATTTTTATTCAGGAACTATATATTTACCTAGAGAAGGCCTTACTGTGTTGACTGAGTTGACAGTTTGAATTTCAAAAAGTAAGTCCCGGCAGGTCTCCAGTTTTCAGTGTTTAAACACAAGTCAGATTTTGACTGTGACCTTCCTCATCAATTAGCGTGCTTGTTACTCACAGAGAAAAAAAAAATTAGGCACTTTAGTTAATGCAGATATAAACAGGAAACTGAAAAGAGCGACAGAAATTAAGCACCACTTCACTATTCGAGTGTTTGATTCCTGAAAAAAAATAAACTGCTTTCAGTATTATTGAGAGTATTACGAATGAACACGTGCTATTTATTAGACTGAACATTCTTCATATATGCCAACAGAGTGCATAACAAATGGTTCTGATGATCTATGACATGGCATTAGTCAATTAATTGTTATATTAATAACTTAAGAGGTTTGATACTAAAACACATTTTCACATTTACAGTAATATAAATGCAAAAACCACTAACTTAGATATTTAATTTATGTGGTCACATGGTCTATAAGCAGTTCATTAATCAAGCTTTTACTGAAATTCTGTTTTTTGTTACCCATGCATTCTAACCCACTTTTAAAGCAGGTTTTAACCTAATGCTGACATTTTTGCATATTAGCCATAGTAGATTAATTTAATGTTTTAAGAAATAAAAAGTGCCCCATTTTTACATATTATTATCTGCCCTGAAGCCCTGTAGCCTTAAAACAACTGATTTATTCAAATAAAGCCTGTTGTATTAAAAGTGCAAATCCCCTCAGCATTCCTATGCTCCAGATGTCGATTAAACATCGTAATTACACAAAGACTCTTCATATAGCTTTCTTCATTTATTTTTATCTCTTGCCTACAGTCACTCGTATGAAAACTGCTGACAACAGCACCTTTTTTTAAAGGAGAGAATGGCCCCTTGAAAGATGTTACGCTTTAATGTTTTTACATTAAATATGCTGATTGTAAGTGCTATTATTTACCGGCTGCACTGTTTACAGTTCTTTTTGTTCAGCCGCCAGCTCCCCGCATGTGGGTACCGTACATAACGCATAGATTCTGCTTCTTCTTCCGATTCCTCCCACAGTCCCAGAAAAGCTCCTGCCCGCCCAGTCTTATGCCTCTTGGAAATAGGGTTGTGATCCTCGTAAGTCTGAAAGGAAATCCAAAACATAAATCTTTTTTCTTAATACATATTATAAAAAGGATACACATTCTATCCAAAAAGTAAACAGGCATAACAGACAAGGACAATAATTTCTTATTCATAACAAACTAGCAAACTAAAGAGTGATGAGTGAGCGATTTTAAATAAAAGTATAATTAAAAGAATAATTAAAGCATTTTGCTCGATACTCGCTCTTGCCAATATGATCCTTACCAGCACACCAGCTTCCACATGGCATTTTGCGCCTATACTTAGTGCCCATAAGTCTAACATTTCCGCAAAAAGCATGCAAATATTTTCCCGAATACGTATCCCTAATCAGAGTGCTGACATATCTGAAGATCATTTATAAAGAAAGGCGAACGGTTGTGGGGAAGAAATGATCTTAATCCCATGCCCTTAAAACCTGTCTTTAACGCAGCTGAAATGCTGTTCCCGGCCAAAACGATGGGTCAGATCCTGTAAAGAAAATAACTGCAGCCCAGAGCGTTTAATGGGTTACAGCAGTGAGAAAAGCCATAAAAGTCTTTGTTATGAGTCCTCATGTGTGGAATCACCTGTTTGTTTGGGCTGTGGGGCTGTGTGTTGCCCCCAAGCAGCTGGGTCTGCCTAAATGCAACACAGACCCAGTAAAATCTGATAAATACATTTTCTATGCTATGTGACCTAAACAGATGGAGGCAATTTTGAAGGGTCACCATCTTTTTAAGGGGGGGGGTGAGGAGAATTTGGTGGAGTGCTTGCCTTTTCAAATACTAGCTTCATCTTGCACGTTCTCAGCAAGCTCTGTAATAAAAGGCAGTCTGTGTTCTACATCTCCGACACAAAGTCAAATAAATTCGCGTGGCTTTTTTTTTCCCCGCGCAGCGCTGAGGTTTATATAAATGAGCTGGAGGTTTCTTTTAGGGAGGGGGAAGAGTGTGCCGGGTGAGGACTAGGTTTGAGTTGGGCGGGAGTGGGACTGGATGGGTCTGGCAAAGTCACGCAAACCCCCTTTTGGAAAGGGTACAGACCTTGGCTGTTGTGATTAAACTTTTGATAGCTGGAGCAGCTGCGCTACTCGTTACGGCGCTGGGTACAGAGAGGCCTGCTGGAGACCGGGGATCGACCCAAGCCAAACACAGGCCTGCGGGCGGCCTGGCGGACGCAGCGTTTGCTGCTAGCTAGGCATGTTCGATAACCACGCGACAAGCTGCGTAGTGACATTAGCCATCACACGTGACGTCTGCACTTCCCAAGGGTAAAAGTTTTTAAAAACCTGAGACAGAGAAATAAGAAGAGCCGTATTAATATGACTCCTGATACTGACGTTTGGGCTAATTGCATTAATTTTTGCTTGGTCTTGAAGCTCCCACACTGGAGATTTACTCATACATTTACGGCATGTGAGTGTAGCGAAAAATATACTTTAAGTACAGATGAAACCAATAATAGGAATTAACTATAGACTACTTAGGGAAAATCAACTTTACCTTTAAAGTCTTAAACTTTAAATATTTCATTATAAGAAAAAGCGTATTTTAATCATGCTGCATAATGTCTGTCCGTCCTCTGTACCCACTTGTCCTAATGAGGGTCACAAGGCCTGGAGCCGATCCTGGAGACTATGGGTGCAAGACAGGGAACAACCCAGGACGGGGTGCCAACCCATCACAGGGCACACACACACACCATTCACACCTACGGGTAATCTGGTAACCCCAATTAACCTCAGCATGTTTTTGGACTGTGAGGAGAGACTGGAGTTACCCAGAATCCCCGCAACAACAAAGGGAGAACATTCAAACTCCACACACAAGGAGTAGCCACAGAGTAGCCACAGCAGAGACTTGAACTTTGGTCCTGGAGATGTGAGGCACCAGCGCTAACCGCTGCACCACCCCTGTTACATAATATTAGAATATAATAATTATGTGAATTTAATTACTTGCTCTTTGTAGCATACTGAATTATATTGTGGCCTCACGTAAAGAATGTATCATTACAGAATTACCATGCATATGCAGTAATTTGATATCTGAAATAGAGAATCTTTTAGAGAGCAATCAGCATGCAAATAGACCATAGAAGAGCCATTTCTTTTGAAAGACGTACCACTTTAATTAAATGCATTATTTACAAAGATCATATACGTTAAAGCTGACATCTTGCTTTTTTGCATAATTAATGCCAATTATGTATGTATATGTTTATATAACAACTTGCATTTTTATACTGAAATATATACAAACACACACACACACACATATA
>JAODJU010000138.1:3962385-3974039 GCA_026776725.1 Gnathonemus echidnorhynchus | reverse complement strand
GAACCTTCGGCAATTGGTATTAATTATTAAAGCAGACTTGACTTACTGTAACACATTGCATTGTTTTAATTTACATACATTTAAATATAAATTTCACATGTATGTTCACAAGGCATTTAACCACAAGGCATCTTGGGATTAATTGAACCAAGAAGAAAGTGTGAGGTGTTTTTTTTCTCTGGGGGACAAGTTTATGTTGCAAGAGCTTTGTAATTGAAATTACCGTTATGTAATGATGACTTCAGCTCAAATGCTTTTCATTGTTATGTTTCATACTACTGAATAAAAAATACATGATTTTCATAATTTTCCCCATTAAGTTATCACTATATCAGCCTACCTTTATACCATTAGACTACTGATAAAATGTGAAAATAATATAAAGTATAAAAACTACAAATTATAAAGCATACAAAAATTAGCAATGTACATGAAAGAACAATTGCAATGAAATTGCTGATATTAACAATTAATTTAAGAAACATTAATGAATGAGGCTGGGGTGGGCAGCACAGGGTACAAGGCTGGGTTACACCCTGAATGGGATGCCAGTCTATCACAGGGCACAGGGCTGGGTTACACCCTGAATGGGATCCCAGTCCATCACAGGCACACACACATCACACTATAAAATTTACAGATGCCATTTAGGTTAATTTCCTGGGGTTTGGTGTGAGGCTTGGGGGGGGGGTTAGGCCTCTGTGACTGTAATCAGAAGGTTGCTGGTTTGAATCCCGTGCTCAGCAGAGTAGCCATATCTCCACTGGGCCCTTGACCAGTGTCGTTATTCCCCTCAAAAGCACCCCAGGGGCACTGGATGGACAGTTGACCCCAATCTTTGCTCTCAGCCACTTGACCCCAATCTCTCCTCTCACCTCTCACATATGTGTATGTCTTAAAAAAGAGACAAGATGGGATTTGTAGAAACGAATGAATTCCAACGTACCCGTTTTCTAACTTGTGCAAATAAGAATGATCTCTGTCTTTCTAACTGCATGTCTTTGGGATGCAGCCTCTTGTACTTCAACCACATTCTGACAGTTAGACCAGAGACATATGAGGATTACTTATCACTGAAATCGAATGCCTAGTGTGTTTTTACAGCCCTGTAAGTAGAACATTCTGTCCTGTACCTGCGTTCTGTTCACATTCCCTTAATCATTACGCTCAGCATGTGAGATCAACAGGTGGCATTGCTGTTCCAGAAACATCCGATGGTGAGACAACATGTAAGACTACTCCAGCGGGGGATTTCGACAAAACTATGCCAGTATTTTTTTATTGTCTAGCTAATTCAACCATCTATTCCCAACACTAAGTAGGGAAAATGCTGCACCGTAATAACATTTTGAAGAAGTGAAAATACTTTTTGGTTTTTTTCCGCAAGTTGAAAGTGGTGAAACTGTAGGGATTGCATCATCACTGAAGAATATAATATCTGTTTCTTTTCAGATTTGATATTGTATTCTGTTTGTGTTTCAGACAACTAGAGCAAGTTACAGTTACACAGGAGACAGTTGCAGTTCTAATCTGCTAATTTATTACAACAAGGTGTTGGTATTATGTCTGAGAAAAACTCACCGAAGATAGCCAGCCCATAATATCTTTTTATAGACCCCTTTTACTGTTTGTTGTTGCTTTTTATTACTGTAAAAATCTGAAATATTTGGAAGAACATCACGATGTCAGTCTCTTAAGACATATTACCAAAAAATATGCACCTTAGTTACCTGTGAAGATTAATTCTTTTACATGAATTTTAGTTTTCCTTCCTTCCGTGCTGTTTCTGCTGTCATTTTCAGCCCGTGTACTTACAGTTGCGTTAGAAGTTCCTGAAGCCTAAAACCAACACTCGTCGCTATTTCTGGCCAACATGTAGGTGTGACCTTTGAGGCAGAGAAGAGTAGAAGTGAAATTCATGAGGGTGGAGTGAGGTGGAGAGGGTGCAGATCCACAACCGCTTTGGTGTGCTTTTACTTCAGTGCAAAAAGATGTCAGTCTGACCTGAGAAAAAAAACTTTCAAGAAAATCAAAAAAGAGCAACCAGTCTGTCTCTGGCAGCAATCTCTGGATGCCTTTGTGGGTCTGTCAGATGAAAGCTAATAGTGTTTCTCCCTGACAGATTCCCACTCCCTGGAAACAGGATCATAAAAATAATTATAAATAAATAAGCAAATAAATAAATAACTTGCAGATTTCATGTGTCACAGGGCGAGGGCACCGAAACACTACCCAGATGTGTTAGATTAACGTGGGGAGTGACAGTGTTTGTGGCTAAGATTGCTGTGCTTTTGGTTCCCTCTGTGAACATGGTCGTCTAGTCAGCACTTAAGACAGGAATTACTACCAAGTATGATACGACGGGGGAGCGCTTGTAATTAATAGGGTTTATTAAATTCTGACACTGTTCATTAGTCTTTTGTTACCTCAGTTAATCCGCAGGTCAGATGTACATTGTTTCCAGCGATTAAACATGTATGATACACGTTCATTGTTGTTGCCAGGTGTGTTGGAGGCATGAGATTAAAGAAAACGGCAGGCTTGTGAACAGCGACCTCGGTATGACGATGTGTTCCGCCCCTGAATGCATGTATTAGGTGGTGGGATTTCCGGGTTGGGGGGGGCGCACGCATGCCGTCCTTAGCAGCCAATAGGCTCTCAGCAGTGAAATGAATCGCAGCAGATCTGACAGGTTTGGAGAGGCTGGAAAGTTGAGCTCAACCTTCCCCCATGTTCACTTCCCATGCTGGGGTGAGATGCTGCTTGATTTCAACAATGCGCATGTAATTATTTCGTAAATTTACCTCTCGGATGCAAGAATGCAGATGCATCTTCAAAGTGAAGGTTCAGGATACGAAGGGGACGTGGGAAGTCATTTCTGAGCTCAAGCTGTGTGTAAATGTCTGACGTGAAAACCTGGATGAAGTTTTTCTGTTACTTTTTCTTCCCTATGAAAATGTACCCAAATGTCCACTATCATGGGAGATGATCTGAAATGCTTACTCTAATATGCTTGTGCAGGGGAGGGGCGTGTTGTGAGAATAGACCTTATCTAACCGTCCATCAGTCTGTCTAACCGCAGTGTCAGTGAGTGGAGAATCCTGTCACACGTTCACTGCCAGCCAGTGCCTTTAACCCTTTACACCTAGCCAGCAACAGCTCTGAAGTTGAGAGTAAATACCAGAAAGAGCTGAACTGCACAAATTGTGTCAGACCGCTTTTAAGTCATATCATACTTGGCCTGTGCATGACTGTCCCTCCTCTCCATTCCCCCACTGGTCTTTACACACCATCTCTGCCATAGACCAAAGTGATCCCTTTGCTGCATCGATTGTTAAATGTTTGTTGCATCCTGATCCATACAGCCTAGCCGATCCGTTTCTTCCAGGTCTGGTTTATATACAGGGTACATGTGCGTATGGCAGTCGAAATAGTGACATCATATGTGTGGTCCATACTTGGGCGTGGTTAGCGATCACACTGGATGCGTATTGGGCCCAAGTCCAACTGAACCATGCCTAGGCCCAGCTCTTTGAGCGAGTCTCGGCATGGTTATGCGTACTGTGCTCGAGGAGGGAATAGAACGATCACACTAGTCAAATGAACTAGACTTTGGCGTTCAAGCATTCTTGGGCACGGTACAGTTCATCTAGAATGAGCACACCCTTAGTCTCCCAAACATTTCTGTTTGTGACCTGAAAGAGGAAGGACTCCCTGTTTCTCTGCCCGTGTGTATTTCTCTTTCAGGATTGTGAGTATGGGCGTGAAATGGAATTAAAATGATCAAATTTATATTTCAGACCAACAGGCCATTCCTGGGTTTGTTTTTCCTCAATCTCCCTTAGTGTTTTAACTAAGATCAAAAACACCAAATATGCCATAGTTCAGTAGAACCTCTGCTTTTACAAGTTTTCCCTGCATAAAAACTGGAGCACCGCTAAACCCAAATGGATAACTTATCAATCCACGATATCCTTTAGACATTTCACTGAATGTGTAAAAGTGTGTCAAACAATTATGAAATCACTGTATGTACCTAGTGTTTGGGAAAGCATGATTGTGAGCAGTGTTTGCGGCTAAGATTGTTGTTCCTTTGGTTCCCCCTGTGAACACGGCCGAATGTTGCCATTTTCTCCGTGTGCCAGTGTTAGAGCCCAATACAAGCATGTAATTTTATTCATGAAATTAAATGTTCAAACTGGTAGTTTGAATAAATAAACAGGCATGGAAAATGATGGCAAAAAGCTTTGAAACTCACTCAGCTGCACCTCCACTGAATTAAGCTAACACATTTCCACTTAAATATTTTAATAGCACTCGGGAAATGCACTAGCTACCTATTTTTACAGCAGAGTTAATATACACCCAATGGGCAGTTTACTAGGTGCGCCTGCTTGTTAATGCAAACAGTGAATCATGTGGCTGCAGTTGAATTTGTAAAGCATGTAGAGAGGGACAAGAAGTTCAGATACCGTTTGGCTAAGCATTTGCATGGCTATGATGGCTATGATGTGCGATCTAAGCGATTTTAAGCATGGTGTGATTGTTGGTTCCAGCATCGCAGAAACAGCCGTCTTCCTGGGATTTTCGCACAATACAGTGTGTAGAATTCACAAAATGATGTAATGAACAAAAAACATCCAGTAAGGGCCAGCACTGCCATCAGAGGAGAATGGTCAGACTCAAAGCTTCCAGGAAGGCCAGAAATACAAAGATAGCACCATAGTAGTGTGCAGAGGGTAGGTCTTACCCTACTAGCTAGGTGTACGTAATAAAGTAAATACAACATGAGGTACTTCATTCCATTCCTGTGAAGCCAGTACCAAATACCTATTTATGTTTGTCAATGTCATCTTTCTCTTACTTTTTATCTTCTGTGGTTGTTGTCCTTCGTTTTATTTACATACAACCAGAAATTTTTAAACGTTTCAATCCTCACAGCTACCACTTCAAATATCATCCTGTTTCTAAATACTGGAGTGTGTATTTTTAATGGAAGGCCATGCAGTGACCACTGCATTGTCCAGCATTCATGCCGTATGCATTTTCTTGTGTGTGTTGATCCAATCCATATTTTGTACCACTTGCCCAAATATTTGAAGGAAAATGACCAAAGAACCACTGAAATACTAAATTCTTTGTAGCGCAGTAGGTGCTGTCGTTGTGTGTAGAAGTTAGTGCTTGTGTTTTAAAAAAAAAACAAAAAATAGTGAAAAATGACTCAGTCGGAAACCTGATTCAAATCCGACCAGAATTATCTTAGCAGCAAATGTCCTTAGCGAAAGGACAGTTAGTGGGGGTGAGGTTAGAAATCGCAGAGCATCGAAGTAGGTGTTTGTGTGCATGCTGATACTGAAACAACAGCAATGTGTGTAGTGTGGGTGCACTTTCAGGGGAAGCTTTATTGGAAACCAAAGACAATTTAAAAAAATAAAAGTGGACTGGGCCAAAAAAGCAACGTCAGGCAAACATCTCTTCCATTTTGTTCTTGAGGATTTACGTGCTGATTGTTTATACTTAGAATGACAAGCTGGCTCCTCGTTGATGTTTACAAGCCGCAGTAACGTCACTGTTTGCCCATTAAAGTCTTTAAACTTCTTCAGTTCTTCATTCCAGTTTGTCAGAGAGCTGCTCTGCATTTCTACACCTGCAGGGCTGTGGGTTCATCTGTTTCCTGCAGGAGTTTGAATGCTCTCCAGAAATTCCACCTGTGAATCGCGGTCACCATCCACAGCCCAAAGTCACGTGGTTTAGGTGGCTCGTTGATCCCTGTGATGGACTGGCATCCCGTTTTCTGGTGCACCCTGGGATAGATTCCTGCCTTTTTTGACCCTGCACCGTATAAGTGGTTACTGAAAAATCAATGTTAACAATTTCAATCAATAGTAAACAAAACAATAATATATCAAGTACCACCAATCATACTTAAAACAAAATAATAACATGGAAAACTTTAAATATTAAAAACTTAAATATTTACATGACTATGAATATTTAAGTCATATTGCTGTATTTGAATGTGTTTGTGAATCCCACTATTCCGACATCAGACATGACCCTGGATTAATGAAAGTGTTTCGGATTCTATTAGATTCTATATGAAAGCAAATATAAAGACTTACTTAATATTTCAGACACATGTTTTAGGGCAGTGAGTGAAATGATTTTGATTACTATATATGATTACAGTTATTTTATGATCTATCATATTGTATAAACCAGCTATAAACCAAACCATTACTGGCTGAAAAAAGCTTCTCCGGTAATGACACGCCTACTTCTTATTTCATAGTCATATAACAAAATTTTCTTATACTCAAGTATGAACTAATAGAGCAGTTAACATATAAATTGTTTTAATTAAGCACCAGTTTTGTTTTACCCCAGCCAGAATTTCCTTGTCATCAATGGTGAAAAAAGTGAGTCAAAGATTTTTGTTAAGATGTTAGAAACCTAAAGAGACCTACTGAAGGTCTATTCAGTGCCAGAACTGTATTTTTTAAATCCTTACAAAGTTAGGGACAAAAGCACTTGGGCAAGGTATGTATTTTATAAGGCATTATACAATCCATAAAGCTCACACTGCGATATTTGGCCGTGCTAATTCAACACCCTCAGTGTTTATTTCACCCCACCCCCCCAGGACTTATAAAGTCAAATTAACACCATTGATATTGTTATGCACAGTTTTCAGTAAGTGCAATCCTTCAAACAATCACCTTTTGGATAAGTGGGGGAAAAATGTTAAGATTGAATATTTCTAAAGAAAAAAATGTTTTGTTTTTTTTTTAATTGGAAAATCAAACCCAAGGTGACAACTGGAAAAACAGCCAAGATGGTGGATTGAGGATTGCGGCTTCATTGTTAAGCTTCTCATGTGCTTCAGAGGATCACCCTCTTTGTAGGGGGCCCGTGCACTCTGCCGGGACCTGTGTATGGGTCAGAGGCCAGTTATCCATCACAACTTCCACTCACTGCAGGGTGATAAATCGCTAAGTTGTTGCACAACAAGATTGCGTCTCCCCACTGCAAAATGCCAGGCTAACTGGACAATGTAATTGCACACTGCCCCGGTCCAACAATTGATTTCTTGTTGACAATGCACTTTGCAGGGGATGCACGCTGAACTGCTGATAGTCAAAAGTACATGTATCCTTGTAATTTCATAAAATGGAATTCTGAGGCACCATATATTATTCTGTGTATTATATGTAACTAAATGTGCTCTAGGCATCAGTTTTATTGCCATGATTGTTGTTCATATAGCAGTAACTGACAGTTAAATGTTTTCATGCCTCCATTATTTTTTGCGGGCGTCCCCTAGGCCTGTTTCGGGAGTGGCTGTTTCTGTCAAAGCGTAAATCGTTGCCGCGCGCCATGTTCTTCATTTTGGCTAAATCGAGTTAAATGACATTATCGCTTTTTTTCCCTTCTGCCGCTAAGTGTTCTGCTGTATCTTATGACAGCTTTATGACATTCACTAAAGACGTTTTATGAATGAAACTGTAGTGTTTAAATTCGACGTCCCGCCTCATTATTGGGAACAACAGTGGGACGTGATGCATAATGCATATCGAGGACTGGGGCTAAACGACGCCGAATCATTCGCACGGTGACAGTCACACAGATTTTTAGTCGCCCTTCTGCGTCATCTCAGTATTTTGTTGTCCAAGGAAATACTGCAGTGTTTGGGTTTCACGTTAATCTTCCGGAACCTACAAAAAAAATTTACAGTCAGTGTTTCACATAAAAACAGCAAATGAAAGTGTGTGGTATCTTTGTCAAAAAGACTAAATAAAATATGGTTCTAAAATAATAGAGATTGGAGGCATCAGTTCTGTTTTGAAACTGTCGCCCATATTACTTTTGAATACATAAAACTTATTAAATTTTGAATGTTTGTATATAAGAGTTTTATTCTCAGTTTTAATATGTCCTGTATATCCTGTTAGTTTCAGAGGCTATAATATAATAAGAAATAAAATGTCTTTGATTGCCCAGGAGTAAAAGTACTTTATATCAATATTGTGGCGCAGGGCGGACCGAGGCATCGTGGGAGCAGACAGAGACACAGAGACTTGCTTGCTGGGGAAATCATGCTCTTTATTAGCAGTCCTGAAAAGGACTACAACAGGCACTCAAAGAGCATGGAACCCGATGCACAGATGGGAAACACAAGGTTGTCAGACACCGAACTGCTGATGCACACACGGTGGAAGATTTACATACACTAAATACACGCGAGGATCGGACCGGGTACACACAAGACACGGGCAAACACGCACACGCAACAATAGGGAAATGCAACCATTAACAATTAACAAACTCTTGCTACACTGTCCCCTCCTCAGAGGTCGACCATCCCAGCGACCAGCATCCCTAGTCCCCATCTCAGTGCCAACGCGAGTCCCAGGGTTCCGCTGGCAGCCAATGGCGTGTTGCTTCCGATGACGGGGCAGGTCGCTCCCCGAGCGCTGGCGTAGCTAGCTGCTGGCCGGTGTTGGCATGTCAGATCCCCGCCGGCGCTGACCCTTCTTCTGAGCCTTAAGGGGACCCAGCACAGCTTCCAGGGGGTCCACACCCAGGGTCCCTACTCCGGGGACACCCAGCACAAGGGGCTGCTGGAGACTTCCGGTGGAGCACCCCCCTCCTGGCCCAGCCCTTCTTCCTACCCCGCTTGGGAGGGCCCTGGTGTTGTGGGGCAGGCTGGTCCTGCCGCGGGGCCTCCTGCTTGCAGGGTCGGGTGGCCCTGCACAGCAGCTTGCCCTACTCCGGTCGGGCCGCCAGCTCGTCGCGCTCCTGGGCCAACTGGGCCTCCAGAGCATGGCACACCTCCTTCCGGCCACGCAGCGCGACCTCCGCCTCCTGCAGCCCGCGGTGTTTCTCAGCTAGCTGGGGCTCCAATCTGCGACATGCCTCCTCCTGGCTGAGTAGCACCATCTCGCAGCCATGCAGCGCCGCCTCTGCTGCCTCAGCCAGGCACTTCTGGTGGTCGCGCTCCTTCTCCCAGCTGGCCAACTCACCGCACAGCTGTTCCAGCCCCACGGGCTCCCGCAGCCGCTCCCGGTCGTGATGGTCCCGCTCCCGCTGCTCGTCAAGCTCACGGCGCTTTTTAGCGAGCTGGGCCTCCCAGCTGCGGCATGCCTATTCCTGCTCCAACCCAACAGCCTCTGCCCGCTGCCTCTGCTGCCTCACAGCCTGAGTCACATTGCGGCTTCTTGCCACTGACAAGTGGGGAGCCCTTGACATCCAGTGAGCGGCTGGAGTCCGCTGTGGTGCCCACCGTTCTCGGTCGCCCGACATCGTCTCTGCCAAGGTTTTGGCGGGCAGGCAGGAGCAGTTTCAGGGCGTGCTGTGCGGGTCTGCTGCGTCCTGGATGGAGTGGAGGGTGCATCTCTTTCTCTAGCGTCCCCTGCACATCTGCCGGAGGCTCTGGTGCAAGCGTCCAGGCATTGGCGAGCCCAGTGCCCTCCTCTGCTGCAGCACCAGCAGACGAGCTTCGCGTCTCACCTGGGGTGCCATCGCTTCTCTGCCATTTCAAGGTCCGCCAAGCTGGAGCAAGTTTGCCGGACGATGGAGATCAGCGCCCACTCCAGCGGGATTGCTTCCGGGATCCCGCTTCTGACACCAGTGTGGTGCCAGGCAGACCGTGGGAACAGAGAGAGACACAGAGACTCGCTTGCCGGGGAAATCGCGCTCTTTATTAGCAGTCCTGAAAAGGATTACAACAGGCACCAAACCCAATACATAGATAGGAAGCACGAGGTTGTCAGACACCCAACTGCAAGACACACACACGGTGGGAGATTTACACACGCTCAGTACACGCGAGGTTCGGACTGGGTACACACAAGACACGGGCAAACACATGTGCGACAATAGGAAAATGCAGCTATTAACATTAACAGCAACAATATGACAAGGACTATTTACAATTTCACGCAGGGCATGCTGGGACATACGCCCTGCTGGTGCTACACTGTTATTTTTGTCAAAATGGACAGTTATAATTGCTGTCAGCTCAGGTTATTAATTGAAGTGTCATACTATATTATAAGACATCTATAATACAAATACGTACCATTGTTTTAGACCTAGCTGGCATCATTGAACTTTTTATTTTTTACCTTGGTGCAGCTTTTAATGTCACTGAACATTTAACAGGTTACAAGGCGCAGCTTCGAAAGAGTCTTGGACCTGTCAGGGCCTGAGTTTAGTTAATTAGTCAGCCTCCTACCAAGCAGAAACAGCAGTAATCCCTCACGCTTATCTGAAAAGGCATTACACACTAACCATCTTAACTTTATTTAATTCCAGTCCCAGGGTGCTGAGCTGTGTTCTTTGTTTGTTCACCTTCATGAAATGTTTACATTCCTAAGTAATCGTCCGCTTTACCCGGGGTCACGTTTCAATTCCGAAACCTATAGAGCGGTTTATCCGGATCGCCTAGGAGTTAGTCTCGAGGTCCTCTGTAGGTGATGCAGTGAACACAGCAGCAATGGTTCTGTCCCCAGTGAGATCACGTAGAGGGGGTTAGGTGACTCTGTTTGCTGTATGATTTACTGTTGTGCTGTCTGTCTTCCTCATGATCGGGCTCATGTCCCAGCCTCCCGACTTTGGACACACAGCCCGCGGTTCCTCTTTTGTCTGCCCTTGTTCCGCCTCCTTCCTCTGCTTTCTAGACAGCAT
Source organism: Gnathonemus echidnorhynchus (assembly GCA_026776725.1). Classification (NCBI taxonomy): domain Eukaryota; kingdom Metazoa; phylum Chordata; class Actinopteri; order Osteoglossiformes; family Mormyridae; genus Gnathonemus; species Gnathonemus echidnorhynchus. Next base: position 3,963,350 of record JAODJU010000138.1, on the reverse strand, counting down.
TTGCATTTCCGGACCGTTTCCCCGCTGCCATTTTCATTTGGAGCCCCTTGTTTCTCATGATCTTTCGGACCTGTCACAAGGCCCTGGGTGATTCCCTTTGCTTCTTCTGGTTTTTTTTATTTATTTCATCCTGCCCGTCAGGAAATAAAAGACTCTCAAGACTGCAACTCTCAGGCATGTTTTCCCACTCATTCCGGGCCTGGAGATCGGCGGGGCGTCCGGCACTCGCGCTGTCACTGTGGCTCCTTTTCTGGGGCCTGTTTCTGTCAGAAAATAAAGCCTTTTTGGGTGCAGTCGCTTTATCCAGTCGCTTATTACCGTCACGTCGTGGTCGGAGCCGCTTTTCCCAGGTTTTACAGTAAGCAAGTAAAGCCGAGAATTGCAGTGCATCGTTTCCTGACCGTCGCGCTTGTGGCTAAAATGGCCTCCACCCCCCCATGACCATTTTTACCCTCTCCTTTTTTTTCCGTCTAAATCTTCTACACCTTCCTCTCCTTTCCCAAAATAAGATGGCGTGTCTGGCTTTAGACGGGCCGGCGGAGAGCGAGTCGCGGTAATCCGTGTGTGACTAGCCGGTTTCACCGTCTTGCCTTTCATTACGAGATGGGATGCCAGTTCAGTGCGATCACACATCATCTGTGCTATCTGGCCTCTGGGCCTCCTGTCGCTCGCTCGCCTGCCACTCCTTCTCACACACACCAAATTAGACCCTGTCATGGAGACACATTTCTAGGGAGACGGGATTTTTTTTTCCTTTTTTTTTTTTTTTGGCAGGGGGCTGTTTCTCTTAATCTTCCCGGCCACCTTCCTGGTTCACCTTCACTTTACATAAAAGTGTCAGGGGCCAGGGCCGGGGGGAGATCGGCGAGCCTCATACGTTAATCACTGCTCCCTCCTCTCAGGGCTGTGGTGGCTGCTGCGTGCATTTGCATAGGACCAGTCCCACAAATTGGGGGCATGGGGGG
>JAODJU010000138.1:3951809-3962285 GCA_026776725.1 Gnathonemus echidnorhynchus | reverse complement strand
GGGAGGGGGGGTTGCTTTTATAGGAACGGGGGTCAATGACAGGCGTTAATAAAGATGATGAAAGAGGGTCCTCGTAACCCCATGGAGAGTAATGCTTTACAAAATATGCTCCTTGTAAGCTTTGCAAAAGTATATTTATAGCATTCATATGCATAAATCATATACAGTTTAGAAGGCCGGTATCTCACGATCATGACTGCTTTAATGTATGTCTAATATAACAGTATGGAACAGAATAGGGATATATGAGTCAGTCCTAAAGTAATATTAAAAAAGGCACACATTGAAATTGCGTCAGCCTTTTATGATTTATGCATTTTAATTAGGCAAACGTAGCCTAACGTACTTCTCTGATTTATGTTTTGTTTTCTTTGTCTAACCTTCATTTTCAATGAATTCTGATTCGTTGATAAATGTTTGAAATATTTATGTGCTTTGAAGAAAACAAAATAGAATGATTATGGTTTTTAATACTAATAAAAAATAATGCGTGGTTGTTCTGCCTTTTGGGGGCATAGTACCTTCTAGAAGGACCGGCATGTTGTCGCAGTGGGAGGTATTATTGCTTTCACACCTCTGCCTCAGGTGATCCGGTGACTCTAAATTGCCCCGGTTTGTGTGCAGTTGTGCCCCGTGATGCCCCGAGCCCCCTGTTATGCCCCCCTGCTTTGCGGAATTGGCTTCGGATCACCGCCGCCCCGTCTGGATAAGCAGTTTGTGAAAACAGACGGCTCATTTGTCCTGCGGTTCAGTATATTTCCCGTCAAATACACATTCGATACAAACTAATATTTTGACGGCAATTTAGCTGTCAAGCTTCGCCCGTGATGCTTAGATGTTGTGATGAGGCTCAGATAGAATCGGCCTCTTCCCGGGGTCACGTCTTTGCGATTCTGTCATCTTCACTGCTAAGTGTTTACCAAACCCATAATGCTACGTGGCCGCAGTTATGGAGGGAAGATCTGTTTCATACCGTGATTACAGATTGTCCAAACAAGGGGGTACAGCTTGGAATCAACATGTTAATTGTTCAATACCCCCTCCTCTCCCTCTCCAGCCTACTGTGGTCTAATTGCTGTGTTTGTGTAGCGAGGCTGCAATATGTTCACAGAAATCACATGATAATATAAACTGTATACAGTATACCCACCACCCCCCCGTGATTATCCACCGAAGAATATCCTGCAGTCTTGCAATATTCTATAAATTATGTACAGTACATTGAGATTTGCTGCATTTCAAAATAATCTCATGCTAGAAGCCTGACAATACAGGCACAGTGTGCTATGCATTATGGGAAAAGACAGTTTCACATTAAAATGGGATGCTTGAGCGGATCCGGCATGTGATGAGCGCCGTCCGGGCCCGGAGTGATTGTTCTGCTCCGGTTCCAGCTGCGATGACACTAATGCTGCCTCCAGGAGTCCCTCTCTTTGCATTCCTCAATTTTAGCCCACCACGGTGTAAAACATCCATCCCATAATCAACGACCTCCGTTGTTCCGCCCAGCCCAGCTGAGTTATTCTCTGCATGAAATGCAACCACAACACTAATCTGTCAAACAGAAATTATTTCATTTTTTCTGCTGATTTGTGCTTAAATGAAAACGCGTCTAGTTTTTTGAAAAATAATAAAAATTGGGATATTGAAATCCTCTGTTAATCAATTTATATGGGGGGGGGGATTATTCCAGGCAGCACAGGGCATAACGTTGGGATATACCCTGGATGGGATACCTGTAACAGAGTTATCATAGCAAAGGACTACTACAGACCAAATATATTCTTTGTTGACAGAAAAAGTTATTTTCTGACAGTAGTTTATTTTTAGGGGATGAGGATTGCAAGTTCTCTTTGTGACTGTCAGGTAAAGTAACCAAAAGTCAGTAAGTTTTCACTAAGCCTCATCCTGATTGGACTTCATTATGACCTTTAGTAAGATGAACTTTGGGACGTGCTTTACCAGTGAAATTTGAATGGAAGTCCGTTTCTAGCTATTAAAAAAAAGTCAAGTTTACCTGGGGCTTGACTTTTTATTTGACGGAAGAAAGACTGGCATCGGGGCTAAAATACTCAGGGCTAGGCTAAAAATACTCAGGGCTAGGCTAAAATACTCAGGGCTAGGCTAAAAATACTCAGGGCTATAGCCCCGAGTGATCAGACCTAAGGACATCCACGGAGTCCATTTGAATCTTTGTTCTCCATAGTTTTGACTGGTACTATTAATCTCTAGCAGTTGAGCCGGATGCCGTTGTGTCACATTGTGAGATGACGTATGGGCACAAGGACAGAGACACAGTATACCAGGGTTCAAATGTCTTTACTGTCTTTATAAAGATGGTTTGAAGCCCTTTAAAGGGGCTCAAACGTAACACTGAAAAGACTTACCTAAAAACCCATAAAAACAAAGCTATTTAAAGAAAGACCCTGTGCATCCATCTGGTCCATCCTTCACCTTATTTCTCCTCCAGAACAATTCCTCTCCAAATACACCCAGCTGACCCTACAAAACCCCTAACACAGCAATTAGCCTAAACAGAGCCAGCTGGGTTCCATTAACGAGTTACCTGTGGGCATGCAAGGCAGGGACTGCTAATCAATCGCCGTGGAAATACCAACAATCACCCGAATCCGGCCCCATGCCCTCGCTGTGCCTCCCGCTGGGAGAAGCTACATCATAAAACATACAAATATTCAGCACTGTCTGGGTTTGGGCCAAATTGAGCGCTGTTATGCAGCCTATGGCGAAATTAGCCTGAATCGCTTAACGATAAACAACTCGCTAACTTGCTGTATCTGAGGCTCGACCTCCTGCGGCCATCTCTAAACTCAGAAAATAATGAGCCGTAGCTACCTGGCTCATCCAGTGTGCTGACGTTAACGTAAAAACAACGTCTCTCGTGCAATAAACCAGCCCGTTGTTTCACTCGTCTGTGTATCACTGTACGTATCCTTGGCATACACTACACTACTCTGTTTTACGAATTGAGAAATCAAGTTTTAGATGTGTTAATTTGTTTGTGTTTTAATGCATTTTCATCGTGTTTACATCACTTAAATATGAACTGTAGCTTCAGTAATCACAGGCAGGTATTTTATCATTATGTTGTAATGTCTTAAGTCGCTCAGCTTTGTTGTTTAAAAGTCGTGTCTGTTACATAGTATTTGTATTTTTCGCTTTATCTGCCTGTACTCATTTCATAATCATTTTCTGGGTATTTATTGAATTCCTTTTTGTGTGTCGGCTGGCGGATACTGGGAGAATGTGGAAGGTGGGATTCAGTGAGTGATGTGTAAAGCTCACAGGTAAGTGCTCTGAGAATCCAGGGATGTGGCTTATAAGCTGCTCAGTAAGTATGATTCAGACACGGATGCTAGAATGGATCATACGCAGAAGGCAGGCGAGAAGAGGCCAGGCAATATTTATCCTATTAAACGTATAGATCATTTTTTGGATCACACTACTGCTTTAGGGTTCTATATTTCCATATTCGTTCCTGGCTGGCAGCAGAGGAGAGAGAGGTGAGGTAAACAGTCCAGTTGAGATGTAGTGTATATACAGTGACCAAAATGTCACGAAGAGAGTCTTTTTTATTAATAGAGGAAGGGGTGACACTGTGAAAGGGAAGGATAGGGATGAAAATAAAAGGAGAAACATATGTTTGTATTTGTCCAATTGGTGACAATTCCCATTACAGAACAGGTGAGAACACTACAGCCTAACGCAAAGTATATTCCCCTTTGTGAACAAGTGCTTTCCAAATTATTCACATTTACATTTATGCATTAAGCAGACGCTTTTGTACAGTGAGGCAAATAGGACATCGCAAGCATATATACTGTCACAGTGGCGACTGACCATTAGTGCAGGAAGGCTGAGCATCCTATGAAGGCCCAAGTGTAAGTGATCAGTACAGTTTTCCTTAATAACTTCTGCTGTCTATAAATCAAAGTTGATTTAAGATCAGTTGATCAGCCATGCTTATAGGTAAAAAGGACATACTGCAACTAAAGTGCGATGTTACAATCATGTTATCAAAAACAGCAAGTTGTAAATGCCACAGATCTAGCTGAAGGTTTATAGATGCAAAGCAGCCTTCATTGATACAACACTGGCGTCTTTAATCAGATCATTCATTAAGCCAAACCAATAAGTTGTGGGGAAAAAATTATAACCACAGAATAAATAAACCGGCCATGAGATATAATGCACATTTAAAATGGAAAGTTGTTAGCCAGCAAAAAGCATTGCAGTATAATTTGTACAATTGTGTACTGAATGTATTATCATGAATAAAATTCATATGTGACTGTGAAACTGTTGTATCAGAGAAATTATTTACTCAGGGATACTATAATAGATCCATTATGAAAGAAAATGGTGGTATTATATGATTGTAGACAATGGGAGATTATTATTACTAATATATGTTTTTATTGAAGGTAATATCCTCCAATAGAAAAAAAGACATTACAATCATTGTAATACATCATAAATAAAAATAATCATAAGGAAAATATTATCAAGCTAAAGGGCAAATAAAAGAATCCATTCATCCATCCATCTTCTGTCTGCTTATCGGGATATAAGAGAATCAATCTAAGACCTGATTTGCATAAGAAGATCATGGAAGAATTAGTTACACCAAGAGAAAACGTATTCATAATTCATGTATGAACCAGAACATTTATTAACATAGAATACAGTTAAGGAGTCACGGAAACCATTTTATGTGGGGGGGGGGGGAATGTATACAACAACTGGAACATGACTCAAATCTCCTAATAACGATAAAACAAAAAAAAACGATGGTGAAATTCTTTACGCTCCTGACGTTTTGTGTCCCCAGCAGAAGACTGTCTTTATCTGGGAGTCTCCAAGCCTGCGAGGAAGTGTTTATGTGGTGCAACAAAATTGTATTGACCGTAAAAAAAAAAAAAAAAAAACGTTCCCCTTATTCCCATAGCAACAGCCCGTGCCTATCAGAGGAATTCGCCTGTGCCTAGCTGGCGCTGTTCTCCGGTCCGCGATCAGAGACTGCAACTAGGTCAGACCTGCATTCCTAATGACGGCACGGTCTGTTGACCTTACCGTCCCCGTCTGTCTGCCCTAGCCCCGTAATAACCTCAGTTGCCTGGTGACACGATGACACACTACCCCTGTAAGAGTGCAAGTCAAATCAGTTTGCATTATTCCAGCCGGAGCCCCACTGTCAGGACTCCGGGACCCTGGAGAGGGGCCAGCATCAATCAAGCAGTCATTCAAGTCTTACCCGCGCGACTCCTTCACTCCAGACAGGCCCCTATATTAATGACCCACTGTTAGAGGAAAAATACAAACAAAATTACATCTGCTGACATCCAGGAGCCTGTGCGCTGGGTTAGAGGCTCATGTATAATTCCTCTTTTAAGATTATAATGACGCTGGTAGCTGGGCAGGGGAGTAAGGAGCCTGCCGCTTCTTTTATGATTAAAATGAAAACTCTTTCGGGAATTTAATATCTACCTTCCAATGCGGACTTGTTTTTCTGTTCTGGGGTCAAATATAGACCTTAAAGAGTGTTCTGTATTCGAGGGTTATATCTGTCTTGTTTTGATCTGATCTGAAATCCAAATGTCCTTCCACGCTTTCCGGGTCGTTCTGCTTAAGTCCCCGTCTACGGTGGTGCTGGCAGAATGGAGCCGGTTGTTGAAGCTGTTGTTCCGGTTTGCATTTTTTTTTGCTCTTATTTCATTAAAAAAAAGAGTTTGTCACTGATCCATGTGCTGTTAACAGTGCATGTGTATTGCACCCCACCCATTCATGTCTAATTTATCGAATGATGTGCTGAGCATTTTTTTGCGTAGTGATTCGTCGTTAGCTCATTCTTAGCGAGGAAGCTGTTGGCTAACTCAACAGACAGATCGAGACCATCGAGATGCTGTTGACCAGGATGTCAGGTGTCCTTTTTTGGCAGGGTGACCTTATTAAACTGAAAGCTTTTCAGTCACAAACTGACTCAAAAACCACTGTCAAATTTGTGAACACAAAATATACATCATAAGACCATTTACGGATCTAAATTTTCCTTCATTTGCGTGGTTACATTAAAAAATGAGGCAAAATTTGCTGACATTGAAATTTATTCAGATCTTCCCTGTAAAACTCTTGATTCTTCCGTATTAATTGATATTATTAATGATAATTGCTTTTCAGTATGATTAATCTTCTGTATTCAACTATATATATGTTCATTTGCATGGTCATATGAATACATGTGGTGAAATTCTGTCAGTTTTTTCCTGTTTTTCACAATTAGTTTCCTGGAATTAATAATGTTTCCTCCTTTGTTGTCGTCCTCTGTACTAGTGTGATGATGTAAAGTCAGCAGTTATTAAGATGTAGCAGTTTTTTTAGGAAAAATAAAAAATATACCAAAGAAAGTTATCACAATATTAGCTTTGCGGGTGGTATATATTATTCCATCCAGACCACCCATTTTCAATTTCCACTTATAAAATCATCCGTCACCAGGAATTTAGGGCACAGGATGTAGGCCCTGGATGGAAGCCCTATGTGAGACAGAGTGATATTCCTCACAGATATTTCACATGAAATCTGCACAGACAGGATGCATTTTACAACCCAGAGCTGCTTCACATTATATGGGTACGTGATCTCTGTCAGACAGTTTGATTAGCTCCCTGGTGGCATCAGAAAGAAAGCCTATCTTATTGACACTTTCCCTGACAACGGTGCAGCTTTGAATTCCTAATGTGCATGATATTTAAGTTTTCTGATGCCATCTTCCTGGAAAGTACCCACACCGATATGAGAGAATTAATATTTTATATTTCACGGTTTTTGTGAAGGAGGCAGGGCCACAAGTACGGACATCTGACAGAGGGAAGTCTCTGTACCCCCCAGACCCAGATGTGAGCTGGTGACAGGTGTTCTGGGTACCCACATGGCACTTAATGCACCCACTACCCCGAGAACGATCTTTAAGGCTAGGAAATAGGAATTATAACCAAGTGCCCTGATGGGTCGCCAAGGTAACAAGCCAGACACAGTCAGCTGTCCTCATTTTCCATAATGGTGATTAAGAAACTGGTCTCCAAGTACTTGGAGGAGCCCTTAACCTGAATTTCTTCAGAAAAAAAGCAAATCTTCAGAAGCACTTCAAATTTAAATTCATGTTCTGAAGATAAGTATCTCCGAAGCACTTAGCGCCAGAATAAAATGTATTTCGTGATGTATTTAGGTGTATTTAGTTATATAATTTACCACTCTCCATGCCATCCAGGGTGTACCCCAGACTTGCACACTGAGATTCCTGGGATAGCCTCCTGGCCCTCTGACATCCTGACCAGGATAAGTGGGTAGAGAATGGACAGATAATGTAGCCATTAAATTGTTATCAACATTATTAGAGTTACAATTTCTTGCCAGTCCTGAATGGTGATGCTTTATGCTTGTTGTTTAAATTTTCCATAAATATTATATTTAATCTCTCACTTTCAGTAAACAGTGTTACCTGAGTTGCCTTCTTCAATCCACGCATGGACCTGCTAACCACTTTTCCTGGTTCAGGTCATACCAAGTCACATTTTTTTAAGATTTGGTTGGATAATGTCACTGAGGACTTATCATTGTGATGATGTATTGTGATGTAAAGCAATTAAATCAACCAATATGAATTGAGCATTGTGACGGATTCGTCAACAATGTCCATTTTCAGACACAAAATGTTTGGTGTAGCACCGAAAATGTTCAAAACATGAACGTGAAATTTATCTTTCTCTGTGAATTCCTATAATATTCTTGAACACACACTATGGTGATTCTTCCCTGTTACACATCCAGTACCATATATAGTCACAGGTGGTAAATGGAAATAAAGCATACGGTCTTTGTTCCACTAAAACAGAACATTTACCACAAACAGCATTTGTTCATTTTTTAGTGCCAATTGAGAGCCCAAGTTTTCGATATATATCGTACTGTCTGTTAAGAGTTTGTTTTAGCTTTTCATCCAAACCACGGCATACAAGCAGTCAGTAAAATGATAAAAAGTGTGCTACTTGCATTTTTGTATCTGAGGATGTAAACTGCTCATGAATATGAATGCTTTAATCTGAACGTTTTAGCCAGAGGCTTTTGATATGCCTATGTATTCAATACAAAACGAGTTTCAGATACAGCGGTGCAAACACTGTCAGGTGTGATTTTTTGCATGTTTTACTAGATTTCGTTAATTTCATGCTTTTTCAAGGTTAAAATAATGTCAAGTTGATGGTGTTAATCTTAGAGTAATTACTTCTGAAGATCTGGTATATTTTATCATAGTCTTGTTTCGCTTATGCTCTCAGTCACTGCGGATGCTTAGAAGTAGCTGCAAAAACACACAGTGGACATTTTCTTTCATTCAGTAAATAGTCCTTTTTGAAAAAACAATAGCTGCCTTAAAACGCTATTTCTGCACTGATTCTCCAGCATGAATGAAGGTGATCTGTTACGGTTAGTTCACAAAGCTCTCGGTTTGTCCATGCATCACTTCGTAGGCACCAGAGTACAAATCAAACTAAAGACTCCAGATCTTCACTGACACAGCAGAAGACCTGATCGTCTCCTCATGCTGGTCTGCTCGTCATATGGTAGCAGACTGTTGGAGGTATCTAGCCAAAGGCCACCATGTTCCAAAAATGGAGCATAGAAGACTTGAGTATGGGACTGGATCTCAAGCTGAAAAAGTTGTCAGATTCAGCAAAAAAAAAAAAATCCCGACCAAAATATAAAACTGTATCAACTGTCATCGATGCTTTGACATTTTCCCAACTCTGTATTCCAGTGGCTTTACCTGATTTCAAGCACATGGAGGGAAACAAGAGATATGGAACAGGAGCATTCAGTATCTTTTGCCAGTGATAATAGTAATCAATCATTTGGGCTGACGTGGGGGCGAAAGTAGGATTTAAAATGCCACGTCTGTCAATGAAGGGGATGGGGGCAAAAGGGAACTTTTAAAAGCCACCGCTTTAATGACCCCATCCAGTTTGATGATGCAATCGTCCGAAAACCAAGCATCCCTCCAGTGTTGCGCTATTTAAAGGCGTTTTGTGAGTTTTTGACCAACTGCGACAGTGGGGGTGATGCCTGACAGGAAGTAATGAGGGGGTCAGGAGAGTGAGGATGGGCTGTATTATCGCGTGCACATGAACACGCATGCAACACGCACACGCAGAGGGTAACAGGGTACGAAAAAAAACTCTGCCTCATTGTCCGGAGGCTGCACAGAAACAGGTACGGACTGATAGATTGGTCACTGAAAATAAATAAAATACAGACAGACACACATGGACGTCGAGCTGCTTTTTTTGGGAACACCACGGTAAGGCAAGCCCAGGGCAGAGATGCATGAGGATGGAGGCTATAAGTGAGCCCCCAGACACTCATGGGCTGCCCCAGAACAGGCAGAAGGTTCCCGGGGGGGTAGCCCACTTCATCCACTCTGACAGATTCCCCCTAACGGAAGGTCCAGGCACCCGTGTCGCCTCTTTTTCCGACGCCCGTCCTCGGAAGCGCGTCCTTCTCCGGTGGTAAATGATTCTCTCGCACGAGAGCTGAGCCGGCAGATGCAATGGATGAAGCAATCAAACAGCCCCGGCTGCCGGTTCGCCGGTCGCTCCCTGAGGTTCCGCTTTTGACAAGAGGGATACATCACGGCACCGGAGCACTGATCCATCTCCCGCAAAGTGCTAAATGAACCTTAGCCTGCCGAGCGGCGGGAAGGGGAGCAACTCCGAGCATTATTCCACACATGGCAGGGGAAAAAAAAAAAAAGAGAGACAAGTTTGTTCTTTCTTTGGGCGTTGTAGATGTAGATCCAAAAACACGAAGACCTCTCCGCTCTCGTTCGGCGCTCCCCCCCTCCCCCCACGGTCCTCTAGGACTTCCACCGTGAAGAACATCTCCGGCTTGGCGAGGTGAGCGGCGCATAAGCGTACGGCAGGTGTCGGGGGATCGGGAGCAGCCGGCGGCTCTGCGGCAGAGAGCGTGAGCCGTCTCTGACGCCGATTCTATTGTTTTGGGCTGGAGCGACGTGCCGGCGTGCAGGTTCTCCATCCAGCAGCACCGAGGAAGCATGCGAGCGAAGGATGAAGCACGATAGCCGGTCGCGAGAAGGAAAAAAGGGGAAGCGAGGCTCTCCGTGCACACGGAGAATCCGTCGACGTTCCCACCCAGCCCCTGCTTCGTCGTCTTCGAATACCCCTCTCCCGGATATTATTTCGCTTTTTGCCGAGCGACGAGCACGCAGCAAGGCGAGCCCCCCGCTCCGCCGGCGACGCCAAGCCCTCGCGTCCTCATGACACTTACCCTGGCTCCACCGGTCAGCTGGTATCACACGGGAAAAATCACAAGAGAAGGGAGGGAAAAAGTCAAGCGAGGCATGCTCTCTCTCTCTGGCGGACGGCGGGGGGGGGGGGGGTGTCCCTC
>JAODJU010000138.1:3940835-3951709 GCA_026776725.1 Gnathonemus echidnorhynchus | reverse complement strand
GGGGGGGTGTCTCTCATCTCGCTCTTCCTTTGGCGTTCGAAGCTGCGGATCGGCGACTAGGAGGATGCTGCCGTTAGCCCGATGGCTGGAGTAGCGTTACGCAAAGTGGAGCCGTGTCATTCTCAGGAATTATCTCCCAATGCAGAGAATGAGCAATGTTCATCGTGTGTAAAGATATATATATGACGCTTCCCTTCTCCTTCTCTGTGCTGTTTCAGAAAAACTGGTGTAGGTATTTTTATGTGAAAAGGTTTGTTGTTCTGCAAAGTAAAGGACATTAACTGTAATCACAGTCCCGCTGCTGAAATCACATGACTGATTTAGGTGCGGTGTTCCTTTAAGAAAATAATCAGAGCATCTTCTTAGCAGACGTGTTAATGTGATTTTATAAATCTACTCTCCTTTTTTTTCGGGGACGATTAGGTTTTGTACTGCGACATACTGTGAATTTAAATTACTCCTAAATAAAATGGCTTTTGTTGCCTGGTTAATGGCTTTTGCTTTAAGACAGATCACTGAAGGATTGCCATCGCGTTTCTTGGATCATGTGTCTCCGTGGGGGGGGGGGGCTGGCTGTGCACCGCGTGTGCTGTTTGATGGAAACTCGTGTCACTTGAGGACAAGGCTGTGGCACAAAAAAAAGGATGTTCGACTTGTTGGGGAGGCCACCCTAGAGATAGTGGGGTGGGGGGGCGCTTGTACATGCAAAAGTCGACATAAATGAAACAGCATCCAATGCCTTCAATGTACATCTTCTCTTGGCATGCCTGTGCATGACTCGTGTGTTGTTGTCAGGTGTACGAAATTGGGTGGTAAATGTGAGCATTTGTAGGAAAATTATTTTTTTTTATTACCATCATATTTGCAAGTGATCGCTAACTGAGGTAGTCGGGTTTGGGTAATGACTGTCTGTCTGTGGCCAAGAAGAAGCCCCAGTAGTCTGGGGCCCCTTGATTTGAGCGGCACTAAACACAACGCAGTACGGAAGTGCAGAAGGAAAGCCGCCCTTTTCGGGGGAGTGAAGTAAAAAGCAAACGGGGGGGGGGGGACGGAGACGGGAAAGCCTCAGGTCCGTTATGGGATGCAGAACATGAGGTTGTGGGCACGTGAAATTAATCGGCACACTAAACCAGGTCACCTGGCTCTCCCTGCAGGTCAGCTTGTGGATTCCGCCATTTTCATTTACAGATCACACACCTGTGTTACATCCAGGTCTGTGCAAAGACGCACAGATCGTTTGGAACATCGATGTCAGTGTTTAGGAGACGAGCATTGTTTGCACACCTGTGACTGACGCTGCTGCAGAGCCGGCACACGAATCACTCCATGGGCGACCTGCTGTGGATCTCGAAGACCTGTGTCTCAGGACGCCATGCGTGTGGAAGGTGCTAGACCTGGGTCCCATTGATAAAAACACACACACACACACACACACACACAGCAACCTTGTGATTATTCCTGTTTGCTCTGTGGCATCTTCCCCAGACAGGTGACGTTTTATCGGATCTTGTTAGCTGGTACTGCGTAATCAGTCAGGAGATGGATGGCTGGATTTGTTATCAGCAGTTAGTCGAGGTAGAAATAAATGGATCAGGCGGATCAGAGTGGATGATGATGTCATCTCTCCGAATCATTAGAATGCATGGTTTTTATGTGGTCATCTGATAAAATGTATGATAAAAACCCATGTTTTTACAGATTTGAAGGAAAATGTGAAAACTACAGGGCTTTGATTCTACAATATACATCATCAAATTAGCCTATGCTAATATCACCTTCTCATCTCATTCTGATCCTGAAACCCCCAAAACTTATCACCGAAAATGATCTCTTGAATAAAATCCCACAAACCGAATTGTGAAATCAGTTCTACAAAACCGATGAATCACCTCTGGTCTTTAATTTTTCTTCAGTGTAATCATTTGTCTGTATGATTTTCCTATATGATGTAGGACGCAGTGAAGGTTGTGTAAAGAACGTCCCGAGATGATAAAGAGTCCTCCTTCACCAAATGGAATTTACTGTTTGGTTTAATGGTGTCGCACTTTGGCTCACAGGGCACCCCAAGCTTCCTGTCAGCCGCACAACCTGAGTGCAATAATAACGTCCACAAACAGTGTGAAATGGCCACCTGCCCTCTATCAGTCCATTAGCGTCTGCTGCTCTCTTAGACCTCAAAGTAATGAATCATTCCATCCATTATTCATAAAGCCCAGCTATTCCTAAACGCCGCTTAGCTAAAATGCTCGTGTCTACACAACAAAACACCTATATTCATTCTTCATATTGTAGCTACTTGTAGGACAGCAGCAGTAATGTCATGAATGCTGCATGCGCTAAATTAGCCCGGGAACGTTAATGAAACTTCGAGGTGTGCATCCATCCAACTAAAGTCGTATCTCACTTTTCGTTACAATTTAAAGAAAATTGATTGCAGCCATTTTTGCTTTTAATTGCATCCTAGGGATAATTGGCGAAAGCGATAACCTTATCGTAATTAGACGTAAGCTGCAGAAACTGACATAAAGGGCGCAGAGGATTAAAGTGCACTTTTAAGCGACACCCCAGGGTGGGCTGATGCATGACACATCACACGTCCTCTCTGCTCTGGATGTAAGGTGCAGGGTGAGAAACCAGCACCATCAGTCAGATCAGAAGTTACATTAAAACAGTTAATAAGCTTTACCCCAGGAATGCTGCCTTATTTATAAATATATTCCTTAATGTATTGAATCGGCTTTTTTTTTTCTCTGTGTATTGAAAAGTTTTTTCACCTGCTTCCAGGACTGAGCTTGAAAGTAAATATGTAATACAGAGAAAAATAAAATAGTATAAAAATAAGATAAAAATAGCTCTTAGCTGAATTTCAACAGAGTTCAGTGCCTTGTAGGTGCTATGCCTGTCTCAGCAAGTTAGGGGGCTGATCAGAAGTTCATTGGTTTGACTCCCAGGGCCGGCAGAGTGGGTCTCGCTGTTGAGCCCTTAAGCCCGATTGCTGACCCTGCTTTCTCCAAAAAACAATACCACTTTTGCTAAAAGAATTTAAATGATAGTAACTTGGTTCAGGCAAGGAAGTGAAATCACATAATTTCACCATTTTCCTCTCTTTCTCTCTCTAGTAAAACAGATCACCAAAAACAGTCCTTCGGCGATGAGGGCTTACATCATGCTCACAAGAAAAAAAAACAAAAGGCGACGGGGTTTCACATTTAATTGGGAAGAGCTCTGTGGCAGTATATAATTAATTTAGGGGACCCACACAAGCAGAACTGCAGATTAATTATTACCTTTGGTGGCAGAACCTGAGATACGGCATCGCTGATGCTGCCAGCACTCAATCTGACTCCATCAGCTACCAATAGATTCAAAGGATTCCGAAGCTTCATTGTCTTTTGCAAACACAATACAATGAAATACTTGTTTGTGCACCGCCCTGTAGACTTAAACAACATGTAACAATAAAGAACAACAAATAGTAAATAACAGAATACTGCATAGTAACTTACATACAATTTACAACAACATACAAGTAGGACAACAAGGTGCTGAGGTTATAGTGGCAGTGGTTAATAAATGGTCGTGCTGACTGGGATTATAGTGTGAGTTATAAGTGGATGTTTACCATGCTTACCATAATACCAATATGGTGTTTCTGAGCCCTGCAGTCCAGGTCCTCATGGACCTGTAGTGTCTTCAGCACCCGATTTATAATGTATAAGCACAGCATTTTTCTGAAGGATGGACAACATTTTCGTCATTTTTTCTAAGGTCTGCAATATTAATGCCCAGGCATGCAAAGGGAAGGCGAGCAGGCCTAGTTATTTTTGTCTGTATCTGTCTCGAAACTGGGTAGCATCCATCCATCTTTCAGCATGTTATCCAGGACGGGGTTGCGGGGTCGTGCTCAAAATAAAAGCGGGTGCTTCTGGGTCTCAGCGGCGTGGCGGCCCGGCACGGAGCACCTCCACGCTGGGATTGGTGATTTGAGGGCTGCTTGTGAGGGTTTCCTTCAAGTCCTCCACTCCCCTTCTCTTGCTCTTGCTCTTAGGTGACTTGGTGTCTTTAAACTGTCCGTAGTATGTCTGAGGGGTGGCATTTGGGTACTACCCTGTCCTGTGCCCTATGCTGCCTGGGACAGACTTCAGGTCCCCCTACAACCCTGTAATAGCACACAGGATGGGGGAGGGAGACTAACCCCCCCTGAATGAGCAAACATTTCCTTAATCACAAACCAAAAATAGTCCTCAAACACACAAATGCAGATCTTAGGTGAGAGAGAACTTTTGCCCCTATGAGCTCAAGTTGCCACTTGCCAGCTGGTTACCCGACTTCCCCACTTTGACCGTAGGTGGCGCTAAAGAGCAACTTGTTAAATGCTCTCCTTTTGGCTCTGGTTGGCCAGCAAATGTCCTGTAACGGCAAGTGAGCTAGAACATTTATTAGGGATGTTTTCCATGTTTCATTCAGCTGAGTGAGTTTCCTGTGCTGGGGCCACCAGACACAATCATTACATCAGGTGGGTTGCCTTACTCTGGTCCTTCTCTGTATGAGTCTTTCACAATAGGCCCATTCCTACAGATTCTTAAGATGTGTCCAGCTGTTAAAATCAAAATAATGTATTGTGATTTCCTGCTATTTGGTCACCTGTAGTATAACCTGATTAAGTACAAAGGAGAAGTTCATGTATAAGTACTGATATTTATACGGCTGTGTTTGTGTGCTTGCATTTCATAGGAGGCCTTATCCTGCTCTCTCTGTAGATGTTATTCTTGTTCAAGAAAAAGACACAATGTAACATTAGAACAATGCAAAAAATTAGTAACATGATAACATAAAAGAATTTCTTCTGTTCTCCAGTAAGTCACTGCTATCTTGTTGGATGGCTAGATGAACACCGCCTCAGTTCCCAAACCTCTCCTCAGGGGCACCCCAGTCGTTCCATGAATTTGTTAAATTTCACCACCAGCTCACTTAATTAATGAATTTAATTAGTTTAAAAAAGTCAATGAGGTATTGATTAGCCAAACATGGTATGCTAGTGGTTGAGTAATAAAAAAAAAACACAGGTATATTAGATGGTTGCAGCAATATTGGGGTGACTTTAGGGGAGGGTCTGAAATGGCTACGTCACAGAGACATAGTTTTGACCAGATGTCCCCAAAATGTGATAAAAAAAACCCTGTTAAGCACATGTTTACAACATATGTGTGTGTGTATATATATATACTGTATATATACATACATAGGCCTATATGTGTGTGTGTATATATATATATATATACACACACACACACACGTATGATTCACATTCCCTTGTATATGAGTGTACATAATACAGTCATGTACTCATATAATTTGCCAAAATAGAAATTCCTTAAAATGTAACATACCAGCGTGATAATCTAACACTGGTAATGCCACATCTTATTTCAGCAGTGACATGTTTGGGGTTATGCTTCATGTCAGCAGTTTGTCTGGAATTTGAGTGCGGTGTCAAGTCAGTTTTATTTAAGTATCTGTCCAGCTTCTCAAGACATACGACTGTGGACATGTGTCATTGCGTATATAATGCATAACTTCACAGAGGAGCCGTGACATACAGTTAATTCACACACACGTGTACACTCACTGGCTGGACGTGTGGCTAATTCGCACATGCGTGTACACTCACTTGCTGGACATGCAGTTAATTCGCACGTGCGTGTACACTCATTGGCTGGACGTGTGGTTAATTTGCACACGCGTGTACACTCACTGACTGAGCTCTGCACTTCCAGCATAATGCTGTACAATCTTCATCTTTGTTATGGTACTGAGCTGTAGGAAGGTTGTGGTCTCTGATCCAAATGCACTGGTTCTCGCTGGACTGGCACTGTGATTTTGACGTTTCATTTTATTTATTTAGAAGATGCTTTTATCTAAAGTGACACACACCCTTTTTGTGAAAGAACGATCCCTGGAGCATTCGGTTTAGGGCTTTGCTCAAGGGCCCGACGGTGAAATCACTTTGCGGACTTTGAGATTTGGACCGCGGATCTTTTGACCGCAGGCACAGCGTCCTAACCCACTGAGTCACTCATCGCCCCCAACACAGAGCACGCAAACTCCTCAGCCACATAGCAGGGGTCAAAATTCAAACCCCCCAGCCCCTCAGGCACGAGGGAAGGGTGCTACTCAGTGAGCCACACGGTATCCAGTCCTGCACCGTTTCACCCAGCAGAAGGGTCAAAGGTGAGGCCCGTGCAGAGCAGCTCGATCCCCAACCTACATGTGAATTTATATGTTTGGTGCATTTTATTTGCAGTGCTGCAAGTGTTGTTTATCACTTCTGTGTCACAAATCCTAGTTTATGTAAGAAATGTGGCTGTGGAAATGTCCTGATTGTGTCTTGCTGTGTCACTCCTCGCCTGGGACAGCGGTCTTCATCCTATCAAAAAGAAGCACGCCTCCTGGAGCTGATAGTGGAATGAAAGATGGTGATAACACTTTTCATCTGACTATGCCTTGTTCTACAGACAGCCCTCCAAACAGGGACATATACTGGGGCGGGTCTACAGGGCCATTGGCCCCAGCTGAAAGCTGATTGGCTCCTGGAGTGCCCCGCCCCTGTCACTCACCAATTCAAAACATATCATTGGCTAATGACAAGGTTGGCCCCACTGCATGAATTATGGGCCCTCTTATGCCCCCACCTAGATCCTAGAATCGGCCCCGCCTCCAAAAGCTTCACCGCAAAACAATGTGTGTCTCTGGGAAAGCAGACGATTTCCGAGGTTTTTCCAAATGCGTTTAATTACTTAATAATCAGTCCAGGCCCAATATCATTGCCGATTAAGATGCATCCCCCTACATCCGGAATTAATGAGCACGCATGTGGAGGGAAAATATCGCACATTTGAAATTATTACAAATAAAAGGATTTGCATTTTCATGAGAATTTAAAATCCCCCCCACCCCTACCACCAAATATCATTTTTTAATCCCTTAAACTCACAGTGCTCCTCTTCCCCATCGAGTTATCACTCCGTTTTCATGGCTGGCTCGCCACTACGAAATAGGTTCAAAGAAGACACATCTGTTGGGATTTTCACCCTAAAAAAAATCGGCGGACAGATGGGAATGGATATTGATTTTGATTTTAAGCCTGTTCAGTGAACAGTACTGAATTCCAGATTGCCTTTCCCTTCTGTTCCATTGATAGGTCTGGCCGACAGTTCCTGCTTGTATAGATTGTGATGCTTGGAGATCCTGACGCTGGTGGGGAGATGTCCCTCAGTTATTTTGTACACGAGCACCTTTTTCCAACAGAATCACCCTGATGGTACTGATTCCATAAGTCGATCTGTGCGGTAAGACTTCACTTGAAAGAATACGCATAATGCAATATCAATTGTAATGTGAGTTTATTATGTCATACGGATAAGGTTTCCATTTTAAGTCCATCCATCCATCCATCCATATTCTGACTGTTGGTCCAGTACAGGGTTGTGGGAGGGGACTGGACTGTAGCCCAGGCCGTTTGTCTGCCCTGACTCACCTTTGGTGCTTCCAACATTGCGCTTACTTGCCATTATCTGCTTCGCTTTACATGTATCGAAGATTTAGAAACTCCAGCCATTTCGATACGCCTAATTTTATTCAAAGGCATAGAGGACCTGTAATCTTATGTCAAAATTAGCAAACGGCAAGGCTAGCCCTTTTCTGAGTCTTCACACTAGTGGTTTTCCTGAGTAAGGGTATTTTTTATTGCTAGCTTAATATCGTTACGATGTGAGTCTTCTGCCGATGGTGCCAGGTATTGTTTTTCCTGTCTACCTGGATGTGTAATCGTCTGTTTTTTAATCCCTTTCCCCGGCCCGGTTGAGCCCACACTTACAGGTAGGACCCTCGCATAGTCTGATGATCAGGGATAAATACCCAATTAAAGGTTTCCCTTGAAATGCCAGGGACTTGCTGTACAGTGTTTATAAATGTGGCTAAAGAGGGCTGCCAAACGCAGACCCGCCACGTTAGTCTTTGGTTATTTTCCATTCTTGTCCAGATGTAATTGCCATGGTTACTTTACCACGGTTACACCGCAGTAAGAGCGATTATGGAGTTATATACACGCGGTATCTAAAAGGAAAAGATTAATTGACTTTAATTATCTTGAGGCCTGGACTTATTTCATCACAATCTGGGTATTAGTGTGTCCATTCTTTCACACTTCCTGCGAAGTTGAGGACATTATTATTTTTATTATTATTGTTATTGTTGTTGTGTTGTTGTTGTTGTTGCCCATTGAGGAATGCATTGTTCTGATTAAAGTCTTAACAAAGTTTTCCTACCCAATATATACATGGTAATAAGCTTTTTTCTTTCCAGATTGACTTTCAGTCCTTTCTGCTTTGTGAGTCACTGCAGTATTACATTTTTTTTCGTCGTCGTTTTGCTTTTATTATTTCAGATCTCTTAAAAGTAATTCCTCGCCAACCTGAGTCTCAACCAAGCCCCCGTATTAACATCCCTTCATGAAGGGACGCCACTTGGTATTTGCCAGGTTTCTATGGCGACCGTCTCTGACTCAACATGAGATGAAGGGAGGTGGCAAGACCCCCTGTGGGGCGGACTGGATCTCTGTCAGTACGGAGGCTATAGCGTGGATGTGACACAGCCACCATCCCCTTTTTAAAAAAATAAATACTGATGCACATATGTACCATGAATTTATACACCTGTCTGGTTTAAATCTGTGAATTAAATGTGCATATAACATTAGCGAACGTTAGAGTAATATTATTAGAACACTGTGGTGGTTAGATCATGACAGGATTTAATGAAAAGGCTAATCCCCTTTCAGCCCCTAGACCCTTCTGATCCAAGGCTCTCGTCTATGAATCTGTAATTAGCAAGTCTGAGGTTCCGCTGTGTGCTGAGAGTGCTAACATCCACGCGACGCGTAAACAGCCTGTTCTTAATGAATATCCGAAATTAAACCATTTACAGAGAACGACATTCTCGGGAGCATGAAGAGACTTGAACAGGCATATTTTCCCGGAACATATTAGTTCTGGAAGTTTCCTCTTGTGAAGCAAAAGATTTATTTTGGCTTATTTATACATGCAGTGTATATGTTGGTAAAAATGTATTGATTTTTCATAACCGGGCAGGTTACAGCATCAGTCTATAATGGTGTTTTGTATATGTGATTATATAGATGAGTCTTCTGTAGATTAATTGAAGAAGTATGTTTCCTGTTGAAGAGAGAGGCATTTATTATGGTTTAGCGTTAAGGCTGTATAATTAGTGTTATTTGTGTATGATTTGTATGGGGTTTGTCATTTTGCAGTTCATTAGCGCTGGGCAGGTGCGTACAGGACAGGCGGTGCCTCACAGCGCTGCATTCCACACACACGCGTGTCTGACATCCCATCCAGCCAGGATTGATGGTTGCCAGGCAGCCTCTGTGTCATTTAACACCTCCGATATGAAGTATGGCCCATTTAAAAGGACCGGCTTGGTTTATGGCGTTCGTTCTGAGCTCTGCTGGATGACCTCTTTCTGCGTGCCGTGTCCCCCCCCCCCCAAACAACTGGCCCTTTGGATATTGGCCTCTTGGATATGTACATTATATTATAACAAAATCAAGCTGCCAACTCATTTTTTTCTAATTTATGTTTTACATAATTCTAAATTTTCTGGCTACCCTTGACTGTCTAATGCAGATAGAAAGAAAATGATCTGGAGAGCTTCCCGGGGGGTGGGGGGGACGGTAACAGTTGTCAGTCAGGGTGGGGGGGAAGCATCATGTATAGTTGACAGTATAAACCCGGTTTCAGAGTGTTAAGTTTCTCTCCAAACCTGCACAAAGAAGATCAGTGACTGTACATTTTCCAAGTCAATCACCTTTATGGGATATGCAGCTCCTATAAGTAGATCTGCTTTCCTGTGATTTGTCATAGATAAATAAATGTTTTTATTCAAAGTGACATACATTTATAGTCATCCAATGATAAAAACACTCTATGCTGCTGAGCTTTGAACCAGCAACCTTCTGATCATAGACAGAGCATCGTAACCCACTGAGTTGCTCTTAGTAGTTTTTTGGCACTCATGGGAACGCACAGCCCTGACAGCTGCCCATCTGATTAGACTCCCCTCTGCAACTTTGTTGAAAAACTCCACTAATAATCTATATTGCAAAGATTTTAAATCTAATTAGTACTTTTCATTTATTCAACTGATACTTGTTGGGTGATTTATATTTGCCATTCCCAAAGAGAATATAGGTTTATATTTTTTTTGTATATTATTTCTAGATTAAGTTCTCATTTAGTTTATTTATTCTGTAAATATTTCAGGCAAATCACCCTGTTTGGAACTTAAATATCATTAAATCCTTCAATGAAAGCATTATACCAGAGACACACAGAATAATAATCCTAAATAACCAAATTAAAATTCAGACACATTTCTTGCCTTTTTGTATTTCGCATTATTAAATTCCGGAATGATATCAATTCTCTGCAAAAGGCGATGCTTAGATTGGCATTGATTGCTGTCACTTCATTTTGATTTGTTAATTTTTATTCTAGGTGTAACACTAGGTGTAACAGTTCAGCAGATAACGCTGTGGCTTCACACCTCTATAGCTGTGGGTTCCATTCCAGCTCCGTGTGTGAGTCCGGATGTTCTCCCTGGCATTCCGGTTTCCTCCCATATTCCAAAGATGACTGGTTTAGGTGGATGGGTGTCTCTGAAATGTGCGTAGTGTGTGCGCCCTGCACTTCACGGAAACGGCCCTCGGATCATGTGGCTGGATATTTCAAAGAAGCGAATGAGCTGTCTCTCTCTCTCTCATTTGCCTGGTTTTTCTCGATCTTTTTGCCTGTTGT
>JAODJU010000138.1:3929759-3940825 GCA_026776725.1 Gnathonemus echidnorhynchus | reverse complement strand
CTGACAGTTGCCCCCCCCCCCCCCCCACCCCAACCACCACCTTTACTAGGCTTCATTGTCACGCACAATGTGCTTTTAACTCTCCTTTCATTTGTTCTCGTCTTCGGATTTGAGGGAGGTTGCTTTCGGAATGGCATTTAGCATTTATGTAACCGTGCTGCATTAGATAAACCCTGTGATTTATTTTATTTATCGGAACATTGTTATTCTGTAGCCCTTGCATCCAGGCGCTATGGCCTAGCTGCCTGTTATCTTCTAAGCATTTGTTACAGCAATCACTTTGCGGGCAGCTGAAAAGCCTCCACTCAATTATTCTGTTGTGAGAGGTGCTGTACCGGCAGGAGAGGGGAGGGGGCGGGGGGGATAAAAAGAAAGGTGAAAAAAAACTTTGATTCTGTGAAAACGATAAAAGACAAAGGGTCCCGTTCATACGTGTCTCTCAAAGAGTGGAGGACAAACACAGAACCTAACAAGAGACAGCATTTCCAGGCAGGTACTTTCCAGACATTTTTCTGATCATGTTCCTCCATGTGCACTGAGGCTCAAAGAAAATAGCTGGGCACACCCTAATGCTACCGCCCCCTACTGTGTGGTAAGGGAATGGCAGAAGAAAATGTACAGAATAATTTAGATTAGCCAAATGAAATTCAAATAAGCAATGTGTACTGTTACTGTTTGACTTCACATAATTTTTCCCCGTTTTGCAAATAGAATTACAATTTTGGCTTCTTGCTTTGGCTTTAGTGCCCATGAAGCAGAGTAGAAAGTAGTTCTGTAGCCCACAGGATGCAGATGCAAGAGGGATCCTTCTGTTATACCCTTTAGAAGTTAGCTGTGAAGTATCTAGCTGGCCGGTTTCATAACTCCCCAGGGGTCAGACTCTTAGCGGTGCTGAGAAGGACATTTCCCACAATGCCTTGCATAAGCTGTAAGTCACAGATCTGACACTGTCTGCATGAACTCTGCTGATAACTACTGGCTGTCAGCGTGAGTGGGTGATTTGGGATGATGGCACTTGTACATGGATATACAACACGTAATCGCACGCTGATGCCAGCTGGCTTCTACCTCTCCCACAGAGCTGAAAATGAGGTCTAGCGTTGTACACATACGCCTTAAGAACTCTCAAAAATGCTGCTACCATACTTTTTAAATGATATATATACATTTTTGTTAACTGAAATATATATACAAAATATTTCAGTTTCTGTATCTCTGATTATCAGTAACAGTAAACCAAGGGTACCCATGCTAAGCAGAATGTAATCAAAATAAAAATGAGTTTTTGTTGAAAAATATATAAAGATTGGTAAATGCGTATCTGATTTTAGCAGTACCAATTAAAGAAAACCCTTTAGCTTTTGACCCCCCATGACCCTGAATAGGACAAGCGGTCACAGAAAATGGATGGATGAATGTTTAGCTTTAAATTTCTCTATTAGTGTGAGTACATAACTTTTTTTTAAGGCAACCGTTAAAACTGTGTTATTTGATGCATTTTAGGGATATGAATAAACAGCTTAATATATAGGCCTATTCAACAAGGCAATAAGCTTACGTTTGGTGTTTTTTGTCACACATCTGCCAGACTGGTAAATCTGCTTCACCGAGTACTGAATCATTTGCTGAGTACCAATTAAGTGTGTAAAGCTAAAATAAAATACCCCTATGGTAAATTGATATTATACGTGGTATCGCGGTAACTGAATGCGCTCCGCTGCAGCCAAACGCTTTAAAATGACAGGAGACGCGTTTTAAAAGGTCCTGCACGTTATTTAGTTTACTGCAGGTCTAAAAACGAAATGCAGCGTTACATTTATGTCTGATTGAAATACGCCAGTGATAACGCTGGGAATCATTTGGATGAAAACCGATCTGAAACCAGGCGATGGGCGCCAAGCTTTAACCACGGGGCTTTCGGACTAATAAAGCGTCTTTCACGGGAGACGCGCTTCCGAAGCGCGCAACCTTGATGCATCTTTATTATAAAGGTGTAAATTCCACCGTAACCAGGGGAGCAGGTTCTTCTTCAAATAAATAAAGTCGGAAAATGAATTAGCAGAAGAGACAAAAGGGGATTTTTAAAAATGTGTACAAATGCTCATGGCACTTAATTGTGTCTAAAGCGAATGTATGTCAGATCCATCGTAAGGAGAAATCGGTTTGGGATAATGTTATGGTTCACAATGTTCACTAAGAAGGCGTATTATGCTATCTAATAGCAATATAGTAATGTGTTTTATTCGTTTTTTTTTCTTTAAAGGGTGTACTTTTTGTGGGGGGTGGTCTGATACGCACCTTGTGACCTTAAACTGAGTTTAAACTTGATTTTCTGACTACTAATGTTCTGCTCATTGTAAAAAAAAAAAAAGGCATTTGAATAGACAGCATGCAAGTAGCTATTCAGTTTTAAATGCCATCTTTCAATACACCAGAGAAATACAGTTAGGCAAATAGGTTCCAGGAAACCAGATCGTTCCCGTTGCTGTTCTGGCTCATGATGATTATTGTCACTGGTGCCTTGTCTCCAATTATCTTCTATTCAGCAGGGCAGAAAGACTGGCTCTTTAGTTTGGCTTTTGAATATGCTGCTGTGTAGCAGTTTTCCGTTAAAGAAGGACTTTAACTCTGTTATGAAAGGGCGAACATGGTTAGAGCTGTGGGGACATGCAAACATGTGGTTAATTCACATGCAGACGGCTACTGCATTCTATTTGAATACTTTTGTGTATTATTGATGCATATTAATTTAAGGGGCTGCTGCACAAATGGGTGGGTATTATGCAAATTAAGTCATCATAAGTAATTTGCTTTAAGTAATTTGCTTAAACAGACGCGGCTGAGGCTTAGTGAGACAGAACAAGGGCACCGCAGGGCTGGAAATTGACCCAGCGGGGTCATGCTTTTCACAGATACCTGGACCGGGATCTCAGGTATGACCTGACTAATGAAGAGTGTTTGTAATATGGAACCTACCCATCTGAAGTAACTATCACCTGGCAACATACTATTGCAAATATGTCTACATATTGAGTTACAAATCTCATTATTTTTTTGTTTAGCAGGCACCTTTAGCCAAAATGACATACAACAGCGAAAGCTGGGTCAACCAGTTCCTGGACCAATTGGGTGTTAAGGACCCTGCTCAAGGGTCCAATGGTGACATCACTCTGCCGATCACAGGATTTGAACTGGCAACCTTCTGATCAGAGGCACTGAGTCCTAACCCAATGGTCCACCCACAGTCTTTGAAAAAGAAAGCATTATGCCATATTCTTTCTGAAGATGGTCACTGTCAGGTACTAATGTGAGATATGGAGAAAGTATTAAATAACTCAACAGGAATAGCACATGTAAAATTGTTACTGAATAGTAGGACTTAGTTGTTAATGCTTGTGAAAACAGGTATCAGTACAGGTATCCTTTGAGATATGAGTCTTTGATTTGCTTGCTAATAAGTTGTTCTTATTTAAGGTACCAGTAATTATGTCCCTGACTTGTGAAATTTCACCTTGCCAGCCTGTTTCCAGGAATGCATAGGGTTCTTATATAGGGGGATGCAGTTATGTGACTTGGATTCAGATCCAGTGACTTATGTTGGAATCACAAATGTTCATATCCATCCTCAACACTTGTGCAGACTTGAATAAGATCAATGTGAACAAGTAGATTCAGATATTTGTGTCAAAATGAGTCATGTGGTAAAACAGCAAGCTATACTTGCATCATCAAAAAGCAGTCGCGAGCA
This sequence comes from Gnathonemus echidnorhynchus, assembly GCA_026776725.1. Taxonomy (NCBI): domain Eukaryota; kingdom Metazoa; phylum Chordata; class Actinopteri; order Osteoglossiformes; family Mormyridae; genus Gnathonemus; species Gnathonemus echidnorhynchus. Next base: position 3,937,077 of record JAODJU010000138.1, on the reverse strand, counting down.
GTCAATTTCACTCGCGGTGCATCGTTACCCATATAAGATTTTTCCGCCATTATTTTCTTCTTCTAGTCTGTGTCCTTCTCTGTCATATGCATTCAATCAGTGTTTTGTGTTTTGTTCCCCTCGCATCTCCTGTCTGAAGGGAAGTTTCAGTTGTAGATTGGATAGATCCTTTCAATTCTGGACCACTGGCCATGCCATGTGTTCAGTGATATGGAACAGAAACCCTCATCCCATTTACATCATGTCTCTCTTTATATCTTTAGGGATCCTTTATAGTTTTATTGACAGCAAACAAATTTGTTCTGCGTTTGAGTGAAGATCACGTTTTTCTGGCTTCTCCCAGACAGTGCGCTTCGACCTTCTAAAACGCTGTGCTGATTTACGGTCTGACATCTTGGTTAGCCGATGTACGCTTTGGGTTTTTAAGGACGCCCCTGGGCACTTGCTGTGACATCTCGTTAGCATGGTTTGCTAATCGATGCGTTTTATCACCGGCGTCGGTGTAGCTCAGGTGACCTTTGACACTCACTGTGTGATGAGATGGGCCTTTTACCTGATCTGTAATCACCTGACGCCCTCGTGATTTATAACGTAAACGCTTATCACTGGGGAGGCATTCCTACGGATAAATGCTGATTACTTGATGACTTTCCTCTCCGAACCCAATACATAATCAGCATTTATGGAATTTTGTTTTATGTTTATGGGATGTGGAAATAAAATCATGTGTATTTGCATGATGGATTTGCGTGACACGTTTTATTTTCGTTCAATTTATTAGTGAGACCAGAATTGTAAGCGTGCATCTGTTTTACAATCGCTTCACTCCATTTTTCCTCTGCTAGTCTACATTTTGTATCCACTATATGTGGTAAACTGTTTGTTAATAATGTAGTGTTGCTATTGTAGCGGGATAAACCATTCCCTTGAATGTATTTCCTGGTATATGTAAGTAGCACACCCCCGCTAAAAAGTGCTGGTTACTAGGACGCCCCACTACCTTAGCTACCTCCCGGAATTTTCCGGAAGCTCCTTCCCTGAGACTGACACAGGCCCCTGTGAGCCTCCGCCTCAAAGAGCTCTCTTTTCTTTCTCTGACTTTTATGTAAGTCTGACTGCAGACGGACCCCCGACCAGGTCTGCCAGCCACCCGCCACCGCACTCCTGCGTCGATGCTTCCCGTGTATGCTATGGCAGGAAGTCGGGTGAGTGACAGGAATGCAGTGCCGGCTGCGGGACTCCAGATCACTAAAAAGTATACCGTGACACAGCTTGGCCAGGTTTCACCTTGTAAGAAGATGCCCTGATCCTTCATGCATCATATCTGAAGCTGTGTGTGGTTCAGTGGCTTAGGCTGCTGTGTCTCTACTTTGAAGGTTGCTGGTTTGGATCCCATGCTTAGTTATCTCCATTGGTATGCATATGTAGCAAATTCCTAAGTGCTTGTACAAATGGCAAATAAAGTTTAATTTCACGTGGTCTATTGATCTTTGTTTCTTTCAAAATAGCAATTTCGCTTCAGCTGTCGCTTTTCTAAAATGTTTACTTTTAATACTATTTAGTCCTCCGCCTCTGCTATAGCAGCTAATAAATTCAATCATAATGCTAATAATAATAATTTATTTTTATTATTACCTTCAGTACCCCATGACCCATGGCTAGAAGATGGATGGATGGATTATGTTCAATATTGAATAAGAATTTCCAGACATAAAATGGAAATCATAATCATATCATTATGTATACAGACGCTCCTCTACTTATGAATGAGATACGTTCCGAACGGCCGTTCGTAACTTGAAATGTTCGTAAGTCGTTATTCAACACCATTTTAAGAGTATACGCAAGTACTAAGAACTAGTATGCTGGGAGTACGTACGCTATGCTGCTGCGCGGCGGGAGTAGTGGCCAGAAGTTGTACTAGGCGGAATTGGCGCGCAGAAAAAAAAAATTTCTTGGGGACAGGAAACGGGAGCCCAATGAACACAATTTGGACTTCCAGTCCTCTTCGTTCGTATGTCTGAAGTTCCCAGTTCGTAAGTTGAAAGTTCTTAAGTAGAGGAGTGTGTATATATATATAATACAAATTAATGTTTCTGACGGAGATCATGGGAAAGAGATCATCCCCTAACTAAAGGCAGTGGTCAATCACATTTGAATTTTATTTTAATCAGAAGCAGCTTTCCTTGGAAAAGAAGCAGGACCCCCATGTGTCTCATAAATTCCAGGCCTGGATTACTGATATATTCTTAGAAATGACAGCAAAAGGGCTATAAGGTAGATAAAGTATGTATAATGGGTGGATTTGCATTCAGTGTGGCGTTTTTTGGAATATTAAAATGCATAAAAATATGCGCTGCTGTTTTGGAATGTAAAAGAGTAATCCATCCATTCTGACATTTTCCAAACCATTTACCCAGGATAGGATTGTAGTACATGTACGGTCACCTATTACAGAAGCTGTTTACCTTTCGATGATTAAAGCTACCATTTGATGTTTTCTCCACATCTCGTTGATTGAGCGATAATGTATGTTTTGGATTATAACGCTGCCACTTTTTAATAACGCTGCTGCCCAATCAGAAGATGCTTTGAAGATCAAGCAAAAGAAAACGGTGAGAGTACAGGATTTACGGAATGAACCCCTTCCTGGCATGTCTGTAAGAGACGCTGAATTATGATGATCCAGCTACCTTGCAGTACTTCAACTGACCTCAAGGTGGCAGTGTGTGGGGATTATGGGGGGGGGCAGAAAAACTGGAAAGGCTGTCATCATCTTTCCACTGCATGACATTCTGAGAGTGTGTAGGAATGACACTGTCCTCTTAAAATGTACGGTTATGGTCTCGAAATATATCCACCAGTTTTGTAAATTAATGTATTTCGCATTTATGTAGAGGCTCATTATGCTACCCAGGGGTGCGTCCAGCCGTTCATTATTCTATAAAAGAATTTTCCCTGATGCAAGCATTGTTTAGACAGTATTATTATATTAATATATCGTTCCACTAGCAGGTGAAGTATTGGTACTGTGGCAATTCTTTAAATGGGCCTTTTAAAAGTAAGTAAATAAAATAATTAAACACAATTACCCTGGCCTGTATCGCAGGCAACATGTTCCTTGACTGTTCATTTTCTTCTGCTTTCATCACTGACCTTTTGAACATTGGGTTAATTGAAGTACATTTATTCTGAAGCTGTAATAGGAGTACAGCTATGAGGAGGGTGTATTTTCCTAATGTGATACGCTGCCTCTCCTTAAAGGCCGTTTCCCTTAATGTCCTCTAACGCCACAGAAGCTGGCGCTCGGGGCGATGAGTTTCCGCTGTGTTTTTCTTCCTTCCACTCATAGCCAAGCTCTGTAAAAGCCTGCACATTGCGTACCCTCACATTTACACGGAAGCAAGCAGGCTTTCTAAATAAGCATAAATGTCTCCGTCTCCGAGCTAGCCAACGTGGAGATCCCGTCCCCTGTCCTGACCCTGAGCTTCGGTTCACGTCGTTGCTTCCAAACACTTGTCCCTCGACGAACAACCAAAGGACACTTCCCAGGAACTTGTGATGTGCATTGGAGCGGGGGAGCGGGTGGAAAATGAATTCCTAAGGTTCCTGCTCAAGGAGCAGTTCACATACATTGACAATTGACATTTATCAGACATTTAACAACAAATAACAGTAGTAACATTTTACTTGAGGGGGCACATGCAATGCATTAATTAACCAGTAACTAAGTGGTAGTTATGTACTGATCCCATATTCGTTCATCAGTAATCAATCTTGTGTGGTCCTGTGTTAATTTACGTGGCACCTTGGTCCGAGAGAAACGCTGTTTCGTTTTTAACTGTGTACTGTACTCAACTGTGTATGTTTAAAAATGACATTAAAGACCTACTTGACTTGATGTATTTCATGCAGGAACTACATTAGTTCATGATTTGTACTTCAGTTGTAATTGAACTACTAAGTTATTTGTGCCCCCTAAAGTAAAGTGTTACTCCTCCCTGTGTCCACACTGCTCCCATTCCTTGTATATTTAACCGAAAGGTTAAAATCAGGTTTAAGTCATTCTGATCTGAGATCTGGATCCACCCCCTCCCCCCCAACTCATCTCCCACTCCTGCCACACTGAAGCAGGGGCCCATTGAATGTACAGCAGTCAATTTGACACCTGCTTCTTTTGCTGGCACCAGGACGCACGTCTCTGCTATCAGCTGTTGCAGGCTATGTGTCTTTCTGCAAAGACAGACAGCAGGTCTTTTCTCTCAGTGTAGTTTTTGATTAGACTGCCAGTTTTTTCCTCTTATAATCCTAATTGGGCATCACAACAAATCTGGTGTGTTTGGCAGTCTGACTACGCATCATCTCTATGTGAGGACGTGCGGGTAGATGCTTCCATTTATAGCAGGTCAGGTAATCACTGATCTTACAGCTAAACTCATCATTCTGCTGGTTATGTTTACACTAGTGGCCAAAATTGTGCAAACCACCTAGCATTTGTGGCATTACGCTTTAAAAATTATTACACGGATATTAGCGGTAATGTTTATAAACAATCAAATATCATACACTGAATGATTAAAAAGGTAACTGGAATAAAGTTCTGCAATCTCTAAAAATCTGAAGTATTTTCACAGTTTTGGCCACTAGTGTAGATCACCGTGTGGAGGTCGATAAAGCATAGCAAATACATCGCCTGTTTGTGTGATTGCGTCAGAAAGTACCGGAACCATAGAACTTGCAAGTCTGTTCGTACAAGCCTTTAGTATCAAGCAGGGAAAAAAATCTCCAGTACAAAGAACCTGAGTACTCCACTTTGGCTGGGGGGGGGGGTGAGGGGTGGCAAGTTGAAGTGGGGATGTCAGCACAAGGTCTTTTTAGTGTACTCAGAGAAGGGGTGGGGGGGTGGGGGGGGCTCCAGTGCTTTAACCCTGTCTCCCTGACCATCTGGGAAGCTGTCAAACTGGGTGTAATTAAGGGTTATGACAGCAAGGCACCCAGCAGGGGGGATTCCCCGCTGCAGCACCCTGCGCTAACGCAGCCTGACATCCGTTCGGAACAATAAAAGCCGGGCCTTTCCTTAGGAAACATGTGCCAGCACCGCTCTAAGTCCAGCCATTCGGCGCCAGTGCTAGGATGAGAGCAAAGCTAACCAGGACGGACTCATGTAGCTTAAAATTTGCTAATTCCCCTCCATGAGATTTAATAGCATGTGAACGGGCAACATCCTTGGGCTATCCACATAGGTCACTCCTGGAAAACGCAGGCTGCGGCTGCCAGTGTTTGATATCTTGTTTTCCAGGGCCCCGTGTGCCAAAGTTTGTCGGTTATCTTTCGTCATAACGGCTCAGCTTTGTCAAGTGGCTAGCCCACGCAGTATGCCTCGTCCATGGATGGTTTCCCGATTTGGGCTTTTGGAAGAATGTTTTTTTTTTGTTTCTTCTCAGCAAATGACAGGATTTACTTAATTTGCATCGGTATAATATGCATATCAACAAAGCTTTATTAGCAGTAGTATTACATCCTGGTATTATAGATATTAAGCTGTCAGCTACTTTCCTATGGCAAAATAGCATTTAAGCCTTTATCATGAATATGTATGAACATTTATTTATTTGGCATAGGTACCATGTTGTCGGATAAGTTATGTTTATATGTACTTTTTTTTTCTTCATTGGTATCAAGTGAGGCAGAAAATAGATAATGCCATGAGGACTCAAGTCTAGGTGAATCATTATAGTGACAAACAGCCGAAAGAGACCCCGAGACATATTTTTCGTGTTCAGAGCTTGCTGTCCGGACAAGCGGATTTGTAGTGAACGTCTCAGGATAACAACACCACGTGCCGTCAAAAACATGGCCGCTGCGGAAATCCCCCGGTACCCCCCACCCCTCGTGGAGCAACCCCGCTGTCCGGAATCCCGGAGCTAAATTTCAAACGTACGTGAATAATTATTACGAAGGTATAAACCTGTTCCAGAAAGTTCCCCGTCCATAAAGTGTTGGTAATTAATCTCAGCTGTATATGTTGTCCGCGTCTCTTACGGAAGGAAAAAAACAAAGTGGCAGGAATTCTGACAGCATGCAGCATTAAGGTAAGTGGAGCGCACCACTTTAGCATTACGAACTTATAAGTAAACTGTTGAGATACAGCAAATTAAAGCGAATTGCAGGCGCGACTCTGCTAGCGGTTACCGTCGGGGCGGGGGCGAGCTGCCAAGTCTGGATTATACCGTTACTGCTGGCCCTGCAGGACCACGGGGCCTAGCGGCGCATGCATTTGCCAGGAATCACAGTTGGCTTGGAAGGAATTTTAGCACCTCCCTTGAAACACTTTTTAAATCTGTCATGTAAAAAAGCAAGTGCCCTGAATATTCCCCAGCACCCGACCCCTCCGGCCGGTTCACGAGGGTGCTGTACGTGAGCCCCGTTTCCAGCTCTAACGACCTTCGGCTGCCCGGGTGCTGATGGTTTAATCAGCTGGCTTGTGAGCGCCTTTCAGAGACAGCTGGATCCATTCCAGCGCACATATCCTGCCGTAAACGTCTGCTCTCACAGGTGTTCGAAACGTTAACAAGCCCTGCTCATTATTTTATTTTAAACTAAAGATTAACTATTATGATTAAGGATACACCGATTAATTCAACATCGCAACCTGGGTGAGTATATATAATTGGCGGCTCTGTATTACTTAAAGCTGATAACTAAATAACACGCCTGGTTGTGTTCGCTGTCCTGAGTCGCACGCAGCCAGCGTCGGTGTAGACAGCTGGCTGAGCGTGTTCCTGAAGCTCACTGCGCCAGTGCCGAGCAGGGCGTAGCTCGGTCACAGCAAAAGAAAAACATTTTTATGTAAATGTGAAACCTTTCCGTCAAATGAAAGTCATTTATGCCTGTCAGGCACTTCATTACACATTCCTAAATTAACAAAATTCTTGCTTTTCATCACTATTTAGGAATGAAAGGGGTTTTCAGTGCAAACCTGAATGGCAATGTTAAAACTGCCGCCAAAGGCGGAAGGGACAATATAATTACTACTGTATTAAAGGTCCAGCGATTTAACAAATAGCTAATAATCAGTATAAAGTAATCCCAAGGACTGGCTTATGAACCAATTGTAAATGCCATTTTAGGTGCAGGCCAGTCTCCACTGACGTAAGTATTCTGTTCCACAAACCCTTACATAAGTCAAATTTTTTTCTACGGCAGGTTCACCTTCCCACACCAATCAAGTGATGTAGCAAATAACACGCAAGCCAAAAAAATGGTACTCTAGAGCTGCCTGTATGTGCATATCGATGGGCTGCTTTTTTGGGGGGTG
>JAODJU010000138.1:3873066-3884692 GCA_026776725.1 Gnathonemus echidnorhynchus | reverse complement strand
TCCCCACCCCCCCCCCCCCCCAGCCGGTGACAGCTCAACAACCAGAGGTCTGAGGTGCAGGTCTGAATGTCTGGAACCCAGGCATTAATGACCCGCCCCCTCTGAAACAATAAAATCAGCATTCTGACTGAAGGCGTCCGCCGAGCCGGAGCGGCACGGAACTGGAGCGGCGCCGGAACCGGAGCGGCGCGGAGCTGGAATGCCGAGGCCTGGCTGGAGGACGGCCGTGCTGGTGAGCACCGGCTGGAAGTGGAGTCGCTCGCACTGGGGTCACGCAGGTCAGAAAACAGGCGAGTACAAAAACAAAGCTGAGCCAATAATAGGCCAGTTATCCTTAGCTAGCCTGAGGGAATCTATAAAAAAGGTGTCAATTATAAATAATGATGTCATTCGGTTAATAGGAGCAGTTAAGCATGCATCAGAATTACGGTCCCATGCAGTTGGAGGGGCGAGCGGTCTACCGCCAACCCAGCCCGGGTCCCAGAACCCAGCCCGGGATCGTCACAGCCCCCGCCCCCCCCCCCCCCCCCCCCCCCGTGGCCGATTATAGCCAGTGGCTAATTGCAGTCAAACATACTGGGAATGGCAGTGGTGACGAGCTCTAAAAACTGAATGCCCCCCCGCCCCCAAAATAAAAAAAAAAAATCGCAAAAGGGACCCCTTTCGTCACGCAGAAATAAAACAATAAAAAAAAACAAACAAGAATGACGCTGGAGATGATATCGGGAATAAGGACGCAGTTGATCACACGAGGGCGAATCTCTCACCACAGGCCCCCCTCCCCCAAAAAATCGAGCCACAGTGAACCTGCGGTGAATGTGCCCTACGACCCCCACCACAACCTTGCTGGCCATTGTGACTTTCACTCCGCATTTCCACCAGATGGCCACTAGGGGGCTCTTTCCTTGCACGACATCCATAAAACACGAAGGAGTGCGACAGCAGCACTGCAGGGCCTCTTCGATGTGCTATTTATTACACAAGGTGACTTTAAAAAAGGAATGCCGGGCCTCCCGAATTCATACATTTTACAGGAGAACACGGCGGATGAAAAATGAGTTTAGCGCGTCAGTGTGGTCCCAGGCCGCTCTCCCCCGTTTGTAAACTACTGCATAAATCATTGTTACAGGAACTGTGAATGCCAGACATCACCGTGTCTGAGATGTATGAAACTCACAGCACATGTCATTCTGAGGCGTCAGCCGAGCTTTGCAGAGTAATGCGACACAGAGAGTTAAATGCCCGTACTCGCATCTTTTGCGATAAAAACATAACTGCACTGTGGGTGTACAGTGTTTCCTAAATCATAAATCATTAATCACATCAGCCTTTGTGTTCGAGCGCACAATGAAAAGTAGGGTGACTAAAAAACAGATGATTTACAATCAATCTGTGATAGTTTGTTGGAAGTGGTTAGGTCTATTCCTACATCCTGCTCAACAATCGCTCTTTTAAAAGTAACAAAAACAAAAACGCAGCCGTAACCGTTTCCTCCACGCGTAGCCATTAAATTTGGGAGCCCGATGCCGACATGAGGCTTGATACCTGTGAAATCCATCGGGATTGACTAGGCGGCCTGGGGGAACTGACTCACAGCGGGGTTACCTTACAGCCAACGGCTGCTGCTGCTTCAAAGTGGGAGCCACCCCCATTTATTTTGGTCATGTGACACTCGGTGAACCGCGAACGCCCGTCCGGACATGCGCTCTTCAGCTGTCGGCAGCGAAACCTGCAGTCTGCGCATTAACCCACAGATCTACTTTTGCTCTGACGAAACTCTGCACATGACGAGCTCATGTTTGCAAAGCCACATGCGTTTGGTTCTCATACACTGTGTGGGCTGCAACTCTGTGCTTGTGATCAGAAGATCGTTGGTTCAAATCCCAGGGTTGCTACCCTAGTACCCTTAAACCCCAATTGCTCCCGAGACTAGCTGAGCCGGCTCTCCCAAAAATGCATGTTGCTCAGGATAAAACATCTACCAAATAAATGTAAAATACTTTTTTTTTCATATGCCACAGAGCATATTTTGCAATGTTTCTGTTTGTTTGTGGCTTTTGCTCTCTCTCCACGTCCAGAAAAGCAGCCAAGAGGTTAAAAGTACAAAAAATAGTGTTGTGGGAATGACTCGTTCTAAAAAAGTGCAACGGGGCCTTAAAAATAGCTGCAGGCCGCTATCCACCCACTAACCCCGCCTCCCACCCATTCCTCTGTCTTCCATAAACTCTTATCCAAATACTGGGGTCACAGAGGCTGAAGCCTATCCCATGATGCACAGGGTGCACCTTGGCCCGATACCAGCCCATCGGAGGGTTAGGGCCCTCACATAAGCAAACAGCAGACAGTCACCCTATAATTAACCTGGGCATTCTGCTACTAGACATAAATGCATTAAGTGCATTACATGCTTAAAAATTACATATAAAAGATTTTGCTCTGACCAGCTGGATAAGAATCACCATTGTGGAACTGAGACTCTCTGTGAAAACAAAAGCTGCACAGAGACTCATAGCAGTTTGATGACTGTACAGCGCTCTGGAGTCCTGAACATGGGAAGCCTCCAGTCTGTTAATTAGACTGGTCATACTGGGAAGCGGCTTTCAGAGTAAAATGCTGCAGCCTGAGGTGGACTGGTGATTTAAGGCCAAGTCGGCAGCCGCGATCATGGGTGTGCACCCATGCTATCCATAACAAACAGGTAAACAGCTGAAGAGCCACATCAGGAATTCCGGAAGGTTCTCCAGATCGGCCCAGCCAATCAGCATTCTGGAGCAATGCTATCGAACGGCTGAGAGGGCAGAAACGCAGGAGCCCGTCTCCGTGAGTGACAATGCAGAGTATGGGGGCGGACAGCCAGCCAAGGGTGCTGTGGATTGATAGAGGCTTTTACGGGCTTCGATTTCAGTCTGTCCGTAACGCTATTAATCACGCCCACCTGCTCGAAAACTTTCGGCCTGTATATATTTATTAGATACCCATACATAAGTTGCCTGCACATGTTTTTTTAAGTGCCACGTGTGACTGTGATACGGGCAGATTGTGACCTTGACCGCGGAAGAAACAGATCAAAACAAAAACAAATGGCGGGTTTCTTTTTATTCCCGCAGCTCGCATGCGACGGCTGCATTGTCCTGACGGCACACTCAGCGAGGGCTTGTCCAGTAAGTATGGCTGCTCCACGGCCCATCAGTTACCTAAAACCCGGCACAAAAAAACTTTACAGAGGACATCACAGGTAACCGCGTACATCACACTATTCACCGCGTCCCAAACAAAAGTGGGATTGACATATAATATATACAGTGTCAGTAGGTCAAAAGTTGGGAAGGGATATTCCCACATCATGACCTTCCGGGAGCTTCCGCGTGGATCCCCGCACGCCCACGGCCCGGGGCCCAGCGGTGCGCTGGTCTTTCATGCGCGGGACAGGATGTCGGCTGTGGGAAAGGGGGCTCCACTTTACGCTCCAGCTTCAACTGATGACAAGCGGCTTTGATCTCCATCCCCGGCGCGGTCTGTTGTGTCACGCGGCTGAAATCTGCCATGCAGCCTCCCGTTTCTGGGCACTTAAACGTAGATTTCCTGCCTTTCTTCTATTAATTAAGGAAACCACGGTGATCTGTTTTTCCTCTACTTATTTGAGGGGGGGGGAGTAATTATGGGGGCTAGACTAAAACTAAAGTATACAGAAGTCGGCACAGCGCCTAAGAACGTGACTGAACGCTTTTGGTTCTGCACCTTCGATAGCGGTGCCGCTACTCTTGTTTACATCTCGTCATCTTGGAGGCCAAACCCATTTCAAAGCCTCGCTTTGCTCTCAAAAGCAACGGGAAATTATCTTTTGAAATGATCTGTCATCGCTGCATCATTACCTTTACAACTCGCCATTGTCCTCCAGAGAAAAAGCCACAGTGCTGTAAACTGTACCCCGTTACTTAATCAGGCAAATGCCACACCCAGATCTCTGTTACTCTCTCCAAACCCTGTAGAAGGCCTATCCCCCAGGCCTACTGAAGGTACTGTGTTAAAGAGTAACAGTACACGCTCTGAGAACGTACATATATACATATATTATGGCAGCTTGCTCCTGGGTATTATCAAAAGTGAGCCGGTGATCATCCCTCATTAGAAAGTCATCAAACGTTTGTTTGTAGAGACAGATCCGCCGTTTGTTATAAAGACGCGGATCCAGACGTGTCCCAGCAGCCTTCGCAGCCTGTGTATGACAGGCTATGTAACCTGAATCAAAAGGAGCGCCGCAGTATCGCATTAGCATCACCCCGGGGGGGAGGGGATGCGACTTGTGATAAAGTGCATGGAGAAGAACTGTCTGCTGAAGGTTCTGTCCTCTAATCAGAACCTGAGCACCAGAACCAACTGTGGACTCTGACCACCCATCCTGTGCACTGTGGAGGGGGGCGGGGGGGGTTCATCCAGTGGTTAATCTGCACGCCTCAGATCTCCAAAACCCACCAAGATTACGTCATATGTTTACACAAAGGTCAGGCCACGCCTCCACTGCGCATCTGACATGAATTTCAACATCTTCGCTGAGCTGACAAGGGCAGTCTGATGTTTTTGCACGTCGGCATAACAGTCCATGAGGAGAGCAGTTCATGCTTAACAAAGGATGACGCAAATGATTAAAAGTAGCGAAAGTGTTTAAATGAGGTAATAAAAAGAGACATGGGAAACAGAGTAAAAATAAATAATTAGTGTAAGAAAACAGTGGCTGATTTCGGTTTCAGTCAGGAACGCTCTGTGACTACATATCTGACAGTATCTGCCTGTGGCAGGAACGTGGGTGTGTGCAGACAGTCCCGTTAGCGTGCAAACAGGAAACAGCACCGGGAGAAAAAGAGATGGAGAGAGATGGGGAGACAGAGAGAGATGAAGAGAGACAGAGAGAGATGGAGAGAGACGAATACAGACAGATAGAAAGAGACAAAGTGAGATGGAGTGAGAGACAGAGATGGAAAGAGACAGAGAAAGACACAGATGAAAGAGATGGAGAGAGAGATGGAGCGAAATAAAGGGAGGCAGACGGAGAGAGTGACAGAAGGAGACAGAGAGAGATGGAGAGAGACAGAAGATTCAGAGAGATAGACAGAGATATACAAAGAGAGACATAAGGAGAGAGACAGAGAGAGACAGATAGACAGACAGACGGAGAGAGACAGACAGATGGAGAGAGAGACAGACAGATGGAGAGAGACGGGCTTCTGCCTGCAGCACCAGACACAGGCCGCCTCACTGGGTTCATCGTTGTCCAGACACCCCCCGCTTCCCCCCTCCCCCTGCGTGAACTCAGTAGGGGGACAAAGTCAGGGGACTTCCCAGCTCTTCAGCTGCGGGACAGGCCACGGGAAACTGGATGGGGCCGGGGGGGGGGGCTGCTGAAGGGGCAAGGCCGAATCCTGTGTGGGAAACTGCCACGCCCACTGCCTGGGTACCACACGTGTGCTAAATAAAAATGAACTTCCCATGACCAGGCAGGTGAACCGCACTGTCACAAAGCGCTAACCGCTAGCAGGGGACCTCCTGCTATGCTGGTTTGGTGGAGCAAGGCCGCGCTGATCAGACAGATTAGGGACGGTCCCAGTCCGAAAGCCTGTGGCAAACGAGGGGTTAAATTAGAAAATGACATCACCGGAGCCGGGGCAGCTCTCATTCTCTCCTGCAAGCCCACGTTTAGCCAGAGTCACGCCGGCGACCATCCTGCTATCGATCTGTGGGGGCTCCAGTTCCCATCTGCCGCAAGTGAACGTGGCCTATGGAGGCAAAGCGACTCTGATGCAGGATTATCCTTTTTATTTTATTTTCTTGATAACTCCATATTCCACTGAGAGCGGCTGACTGGCTGGCGTGTGGGGGGGGGGGGGGCAGTCACATGACACGCAGCGAGCCAATCAGAAGACGAGAAACCAGGTTAACTGGAAAGTTTACTGGGTCAGCGCGGCTACAGTAAAAACAGGCAGCCGGGTGAGATTCAGCTCTTTCTTCTGGCAGCGGCGGGAACTGCAGTCAGGCAGACGCCGTGTGTCTCAGTGTCTGAGAAAGCGTTTATTACCCATCCCCCGCTACCCAAACAAGGGAGGAGAAAAAAAAAGGAAAAGCGAGCAAGGAGGCAGGAAAGAGTGTGAGACGAAGGAGAGAGCCGAGTTCGGCGAATGGGGGGGCGCCGGGGAGAACAGCAGAATTATTTAACTGAGAAATGAAGCCCAAGGGGGTCCTGAGCGAACTGGACGTGCCGTAAGACGCCATGGTTATTTCCGAGATGCCATTTCACGTCGAGCATCCAGGGCACTTTGGAATCTGTTTTCTTCTGTACTCTCAGTCGCGTCACGGACGTCAATCAAAGCTTCACAGAGGTTGATCCACGCCCAGGAGTCGCCACTGAACTGCGCCGGTCCGGTTATCCTAACAGGACCTCTCCCCCCTCCCTCGGGGGACCACGTCCGGCGATTTTCGCGTTATTCTCCATCAGACGCCACTCAGCACACATAACAACAACAACCGTTTATGTTTCCATGCAGAGCTAACGTCACCGCGAGCAGATGACTGTCTTTGTAATGGGGCAGTGTAGATGATGGCAAAATGGCTGCAGATTCAGAATTTATTGCTTAATCCCTCTCGAGGTGACTTTAATTGATCTCTCCTTAATTGTCCATCCATCTCTTAGCTGAGCGGAGATCCATAGCCTGGCTTATGATATGTCAGCTAAGGACTGGCCTGCAGTCTATAGCGGAGCAGTCACAAACTAGGGGCAAATTGAAGGCATTAATCCTGTAAACGGCATGCCTAAGACAGGACACAAGCCTGGGGAGACAAGTCTTTACAGAGGACGAGTGCAAGTTTACAAATTAGCCAAAATGGGAACTTGATACATTAACTCCTTAGCTAAAGGAGGGTTTTGAACCTTCTCCCAGCCTACAGATGCCCCTTCTGCTCTCGGTTTATTGTTGTGCCACATTTCACCAGAGGGATATTAACACAGACAAAGCAATGTAGAACTGAGACGATTGGTTGTCAAGGGCCCAATGGCAAATTCACACTGCCAAACATGGGATTTGAACCGGCAACATTCCGGTGACAGGTACAGCGTCCCATATCGCTGAGCCACACAGCACCTCCCCATGGTGTGTATGAGAACGTCTGCCTGTGCCAGCGGGATGGCAGGGGATGTACACTCACAAGCGGTCACTGTCTCCACATACAGTGTAAAGGGACACGTGCCCACAGAGTCACGGCCATGGTCACAACAATGAGTGCATTCTCAGTAATTCAGGGAGGGGGGCGGCCTGTGGCCAAGCGAGGTTTGCCTCCGATAGCAGCTAATTAAGTAGGAGAGCGATGGACTTATCGGGTAGCTAATTTGGTACTATGTCACGCCAAGAAAGATGGACGGCCGCAGAGAAAGGAGAGAGGGAAGGAGAGAGGAAAAGGCTCCAAAATAACGAGTACATTCTGGGTAAAGCCCCAGCAGGTGGGCAGTGTGAGCAGCTAGCGGTGGGGGGGGGCTGAACGCTGCTACCATTAGGTGATAGAATGATGAGCAGATTAGCATATGTCACATTTTTCATAAAAGTTTCCTCGATGTTCATTTTACCGCTAGCTGAGCAGCTTGGTTATAACACTACTGTAAATTAATGGGAGCAGGAAGAGAAGAAACCAGAGAGATTTTAGAGGAATCTGCAGGTGGACCCAGTGTCATGGGAGCAGCAGACAGCAGTGGGTACAATACTGCAAAAAAAAAAAGTCTGAAATGTTATTCTGAGTGCAACATACGGAGCAAAAATGTGTTATAAAACATGCAGGGCTTCTTAATGTATAATATAAAGATAAAGTCATTAGTATGGTTAATAACTCCGAAAGAATCACATCATTTTACATAACTGTGAAGTTACATTTAGTTACGTAGTCGTACTATTAATAATTGTTTTTAATAAGACATTAAAGGCAGACAGGGATGAGGCAGATCCAGTGAGGGGGTGGATGGAGAGGATTTCAACCTCCGGGTCCATAACCGAGGCAGGACCAGTGGAGGGGGACGGCACCGGGACATATGAATGCAGAGATGATTGCTGCAAGGTGATTTTTAGACCTTTGATTTTCACTTATTTCCCACAGAAACTACAATTTTCAACTGATTGCATCTCAGTTTGTTGTTGTAAGTCTGGAGACTAGTACACTATTATGTATCATGTAGAGAGTTTGCTTATACATAAAAAAATACCCCCCCCCCCCACCAGACACCATCAGGTCAGCTGGCCTGAATCATGTGACTCCCAGCCCTGAATATGCGTGACCCTTGACCTTTCATGGGCAATTTTTTTAAACAAAAAAATTGTCAAGGAGGACCGAAGGTTTCCTCAGGAATGAAAAGCAAGGAACAGACACCCTTTAAAAAGTAGTTAAAGGTTAGATTGTGTCTCAGAGCCCGAACCCAACCGGCAGCGATGCGTTTAACGGCGCCGGCGGATTCTCCCTTTCCGCTTCCCAGCCTCCCGCCGGCGGTGAATTATGTAACGTTCCCGTCGAATTCTCATCCACGCGGCGTCCGTCAGCCAGGGCAGGCGGTGGGAAAGCGGGGGCGTGATTGAGTTGGGAATGAAGCATGGGCAGAGAGCGGGTTCGGAACCCCGCTGGCCTCTTGACCCCCCCGCCCCCCCGCTGCACCATACTGTGCATACTCAACGACCTGCTCCCGCTGCGCGGTTCTGCGCGGGTGCTGGGGAGTTTCTGCTGCTTGCATCATCCCCCCGTCTTACTGTTTACCGAGAATGCGTTATTTTGCTGGCCGCCCCACGCCGCCCGCAGTGGCGTGTACACGCTAACAGCCGGATTATTCCGTGCGTTATTCCACAAATAAGGAGCCGGGAAAAGCAGTCAGCTGGGAGAAGAGCAGGCAAATTCCCCCCAGAAGAATCACAGAGGAATAATCATCCTGATTATAAACGCGATTCGTGGCCACATCCGCGAGCCGAAATCATTCTGGTCACGCAGTGATGGAGCCACAGGCTGTAATAACCTGACATCTACACCCTGCCTCAGACAGACAGACTCCAGTCGCCAAAGTAAATGCCCTCCCCTGTGAAATCAGCCCGACCAGATAAAACAACAATTAACTAATTAGTCGCAGGATTAGCGCTCCTCATTAAGCCGCGACTCGCTCAGCTAATTGAGTACACCTCCTATTTACTTGACCGTCTCTCCAGTCAGTGGTGTTCTGGCCCAGGTTCTGCAGCCCGGAAAGCTGATCGCCACAGGTGCCTGGCCGCTCTCGCCCCAGACGAGCAAAGCCATGCCGTGTGGAGGGTTTCCCGTTGTCTGCTTTTGTTCTTTCGTCCGTCCATCCATCCATCCATCCATCCGTTCATCTATTCACTCTAACTGTGACGAAGCAGATTCCCGTGCAGGTCGGGCACTGGAGGTAGGCCGTCCCCATAAACCACAGCCGTCCTTCACTGCACGCTACACTGCACATCTTTCACTCCAGCTATGGGAGCCACAGGTGATACTGCAACTGTATCTGAGGCTATTGGCTTACAGCAGATTGTTTAAATGTTTAAAACTGGCTTCTCCCCAGCTGGTTTGAGTTTACTGCAGCTGATACCACCTTCCGCAAACCTTGCATCACACATCCCCTTGATTTTTAGATTTTCTTTTAATAAATAGCCTGTTTTTATATGACGGTACAGTTTTGAGGCTGCTGTATTTTTTCAGCTCGAGGCCCCACAGGAAGAGGATGTGTGTGACCTTGGGGGGGTCCTGATCTCACGGTGACCACTGCCTGCCACACCCTCAATCATCACACACACACACACACACCACCCACTTGATGGTAAAAGATCCAGTTTGCTAGTGCAAAATGACCAAGGAGAGAGTTACCAAATTAAATGAATGTGTATGAACTGCTATTTGTACAGTGATCACTACAAATCAGTTAATGTATAAGACTTCTGGAATCCAGCCCCCCCAAGTTATTTAAAAATGTTTCGTTCCCCAGTATGGCTGAGTTACAGTGAGAGACAGGGGCCTGTAAGCTTGTTCCAGCGACGGTGCCGCCGTCTGGGTTGATGTCAATCTTGTTCCGGAGCCTTTCTGAAAGTGGGGGCTCGTTGGAGGGTCCCTCCAGGGGGGGTCAAGGTGCAGGGGGACCAGTGCTTCATTAGACACGCCGCCTCGCATCCGCGTGTGCCGACGGGGGGCCAGCTGGGAGCCGGAGGCCACTGATCCAGTGCCGTGTGCTGCTTGGCTGACGGTCCCCAGGCCCCCACCCCCGACTCCACCCCTGGCCAATCACAGGACACCGTCACCGCCAGAGACACAGTGCAGCCAGAGTTTCACGGCCGAGGGCGTCTGACAAATCATTCATATCAACGGTCCATTTCAGTTTAGGTTTTCGCTCTCGCATCGCAGAGTTAATCTGTAACGTTACTAAAGAAGTGCAAAAAAAAACTGCAGCATGTGAATCAGGGGTCCCAGCAGAAATACAGCAAGGTCACGAAAGGCATTTAAACTGTAGAACTGTCATTCCACACCTTCTGGTAGTTTTATATTATGGCTATTTGCAGACTTGTTTTGGGAAAGAACATCAGACTGATCAATTTTCCTTAGTTTATATTTAAGCCCTATATATAAATTTCTTACCTCCACATAAATTATATACATCCTAACTGCCAATCTATTTATGCATTTAGAGGTAAAAGGACAAAGGGGGGCAAACTGCACCCCCAGGCCCATAGGTGGCAGGCTTGTGCACCTTATTATCTGACCAATGAAGCTGTGATGGGTCAAATCGTTAAGAAGCAAACATGTAAACATGCATGCGGAAAGCGACACCCAGTCAGAGGTGCAGAGCTGTCAGGGACTAATGCGTCCTGCTCTGGGAGCATGTCGTCCGTCAGTGCATGCAGCACATGCAAGGCCCAAGACGCGCTGGCCAGCAGCGCATGACATGTGCAGCATAGCAACGCTTGGGGATAATTACCGAGATGTTTCATCATGCGAACAGAAGCCACACACCTGCATCTGCGAGCTTTTCCGTAAGCTGTAGATTTAATCGCTGAATTAAGGTGAATTCTGTTCAGATTAGGCCCCGAGAAACCTGATAACGTGTGCCTACGTTTAGATCGTCCACTAAATCACTTAAGTCACCAGCCATTTGAAGATCAAACGCAATAAACAGAGATAAACATGGACTGTAGTACAAACTAAATTCATGTCTAACTCACAAAACAGTAAAGCAACAAGAGTAGAAATGTACCTGCACACTATGAGAGAAATACTATAGCTTGTATACTACTGGAAAAAAACGTGAACTTCCCCAAACTCATTAAATCATCAGTGAAACGTGCCAGAGGTGCTCAGTAATTCAGCATTTAGGTAAATCACACACGCACACGGGAGCGAGCCGCGTCTTTCCGTGTCATTACCGCGTTCCTGAAATCAGCATTGGCCGCTAACAGCGTTATAACACATTGCTGCAGCATCCAGTCAGGAATGTAGGTCAACAGGCTTCGGCTCTTTATTATGTTGGGGGATCGTGCCAATGCAGCCTGTGTCAGAAAACTCATTCACCCCCCCCCCTCCCCCGTTGAGGCGGGGGGGGGGGGGGGGGGGG
>JAODJU010000138.1:3804369-3831857 GCA_026776725.1 Gnathonemus echidnorhynchus | reverse complement strand
GGGAACCCCCCCCCCCCCAAGGAAAAGCCCCCCACAGAGGGGTCTCTCCCAGAAAGAACAGAAGCTGTTTTTCCCTCAGTCACTCCAAAGTGTAACTCATCACCCACTCAAAATAATTCTTATTCTCAGAAAGGAAAACGTAGAAATGAAGCTTTATCCCTTTATCCATCCATCTTCTACCCTCTTATCCCTGCCACGGTTACCGGGAAATGAAACTTAATGAGATTCATGGCTGATGCAATATACCTGTATGGTGGCATCAGCTGACCTGCCCGCAAGGACGCTCCTGATGCCACAACCGCCACTGATCCAGAATTCCCTGGCACACACACCGGAACGGGCCCCCGGACATCCCAAACACGGCGGCGCTCGTTCGGTGGCTAATATAATCCTGCTTGGTGCGGAGGGGCGGTCGAGGATGGGCGTGGGGGGGGACAGGAACAGCTGCGGCGTGGCTCAGCCGCACGAGCCGGCTTGGCGGCACAGGGGCACATGCCCACCACGGCTGTCTGCCCGCCCCGGCAGTCAGGGGCTTGGAACCGTGCCAAATGTCACCGCGGGTGAACCGAAGTGAGGGGGTTGAGCATAATTCCCAGGGAAACCATAGCTAAGGGCCAGGGCAATAGTGCGCAGTGGCGCCGACGATGGGGCAGAATGGTTCAGGGGGCCTTGGAAAATGGCAGCATTTCGGGGGTGGCAGAGCTGAATTTGGTCAGCTGGCTGAGTGAGATTTTAAATTTGAGACAAGTCTCCACACACATGCACACGCACTTACAGGCATGCAGCAGCTTTATTACCTTGCAAATAGTCTGTAGGGTTTGCAAACTACCTCAATGTTCTTGATGTAATTAATTTTAGGTTTATAATGGAATAATATAGATTTGTCGTAAGATTTCTTGTGTGAGTGCGAGAGTGTGAAAGCGTGAGAGTCACGGCAGACGCCTGAGAGCTCGCAAACTCGGCCCTGGTGATGCATCACGCAAAGATTCCTGCGTCCCCAACACCAAGCAGGAGACGTAAATATCCTGGTGGGAAGGTCCTGCAGTGACAGGATGTCTGCTTTTCACATCACTGCCGCTGTTCAGATAAGGAAGAAGGCATAAGAGGCTGGTCAATGGCCACGCAAGTGACCCCAGAAACCGCAGCACCGGCAAGGGGAATCACTGACAGCCTCGTGCAAAGAAAGCTGTAACGGCATGGAGATGCAGCGAGATACCGCGGGATTTACCGCCGCCGGGACATTTGCGAGGAATCAAGCGCGCAGATCTGTTCACGCTACAGCTATTTACACAAACAACGGCTCATGTGAGACCATCGTCAGTTTGCAGGAAACACCCACAGGAGGAAATGACATGTAATTAGATGCTAGGGCACTGGGAGACGAGCGTTAGCATTAACATAATTCGACATCGGAAACAAACACGCGTTTGCGTGTGGTGCTCATCCTGGGATTAACCTCCAGCAAGAGAGTCGCGCCGTTTTCGGGGCCGGTTCTGCCTGGTAGATCTCTAGATCAGAACCTGAAAAGGAAAAAGGTGACGCCTAAACTCGTGTCCTTCCACACTCTATTGGCTTTTCAAATTCTATGCTGGACGCTGCGCCTCAGAGAAGATGCAGGGATTGCCGGAGGGATTACATCTCAGATGCACTGGGACTATCTGGGAATACGCGTTTGTGGCCATGGATGGAGAGCTGCGGTCTGACCTGCTCAAGATGGCAGCCGCCTCGACCCTCACCAGGAAAAGAGAGAAGAGATGGTATGTTACAACGCATTGTGTAATCACGCCACATTATGTAATAACACGAAAAATTTAACAGATTTTCACTTGATTATGTAATAGCACCCATGTTTTGTAATAATCTGTAGCATTCTGTTGTAGCTAGAATGCAATATGTAATAAATTTCCCTGCAATTTGTAATAAATTATTAACTTATTGCAGTGGCTATAACAAAATGCGGGCACTTTTTAATGAAGAAAATGTAATACTGTGCATTATGTAATAAACGACCAAGATGGATGTCTTCATTGACACTTTAAGTTATTACATATCGTGGTATTATTACATAATGCGTTGTAACATGGTACCTACAACATGGAGCACATCGGCAAAGGTGCACATATGATCGATGAGTTCTGCTGTCCCAAGAATGGTCCCAGATTTCGCCACGAGCCCAGAAGGAAGGCGGGGGCCAAACAGGCCCAGAAGTCCACACCATAATCCACCTGACCCAACCTCACAGAGGATGACAGCACCCCTTGTGGCATTCATCGCAATAGTGAATTCTGACGGACATTTCGAAAAATGCCTACATGGTTTTCTTCCCCCACAATGAAAACATTTTGCCACGGACACATTTCTCCTTGTACGGACAGGGTGCTGATCTTTGGTCACCTGCCCGAGTGACAGCTGGCTACTTGAGGTAACTATAGAAACATGGACCCAGTGACAGGAAAGGGACGGAGATGCCATCAAGGTCCAAACACTTAATCTTCATTCACTGGTAAAAGTTATTCCGATTATAATACCAATCCACAGGCACTTCAGCAGGTACAGAAAGGAGGTTTAACACTTTCAGGAACACCGGACATGTTATGATAATGTCCTCCAGTCTGTTTAAAATCACATTATTCTACTTAATAAAACAGACGTCTCAGATGCTTGATGCCAAGTAGCTAAAGGGCATTGTGAAGTGGTGCCAAAGCCTTTGATATTACAGTTACGACAGGATTGATTACGCCGCGTTACGTCACTGTAACGCATGCAGAAATTTGACAGCCGGCCTCAAGCCCGAGCGGCACCAGCGAGCGACCAAACAGCACTGGGCCAGCAAAAACCAGAATGACGGTGTGCTGGGTGTGGAAAGTGCTGTCCGAGAAACCACTGCACCAAAACACGAAAAGGAGCAATAGACACAGAGAGGGGCAAAACTGGACCAGGGGTATGATTCTTGCCCCAGGCTCTTGTGTGTGCAGTTTGCTTGGGTTTCCATCATGGGTCTCTAAACTGACCATAGGGGGCGTGTCCTAAAAGGCTGGACAGCGTCCCGTCCAGGGTGTTCCCAGCTATCCGCCCTGTCTCCTGGGATAGGCTCCAGGTCCAGAGGAACCCTGTACTGGCAAACCAGCTATGGATATTAATGGAAGCGTACAAATGAATTAATAAACAGCTACACATAACTGCAGGTCTACAACGTTACCTTAATGGCTTTTTATAGTAAGGTGCTAATTAACTCGCTAGCATGACATCGTTTCATGGCAACCGCCTTCCTCTTAATGTTACACATCACCAAGGACTTAATTCACAGGCGGAGACGGAGGCATTTGAATGAATTTATTCATTAACACACTCCACAGCAATAAAAAAAAAAAAACTGGATCCATGATGTATTTTTGTGTCATAACCCGTTTATAAAACCAATAAAGTCCGAATTTCAATGCCGTGTCACAGGTGATGAGTTGTCTAACAACACCCTTAAGCTGCAACAATCCGCTCGCATTTATTTGCTTTAAGTGATACCAAATAAACTGGATTTAAATAATATGGTACAACTGGTACAACCCCTCAATTTGAGTATTTACTTCCCAAATCAGTATTATCGAGTGCAGACTGTGCTATTTGCAACTCAGTACAGCAAACTGGCCAATTCTCCACCCCCCTCGAGGAGTATCAGCTGATGCCTTTTCCTAGGAACACTGGGAGTCTGGGGATCAGCCGGCCCGTTCCTGCCTCCCTCCGTCTGGCCCGTCGCTCTCATGGTGGTGTCTCCATCGAGGTCAGCCTCCTCGCTGGCTCCTCCTCGCTGGCTCCTCCTCGCTCCCAGAGCCGCTTATCCGTGGATCCTCGGTGCCACATGAAGGACGAAGCGTGACGCGCTCACAGGGAATCCAGAGAGTCCGCTGGCCGCCGACTGTGATCCCGGCAAAACGCGGATCTTATTTCTCCCCGACGCCACATCGGCGTCTCTCAGTGCCATATCCTGCTGCGGTAAACAGGAACCGTGCGGGGAGCGGCACACGGAACCAAGATTAACCTATAAGGCACTTATGGCTCAGGCCGTGGAGTGAAAAAAGTGACAAGAAAATTGGTCTAGTGTCTATGACAAAACTAACGTGCACAGGACTGCCATCCAACTGGTCAGTGAGTTTCCTTTAAGAAAACACACAAACACACACACACACATTTGTATTCATCTCTTTGTGGGGACCATCCATTCATTTCTACAGGGATAACCCTAATCCCAGCAATGACACCCTTAACCCCTGCCCAGCCCTAACCTCACCCATAAGTAACCAAACAAAATACAAGACTTTTGGTATTTTTAGTTTTTTGAATGGTCATAGATTTTTATAAAATTGAGATTCCCCTTGTGGGCCCTCAAAGAATGTCCCCACAAGGTAAACATTTACAGGATTTACCTACATTATGGTGTAATCTGGTCCCCACGTTGTAAAAGAAGACTTAAAAAATGAGGATAACGTCAGTCTGTGCATTGTCAGACTGCGCAGTCTGTGCATTGTACAAAGGTGCTATAAGTATCTGCAGAGCTATACCCATCCACCACACACAGAACCTACTGTGGCTCTGAGAGCAAGAGATGTAATCTGACTGCTCTGGCTGCCAATGCCCAGCCTTCATTCTGATAAATGAGCCAGCGATCAATCATAGCATCAGGGTGTGTGTCACATGGTTTCGCTGTCCACGGCTCATTTATTCATTCAGGCCGCAAACGCGTCCTCGCCAAAAATCAACATTTGTTTGATTGTAAACAAACGTTTGTTTACAATTTTTAGAAAAAAATAACTATCAATTGTGATCTTGTTGAAAAGTGAGACACCAAATGTAATTTGAATCTCTTGAAGGATTGCAGACGGTTTCTGCATCTGCATATTCTGACGTGAAGACAAATCCTGTAGGCTGCATCTAAAAACAGATAAAATCAGAGATTTTGGTGCCCCTACTATACCGCCCATAGCCAGACATTTCACTGCAGCAGCCTGTGCAAACTGTCCTCAGTACTGCCTACATTTTGTTTCTAAAAAAGAAGCAGGAGCCACTAAATCGCAAAAGAAAAAACAAAGCTGTAATAAAATGGAAATGTTCCAAGACCGTTTACTGCCCGGGCTGTCGGAGAAACTGATGGCAAGATGGCAAGAGATGCAGAATTGGGGGGGTTTGGGGGGGGGCACACATGCCAGACGGCACTTCAAGATTGACCAGTCTCATAGCAGGTCCCAGAAACGTGAAACTGGGGGCGTATCTGAGCGCATCGCTGCTCTGAACTTGTCTGACACACTTCTGCTCCCCCGCACTCGGCCCCCACGGCCACAGCTGGGCCGCATGCTTTACCGACTAAGTTCTCCGGTAATTTTGCATAAATGAACAAAACCGCCCTCCCCCCGGCTACCCATCATCCCACATCTCGGGGGTGTCCCTTGCACTTCGCGAGAGCCCCTAATGAAGTGGAAAGATGGCGGCAGTGCGCCCGGACTTCAGCGCACTGATTAACCTGATTAAGGAACATGCCGTCCGCGCACTCGTACCTGCAGCGGCCACAGCGGAGCTGTTTCTCAGACTGTTTGAAGGACGTGTGCAGCTCAAAGCCGGGAAAAGAGTGACGAGAAGTGTTATAATGGTCTATATCGGGACAGAAATCTGCATAATTTATGCAGAGAGGTTTGTTTTAATAATCAGACAGATGGAACTCAGCAGAAAAAACACTCACACTTAAGGGTCAACAACAGGTTTCAGATCATTACAGTTTAGGGCCCTGTTCACCAGAATAAGATTATTATGGGGTTTTTTTTTAGAGACTATAGTGAAAAGGAACAACAGATGTCAGACAAGTTGAGGGTAAGAAAAAAATAAACTTAAAACTTGTTTCCATTTCTTAGTCATTTTGCTGACAACAGCGGCCAGCAAAACGGATGAAGAGGAGCCTGACAAAACGTAAGAATTTAACACTAATTAAAAAAACGACTGCGAAAAAGGCGAGGGGTTAAAAAACAAAGTCAAAATTAAAGAGATGCACCAGCCTGAGCCGCATATGAGGATGTGACATGGGCGAGTGCTGCAAGGCATGCTGGGGCACCGTGACCTTTGCTGGCGAATGTTATTAATATGTGTACAGTATCGGAAAAGGTTAACGAGGCCACACCAGGCGAATCGCAAGGAAACGCAAGGATTATGCAATTCCAGAAGCTACAAGAAAAAAAAAAACAAAACAGACAGCTAACGTCCTAACATCAGTCTAACGTAAGGATGGTGAAATAAAGAATCACATGAAGACACGAACCGCGAGCAAAATGAAAACACACGTTTAGCTAATGGCCACCTGTTCTTAGCGGCACAGGAAAGCCGCCGCGGTTTTTACAGAAATCCACACCTCCAGCTTGCCAAAAAAAAGGGTGGGTGCACTTGCGTTTCCCAGGTCGGCTCTTAACTGACTAGGGTGACTGCACAAACCACAATGACATTTACGTTAAAAAAAGCACCAGTTCAGGAAACCTGTGCCTAACCTCAAAACTTTATAAAAAAGAAAAAAAGAAAACAAAATTGCATTATTGAGCGTCCTCAAAACTAACTAGACAAGCCAGAGTTGCTTAGTAGTCGACGAATGCAAATCTTGGAAAATAAGTACGACAAATGGCGGGTGATGTTGGGGAGCGGCTGCTCGCTCACTGCTCGGGACCGACCGGGTAGCTTTGCACACGTGCGTTTGATTGCTCACAGCCCGCGGGGAATGATGGCCAGGCTCCGAAGGGTCACGGCAGCATTCCAGCCTCCGAGGCTGGCGGGATTCCGACGTTACTGCCGACCTTTCCCTCCTGGAGCAGTACATGGTGCGTGACCCTCAGCAAGAAAAACAAAAATGAAAGGGACCCTCCACTACCTTCACTCCTGGACTGAGATTGGCGATAAGACGGACTGCCCGCCCCTCCGCAGAAAGGACTTCCAAGTTAGAAACCGAGTTGAGGACTCAGCCAGGGGTGAGTCTCAAGTGCCATTACGGGAAATCGGTTCAGGGGGTCCGATCCATTTCTCGGCGGACAATCGGCGATAAATAGCTTGCTCTCTGCCCAGAACAATTCCGGAGAATTCCACATCGCTGATACGTGCCACGATTTCCCATGAAAGTATGCCTTCGATCAGATGGGCAGCGGCCAGTCTCTCAGCAGTAGAGCCGGTGGCCTGGAGCCCACTTCCCGCACACGCTCAGAGAGCCATACACACTCGGCACGGGAGGTGAAGGCATGCCCAGCTGACGGAAGACGCCCCTGACACAGTCCGGATGTGACCCCAAGCCCCCCTCCCTGACATGTCCGACCGTGGCCCTGCCGCCCCCTCACCCCTCAAGGTCCGTCCACGGGCCCCCGGGTCACTCTCGTTCAGCAAGTCGCATCAAAAGGCCCCAAAGTGAGGGCTGGCTGGGGCACAGTTGCGGAGAAGCCTTGTAAGCAGGGCAGAACCGGTGGGGGGGCAAATGAGGCAGAATGTCCAGAGTTCCAAACTGCGGCAAAGCTGGGAAGACTCATGATGAGGCTCTTTTCGGAGCAGCGGCAGTGGAGGGCCTATACGCGCGAAGGTAGACAGACAGTGAGAGAGGTAGGCAGAGAAGGAGACAGGCTGGCAGGCAGAGAGAAACCCAGAAGGGGAGTCAGAGAGACAGGCAAAAAGATTGCCAAAAGATTGATTTGCTTGCCAGATTTAGTAAGAATCATAAACACGTTACTGGTCATATAAATAAAAGGCTGTGTCCCATTTTGATGACAGTCGATCCCCCAATAACTAACAAAATGACGTATTTATCCTCCATGGTTTTGGTGTGGTGGGGCAGTTTTGTATGAAATTATTAGAGATACACCAATTGCAATTTTCTTGGCCGATTCCAATTTCCGATATTTTTGTAAGTGTAATCTTACGATACTGATTTTTGCAGATTATGATTTTCTTTCCAAGAACTATAATTGACAGCATATACAAACAAAAATCTGCTTTTCTTCAATGCAAAATTTTCTTTTCATTATAAAAGAAATTGTTAAACTTTAAAATTTCCCCCAAAAAAGTTAAAGGATCTCTCAGTTAAACAAGTTTCAAAATAAAGTGCTGTAACTGGAAAGAATTACAAATAAAAGTAAACTGAAAATGAGTTGTCGTACACCCAACTTTATCTGACATGCTTTACTTTTCCAAACAAGAGCAGGTGCAACAGATTTAAATAACAAAACAAATGTCAGTTGCTTATATCATTTTCCAGAATGTTTAGATTAACCAGATAACAGATCAACCTTTTTCTTTTTTTTTTACTCATCTTAAATTAATAAATGTCCACAGGTCACAAAACTCCAAATAAAACTAAAGTGTACTGTACTCTTCCAAATAATAGATGGTTGGTAATATTATTAATACCGAAACTGCATGTTATGCACATACAATTCTTACATTACAAGTGAGCAAGATTAAGATCAGGCTTTTTCATATCTTCATACTGTACGGAAATTATAGCACAGGGGATTAAAGTTTCGCTAAAACATTATTACTCTCATAGGAAAAAACCTTAGCTAGCTTTGCAATTTTAATGATTATTCCTTTTCAATATCATATAGTGTACGCTGAATAATCAGTTTAAAGTTCACCTCCAA
Source organism: Gnathonemus echidnorhynchus (assembly GCA_026776725.1). Classification (NCBI taxonomy): domain Eukaryota; kingdom Metazoa; phylum Chordata; class Actinopteri; order Osteoglossiformes; family Mormyridae; genus Gnathonemus; species Gnathonemus echidnorhynchus. Next base: position 3,823,215 of record JAODJU010000138.1, on the reverse strand, counting down.
CGTTTCACCACGTTTTCATGCTGGTTCCCCGCGGTTTACTTCGGCTTTACATGCATTACAAATTGCAAGCTTTGTGTCGCCTTCACTCACAGTGAAGAACTTCCATGTTAACGGCATGTTATCATGTGGCTATGAGGCTATTGCCTGCGTCGCTGTGAGTATGACGCATGGCGCATGTCTAAAACAGATCAGTATCAGAAATTCATGAGACTGACCGGCTGGTCTCCGGTCCGAGCCGAGCACGCTGAAAATCAGCCAATTCCGGTCCCTGGCTGATCGATTGGTGCAAAAAATTACTCGAAGTATAACCTATGACCTTTTTGCATCTCCCATGCTTATTTAGCAAAAAGGTCCCAGTTCCTGTTGTGCTGTGGGGCAGCGACACACAAACAGGGCCAAGAGCTATAAAAGTTCCAGGGTCTTGTAAGCAGGGACCAGGTTCCGGAACTCCGGTGTGAAAGCACCTAGAGAGACAGACAGAGAGGGAGACAGGCAGGCAGACAAGAGCACAAACACAAAGACATAGCGCGAAACTCTAGATAAAGTGTCTCTCCTCGTACCCTGAAGCGGACGCTAGCGCAGGTTTCCCACCCAGGGAGATCGATGCCTATGGCCCGGGCTCTGGAGACGCAATCACCTCCTGCAGAGTGAAACCTCTCCTCGCAGTGCCCACCACTAGCTTTCCGATTAAATCTTCACAACACCAAACATCCACACTGACAGGATTACAAAGACCCACGACTGCCTATCAGACCAATTATCCATGTGTGAGAATTCAGACGCACTCTGTATTTAAAGAATGAACTGAACTTTAATAATATACAGCAGTAAGGGATACCCCACATCTCATAAAGGTAGGTTGTTTTTAAATACTTTAGGCATCAGAAATCCTATTTTCTGATGTGTTTACTGTCTGTTACCCTGTGGCGTGTGTGAGAAAAACCCCATTGAAAACATTTTCCATGGATTAATCAGGTACAAAACTCTCTCCCTCTGGTCAAATGCATTTATTGAACCCTTTGTGTAATTACCTGGATCTAATGGCCAAAGGCTGAGCGATGGTGTGGAAAATACAGGAGATGCTGGAGGGGTGCATTCCCCCTCACCGCCACTAGGGGCAGACTGTACACATGTTAATGGCCACTGCTGGAAGAAGGGGGGAAAAAATTACAGATTAGACAAAGCTTGCAGGGCTATTTACTAACAGGCTGTGAGGGGAAGAAAAGCAAGGTGCTTATTTTTTTCCAGAAGGAAATAAGGGGGAGGGGGTCAAAACAAACTGCCTAACCCTACACATCCAGGGGTCTGAGGCAGGATGGCCATGGTAGGGGTCCCCGTGACCCCGTCGCCATGGTGAGGCTAAACCCGCCATCTGCAAGCAGCCCAAAGTAGCACCGATCTTCAGCCGGCTGCGGGACCCCATGCCAAACATGGGCCTCGAAACACACCTGACATTCGCAAGGCTGCCTCTCGCACCGAATTTATGTCTCTATCCCCTGTTCACCTGTGACAGCCGTCGCCATTTACAAGAGTGGGTTAGCCCCCATGAACGTGCCAGTAATGCTACAACACACTCCCCAGCTTCACCCACAGCCAGGGGGGGGACCAAAACTGGGAGGACTGGGAGGTTAGCTGCTGTAAATATGCTGCTTTGAAGCTAACAGACCAATAAAAGCATTTTCATTTGTGATTGCTGAATTATACCAGTCATTTGCTTGGCAGACTTACACACTGGAAGCGTATTTTATTTTAAAACTTCAGCAGCGCTGGTAAAACACTTGTGGTTCATCACCAGCATCTTATACTGCGGGTCCTTGGGTTTAAACTTTAGAGATTTTGACCATTTTAAGACAAAACAAGAAAATATTCACCGGCCCCACGTGCGATAAATATTTCGATTGTTTGTAAAGTTTACTGAAATCTCCAGACAGATCAAATCAAAATGACCCCTTCTGAAAAGAGCACTGAGAGACCAAACACCCCCCCCCCCACACACACACACACACATTCACACACTGACCACAGCTTAACTCTGGGCTGGACACGCCAGTCAGCTGTCCTCGACCCGTCATCTACACGCTGTGTCTTTAATACAGCTGTTTGCCTCTCGCACAGCTGCAGTGACTTGGTGCCAACTGCAGGGTTGCAGTGAGGGCAGACGGGGGCCACACAAGCCATGCTCGCCCTCCGGGGCAGGGACCCCACTTAACGGCCTCAGTCGATCACCTCACTAAAACCTGTACCCATCCGGTTTCCCCCCCCCAGATATTTTAATGTCCTCTGAGTCCTGCCATCCGGCCTGGCTAAGAGATGGGAACACTGTTAGGGTACAGTGGGGGAGGTGGGTTGGGAGAGTCTGCCACAGCTGTCCCCCGCAAACACACAGAGGAGTTCACAGAGGTCACGACGGGAATGGGGTGCGACCTCCACAGGGATTACCAGTAAGGCATACCACAGCCCCCGCGGCCCCACCGGACAGCTAACTTGCTAACATACACCCAGTCGCCAGTAGACGTAAACAGGATGGGTCCTGTTCATCACGCTCACATGGAGGATTTTTCTGGAGGGGGGTTCAGTGTATACAGTGCCTTAAGCTGCTGGATGAGTGCCCCGAGAGATGTGTTAGCGTTAGGCTATTTTACTGGAGGGTTAGGGTTAGCGTTAGCGTTAGGCTATTTTACTGGAGGGTTAGGGTTAGCGTTAGGCTATTTTACTGGAGGAAATCTTCAGTTACGACTAGTACAGCAGCTGGGGTTCCTGGGGGGATTTGTGGCGAGCGACCTTCAGGGAACACAACCAAGCAACCTTCTGCACCATCAATTCCCCATCAAGAGGAATACTGAAAATTAAACTATTAGGGCCAGTTTCCCAAACAAGGATTAAGCCTAGTCTTGGACTAAATTGCAGTATCAATGGAGATTCACCATTGAAACTCAAAGCTAGTCTAGGCTTAGGCTTAATCCTTGACTGGGAAACTGGCCATTAAACTGTTAATAAATGAATACTTAGAATTAGGGGGTGAGGCTCAACAGGTTAAGACACCAGGCCAGTGATCAGAAGGTTACTGGTTCAAATCCTAGACTGAGTGATTCCACCATTGGGCCCTTAAGTAAGATCTGATTGCTCCAGCAATGTTTTAACCTGCTTCCTCAGTTGGGCATTGCTTTGGATAAGAAACATCTGCTAGTGTAGTTTAAAAATGTAACTTAAAAGTAGCAAGGACATAACAACCAGTTTATATAAAATAAAAAGACACTTTTAACTGGTCACTTTATTGTGAGATACTGCATATTTTACCTTTTTAATATTACACTGCTTACCCATTGAAGCTTTTTAGATAAAATCAAGACACAATTAATTCAATATATCAGAACGAACTGGCACTTTCCTTTAATGAACCGTAGGGGTCGTTTAATACAGCAAGCATCCACACGAGGACAGGGAGAGGACAAGTGACAAGGCTCGTCAAAGGCGTCAAGCAACTCGACCTGACAAATGTCACACTGAACTATTCGTACTATTTAAGGAAACTTTCACTCACAAACAGAGTGAAATAATTCTGCCTGCTACTGTAGATTTGACTCCACCATATCAAATTGTATCTATTTATTGATCCAAAGCCACATACATTTTTTTTGTGACAGCAAGGCTAGGATATCCCTGGGGCACTTGGCGGTTAAGGGCCTTGCTCAAGGTCCCAACCCTAAAACCACTCTGCCGACCCAGGGATTCAAACCAGCAACCTTCCAAACACATGCACAGCACTGGCCACACTGGGCCACACACACTCATGATATGAGACAAATAAAAATACGATATATATATATATATATATATATATATATATATATATATATATATTACCACTTTAGATAAGAGGTTGGGAGATTAGCTGAGAGATGTCAGAGATGCAGAAAGCCTAAATTATCCCTTTAATTGAATTATCTTTTAAGTTAATTAGGCATTAGTTCATTGAGGGTAGCAGAGAACAGTCTGACGAAGCCTGGCTGGTACGTATGCACTGTCGAATGTGCCCACAGAGCTTGTATAAGAGGAAGAGCGAGCAAGAGAGTGAGCGAGAGCGAGAGCGAGAGAGAGAGAGAACAGGGAGGATCTCTATCGGTTATACAAGTGCACTGAACTATTTGTGAACTGCAGCGGGGGCGGGTGTGACTATCCGTGTGCGTTTTGTGTTTTTTTTTTTCCTGTTCGAGCCAGACTGGCTGCCAGCACGAATGCGCCGGCGGCGTGTCCCTGAGAGACGGCGTCGCTGCCCACTTAAGGTGGCGAGGGTTTGAACACCTGGGCAAGGCGGCTGGGGCACACGACGCCAGGTGAGCTGGGATGTTAAGGATGACTGACGCATGCACACGCACCATAATCCACTGCAAGCAATACAACCCCGAGAATGCACTTCATGAATCAGAAACTGTTTGACAGCATTTGTTTAGTGACTAGGAAAAAACAATACAATACATAGGAATGTCTGTTCCACATTCTTCAAGAGAGGTAAGAACAAAAGGTAAAGCTGGGGGAGGGGAGATGAGGCTGGTTGCGATGACACTGGGGGCTCCCACTGTGGTCAGTTGGGTCTTCAGGCAACATAAGCAGGGTCTGCCACACAGGGACCAATTAAACACTACGAGAAACACAGTGAGAAGGGCCACATCGCTCTCAAGTCTGATGAGGAGTATTAGAAATAAAGTACATTTGAAAATGTTCTAATTTCTGGAGCAGTCAAGCAATTTTATACCCACAAAATTAGCACATTCCTATTGTTCTGTGCAAGAAAAATGTCTGTTCTGCTGGGATCGACACTGATGTAAGCCTGGTTTTCAGTCGTTTTTACTTTTCCAAAGGCATCGCTACTTAAAGAAGCCTGAGGATTAAGTACTGTACTCCTAAACAGGTCTTACTCTCTCTCTCTCACACACACACACACACACACACACACACACACACACAATCTGTGAGGTGCATACCAATATCACCCTATCCAGGACGGGCCCACTGCTTGATGCTAACGCCAGATAATACTCGCCAGCCAGTCGGGATGTAATCTCTAAATAGCTAGACAATGGCAGATTGGAGCAGCCAGAGAGAGCCACAGATTATTGCTGTTTCAGGGCTGACACACAAAGCATTTATGATGCCGATAAATTCCCTGACAGACAGGCCGCTAAACTCCATTTAAATACCGCATATTCCCACCGGACATCGACGCAAATTAAATTTAGGGAGGTTTTTTTTTTTTTTTTAAATGTAAGTCGACTGATAAAGTGCTCATCGAATTAACATATCTGGTAGGCAGTAGTGGAACCGCAATAGAACTGCTCTCAGAATCAGATAGTTAAAATAATTATAAACTCGCACAGAAAGCTAAAATGGGGGGTTTCTTAAAACGCATTCCCGGTGTGAGGCAATAAAGAAATCATTTCTTGCGGCTTCTGCGCATGGATAAGTCTGAGCGCACAGACGGGGCTTTTTACTTATCTCAGAGCTACAGGCACGGGGGAAGTAAAGACTGCCCCCCCACCATCCCCACCCTCAAACCCACCCCTATCCTGACCACACTGTGCCACAATCTGGAAGGTGGGCTGTCACAACAATCGGTGATGCTGGTGGGGCCTCATTTGTAATGCACCCCCACGCAGGCCTTATCGGGTGGGGGGACAACGAGAGGCGACACCACGTAGCTGCAGAATGAACAGCATATAAAACAACTTAAGATCCACGACATCCGCGGCTCCCTCCAAAACCTCCACTGCGCACGTGTGTGTGTTTTTGCAGGTCACCCAGGCCTATAGGACGAAGCCAGTATCTGAAATTACGTCTCAGGATAACAAATGGAGAGAGTTACAGTCGAATCCAACGTCCAACAGAGCTTCAGACGTCACAAACTCAGAAAAGGCAGCATTTAATTGCTAGTCATGCAGTCTCTCGCTCCATCGCCAAGACACACATACTTGTTCAGCGCTAGTTTTAGCATATGCTAAACCATTACCACAAAATTAACTTATTATTCATAGACGCGACATGTTACAATGGGAAACTGGCACATGCAGAATGTTAGTGCAGTTGTGTGTATGTGTTGTGGGTTTTTGATTAAGCAATAGGTAAAACGGGGCGTTCCCAAGGGAGACTGCAAAATCTTGGGAGAGTAAATATATGTACAGAAAAGAGCCCTGCTATTTATCAAGGTGGATTACAAGTGCAGTAAATTTGTTTATAACACAGGGAAGGCAAGTAGTAAACCCAGCTGGAAAACAGGCTGCCTTAATTGTCAAAGTTTAATGTAAAGTGAATATATTAGTTGCATGGAGGTATGAACATTTTACTTGAAAGACTTTCAGTTTCATCTGGGGGAGAGAAATAATCTTGCATCACCTGCTCCATAGTGTGTTAAAACACCAACCACAGAGGCAGAATTAAAAAGGGGACCGAATGGTGATTAAATGTACACATTCGAAAGGAAAATTAGGTCATTTAAAGAAACAAAAGCAGTGTGTACTCCCAACAGAGACTCCTCACGAACGAAGGCCACCGCCAGCCACTCCTCCAACAGGTGATGCAGTGCTTCAAAGCTGACATCCCAGGTGCCTGCTGGATGAAGATGCTGCCTGACTGGAGTGCAGGAGCGGCGGATCCTGCTTTTGGGAACTTCTCGTTGGTGGTACGAACCAGAGATTTCTACCAAAACGTCATGGGGGCGCCCTAAGTATGTCATCAGGAAGCCTCGTGGGAGGGGAACAGCAAGGTGACCTGTGCTGAAGCACTCGGGAGCCAGACATTGATCTGGATTGTTCCAGGGAAATATCTTTTTCATCCATGACAGGGTGGGAAAACGTGCTTTGGATAAGACTTTTGGCCAACAAAACGTTAATGTAACGCAATGAAGACCAAGCATTACAGAAATTTCTGATTTCCACTGGATCCCTCTGTATAATAACTTTTTCCAAAATCGCGCATTAAACACACTGATTTGTTGCTCCTTTTGCCCCATCTGAGAAAATCCACTCCTTCGCGCTAAGGGATGTTAATTTCTCACCACGCCTTATTTGCGGTGCCCGCTAATCCATCCATCTTCAGCCACTGCTTATCCAGTCAGGGTTCCGCTAATCCAGAACCTTATCCTGAGAAGCGCGGGTCGGCAAAGCTGCATGGAATAAGGATTGAAGTAACTGGAGACGTCTGGTGCGCGGAAGCGCGCGCGCACGCGCGAGGAGCGGGACGGCCAGGGGTCTCTGAAGTGACGACGCTCGCAGGCAGTGGTGCTGTGCTGCTCTACAGTCGCCAGCGTGAAAGGAAAAGACGAGTCTCAAAGGGATCTTTATGGGTCATTGTGTCCTGCATTTCAGAACAAAACAACACAATGAGGATTACATAGACACAGAGCAATCTAACAGGACCCAAACACCTATCCTACACAACTCACTGAAGGGCAGCTCATGAACAGCAGCAGCCCTGTCAACACAGAGAGAGAAATAAATGTGAGAAAGCAGTAAGATGCCTGTAAACATGTTACACTTCCCATTGCCTGGAAGAGTTCCTGTTTGAATCTATTCTTGATTTCATGTTTTTTTTTCACCCAAATGGAGGAATCTGGAAATGACTCAATATGTTTTTTTTTATTTTTTTGTTACCAGTATGACTTCATCCAGTGGAGAGTTAATACAGACAAAGCAACCAGTGTTCAGATTTTAAAAGGTTTATCACATTTACGGTTTAATACCATGAAAGTGAGGACGGGCCCTGTCACAAAGCCAGCTGTGATCTTCATTCCATGACACTGACTGTGTTCAGCAGTCACCCTTGACTATGCCGAGCTGACCATGACTGCAAGATGACTAAACTTCAATCAACCACTCAAAGCATCCTTTATCATCATTTGCTGGTTTGCACAGCTGTTGTAATCAGGTATTTATAGGTATGGGTGTAAATCAGGCAATAAGAACACCTGTTACTTAGAAATACATTTTTAGTCATTTCCACCACAGTCATTTTTAAGACCATTGACAAGGTAATACAAACAAATCAAGTCAAGTGGAGCTTTATTGTCACACCAACCATATTCAGTACACTGCAGACAGCAACATGAAACAACAGACTGCGGCGCTACATACTGGCCTATACTTACATATACCCCAGACTGTGGTGCTACATACAGGCCTATACTTACATAAACCCCAGACTGCGGCGCTACATACAGGCCTATACATACATATACCCCAGACTGTGGCGCTACATACAGGCATATACATACATATACCCCAGACTGCGGTACTACATAAGGCCTATACACACATATACCCCAGACTGCGGCACTACATACAGGCCTATACACACATATACCCCAGACTGCGGCACTACATGCAGACCTATACATACATATACCCCAGACTGCGGTGCTACATACAGGCCTATACATACATATACCCCAGACTGCAGTGCTACATACAGGCCTATACACACATATACCCCAGACTGCGGCACTACATACAGGCCTATACATACATATACCCCAGACTGCGGTGCTACATACAGGCCTATACACACATATACCCCAGACTGCGGCGCTACATACAGGCCTATACACACATATACCCCAGACTGCGGTGCTACATACAGACCTATACATACATATACCCCAGACTGCGGCGCTACATACAGGCCTATACATACATATACCCCAGACTGCGGCGCTACATGCAGGCCTATACATACATATACCCCAGACTGCGGCGCTACATACAGGCCTATACATACATATACCCCAGACTGCGGCGTTATATGCAAGCCTATATGTACATATACCCCATAAGAACATCGACACGCATTGTCAATGCCTTAAAGAACTTAATAGTAAATTTTTTAGTACTCTTCATTTGCAGTACACCATACAATACTATTTCAGAATAACTTAGTCAATGGAAATAAAGCAGGTTGCTTAATTTCCATCTGTACAGAGATACTCATTCTTGATGATTCAGATAGCCTGCACTTGGGCCCATTTAGACGGCTGGATGTTGAGAGCAAAGCTCAGATTGCAAAGCTCACTTTAAATTCAGCACTTCCCCTTCTGGATTTTAAACTCTAGTTTAAATCCGGTTTCTCAACCGCTATCACTTTCCGTCTTTATATATACAGCAGTGAAACAGCAGTCTACCTATTTATGATCTCCAATAAAAATTCAAGTCGCTATAACGATTTATGTTCAATTAGAACATAATTAGAATAGACTCTCTGCAGAAATATTCCAAAATTAGCATATTTCCCAGAATACATTTGCAAGGAGTGCATTAATCTTAAAAATGCCTCTGGTTACATCTGAAAAGAACCCCACTGTTTTTACGAGACAAGAAGACCTAGTAAGAAAGAGGATAATTTAATTTCCTAAAATACGCAAAACATGCAGTACTATCAACAAGAACATTAATCGTTCAATTAAAACGTTTGCTGGCTGTTTTACATAAAGACGGAGCGGTCTCCATGGTATTCATAAACATGTCGGGAGAGGATTGTAAGAATACTCCATGTAAATTCATTTGACAACATAATTGCCATATATGCCTAAAAAATAAACGCAACTACTTAACAGCGAGCAGCAGCACGAGAAAGGGACTGCGCGAGGCGGGAGGGGTGCGTCCTGTAACCTGATTGGCTCTCGATGACATCACCCTGGACGCGCGCTCCGTTGCCCACATGTCGTCACCGCTTTCACTGAGTTGAGCTTAATAACTAAAAGGTTTCGACGTCTACGAGAATCGCCGAAATGATGGGCATCGCTCCACCCCCGATCTCGAGCCTATGCAGCCATGAATGTACGAGAGGCTGGAAAAGCCAGCAAGTTGTGTCTTCATGCAAGCGGCATCTCTCCTCTGCCAAAGTCAGGGACGCTGTCCAGCTCCGACCTTGCTGAAGAACATCGTCCCACTAACACAAGCCAGCCAACATCACTAGGCTCCGGCAGGCTGAATACAGTTTAACACGATTTTTTAAAAGCCGGCAAGATCCTGTAAATGTATAGATCGTTCTCAGCAAGGCGAAGGTGGGCGCGCTAAGCGATTCGTTTATTTTTCTGAATAAAAACTACGCGGATATCACGCCGTCCAAGAAGGAGGCAGGATCAAGGCAAACACACATTACTCTCCTTTAAAGGGAATTTAATTTCGATGCACAGACGTATGTGTTATCTACCTTTAAAAATATAAACGAAGCCACATAAGTGCCCGAGTTTATAAGACGAGCTGGGAACAAAGAGCAGCCTGACTACTTCAACAAAAATCTGACATTCAAAATAAATAAACATATATCTTACCATGCTTTTGTGTTTTCGTCGGGGTTTATCATCCAAATCCCAAAATCAATCTCGACTGATTTGTAATCCTTTTAGTAGGGCCTATTCCTGTTCATGATTCCAATAATAAATTCGCCAGCAGACAGGCCTGCAGCAAAATTTTCATTTAAAAACTCCAAACAGGCGCTTTCAAAAACTTAAAGATCTTCACAAATCCACAAAACAAAATCTTTGCTGTGGTGCGTTAAGTTTCCCAAGGCCGAGTGTCCTGCGAAGTCATTCCAAGGAAAAGGGAAAAAAGGGTCATTTAAGAGTTTCACAAAGAAAATCCTGCAAAGGTCCCCTGCGTTTTGTTTTCTTAGAAGTAGCAGCGCTGCTACTGAAGCTATGGCAATAAACGTGAACAGATATATAACTATATCTCGTTTTTCTTTTCAATTGTAAAATTTCATGCAAAGTCAAATCTTTCAAACTAACTGTCTCGTGTTTAGGGTATTGTGTTTGCCCAGAGCTGAATTTTATTTGTATACTCACTTGTAAATTGTATTGACGCATTGTTTTTATACATTTGTGTATGATTATTATTATTATTATTATTATCATCATCATCACTGATTAAGTACTGGCAAAAAACTACATCCGATTCTCTTATATCCTTAATCATTCCGAGCCTGATTGACGGGTGGCGAAGCATCTCAGTCGTGGAAGTTTTACAGCAACGTATTGGACAAAGGCCATTACATTTCATGAAGGAATTTCGTTTTTTCCGCTTTATGTGCAGAGCAATCGTAAGTGCTCGATCTCTTATGATGAATACAAAGTAATTTATGTTAATCTGACTTTCAATTATGAGCAAACATTTTAAAAATACATTGGTAGGGCAAAGTATCTGAACAAAAGACTTAACAATGAATGCGATTCTTGGCTAGGGACACTATGAGGCTATCTACAGCATCAACATCTAAGCAATACACTAATGCAGTTTACATTTTAAGGGAACTAAATACTATCTAGTGAGTTCGTCTTCGTCTTCCCAAAAGACCGAAGTAATTAAAATTACGTACAACTTGCGCTTAGATGGGTAGCCTTTGTTTAGTGACACATATTAAATCAAATAAAATCGAGATAAAGCCTACATTCAGCTAGGTAATACATGGAGTATTTCACATCTTAATATTGCACAACCGGCTATTTAGTTCAATATTCACATTTTCAGTACGAGGTTTATGCTGAACACTGTCCCTTTTAAGTTCTGCAACAAAGGACTGACTACCTGTTGCACTTTCACGAGAATATACGGAGTTCAATGTCCATTTTTGTTGGCATTTTTGTTTCACTTTGGTCGTTCTTGTTCTACTTAGCCCGCGTTAATTATAACTTTTAAACAATTACAACTTTGGAAAAGAATCACGCATTAAACTACACGTGATCCCATAGTTTATTCAAACTACTGACGTACTACCCAAACACGTAACTGTACAGATGAATGGTGATACTCACTAAATCGTCTTTTTTTCGATAATTTACTGCGTTAGCTTTGATTAATCAACTCGTCGCGCGTCCTAACTTTTGACAGCTTTGTGTGATAACAGGCAACAACCAAAGTCTTGTACCGCGAACTTACCCGGTAAATACAGGTTTTCCCAAGTTCATTCGTTGCATCTTCGTAGATTCAGCAGAGGTTTAGGGCAACCGAGAAGGCAGTTGTCCATCCATGATCTCCCTTCAAAGCACTCGGCGGAACAAAGGAGCGCTCTTCCCCGCTTTGTGCTTAACTTTGCGAGCTGACGCACCAACTCTGCGCAACTTTTGCATTAAAAACAAATCCACGATTTGAGCCAAAAAGCAGAAAAAGATCTTTCTTACAGGAAGTTACTGCCGATGTGCATAAACATAAATGTCCACGAAGCATGGGCACGGCTGAAAAAGTTTGTCCGTGAGTATTTTGGTTGTGTTGTTTGGTCCCTTTGTCTGCACGTGTGAAGGGGGTTCCTGACCGCGCCTAGTTCATCTCAGTTTCAGTCCCGCCCTCCAAATACAACTAAACAACGGCGGAGAGTGAAATAACGCAATAAGTGTGCATATGCAAGAAAAATAGAATCAAAACCTCATATCTGCCCTTATTCCTGTTCCGTTCTTAAAGTTTTAAATTTTACCCGAACACAATAGCATAGTTCAGCCGTTACTTGGGAAACTCTTTGTCCTGCGCCTTAGGATTCAACAAGAAAAGTGGATATCCCTCCTAGCATTTAAACAGACGCGGTCTATCAAATCGCAGAGAAAAATCTCGACAAATCGTTTTAAAATATCATTTTCTTTATTTGGTTTTTGAAAGTAATGAAGCTTTTGTTGTTGATTTGTTGCGTCTGTATGGGGAAACCCTTTGATTCTATTGTGTTACATTTATAATACATTCGTATACCATTATATAAAATGTCACGATCCTTTAAAATAGGCAAATTGTACGCAAATGATATTAATAAATGAACTAGACAGTTTATGGACGTGTCTGCTGAGTTGTGCACGTACTGTTACGTTTAAGGACTTGGGGAGCACGCGCGTATACGCGTGTTATGTCGTAGTCAATAATCAATACAGAAATAAATAAAACCCAAACAGTTCTCCAATAAATAACAGTGATTTCGCGTCCGTATGTTCTGCACCACATTGATATTTCCGAAGACAACAATGATAGTCATCGTGATGGTGGATCGTTGGTTATATTTACAATTCAATCATACCTCTTATCAGTGCGCGTATTTCCAGTTCGATGTTTATTAAGGATTTCTTCGTCTTCATCATTCCAAATTTTTATTAACTAGGCTTTTTTGTCTTTACCCACACGTATCCACGCCAGTATTTCAGTCTAATTTCAGTGTAAATAGTCATTTGTTTTCAGTTGCGTTCCATAAAAACAACAGAAAAACGTCATGACTTATTTAAACTTTAGTCAAAACATTATATTTGTCTGTTCATACATCGATAAGGAAACTAAAACACGAGCAATGCATCGCTGGGCTGTACGTGCTCTATATTTAGTTGCAAAGGCGCAAAATTATGCATCAAATGTTTTTTTAAAAGACGCTATTTGCTCCCTGTTGCAAAAAGAAAAAAGTCGAGGCCCTGGTGCGGTATACTGAAAAAAAATACTGTCTGGGAGACAGTTCGGTTTCTTTTGTTCACTTTCAAATACACATTCAATTGTGTGATTCAGTTCTGCATTGCATTATTATTACCAGGATGAGAACTAAGAACCACCGCTTCTTGTATATGCTGAAAAAAGGGCAATGCAAGATCAGATTAGTACAAAATGAACATCATATACAGCCCAAAAATACACCATCCATACAACTTCTAATCACTTATCCTGGTTAGGGTTGGCGCCTGCCACGGGTTACGAAGGGGTCAAGGTTGGGGTCCACGCTGGACAGGATGTATCACAGTACCTCTACATACCTTGATACAAATCTTTGCCTCCACTCGCTCACACACTTGAAGAATAGCTGATGCAATTATAACAACATATTTTGTTCTTACCACTTCTGGTCTCAAGTCATTCATTTTTTTGTTGTGGCCCAGCGGTGTATATATACACAAGTCAGTTGTTCAAAGTAAAGACAAATGTGTTTCTGTGGCATATCCAAGTCCTGGCCCATTTGTCCAATATTTTGCCAGTAAATACTAAATACTAGTTAGCCTATCAATATAGAGGGGCAGTGATGCTGCTTGTATCTAGACCATGGTCTCCAACTCCAGTTCTGGAGAGCTACTCACTCTCCAGGAGGTTTTCTATTGTACCTGTCTCCTCATGAGCCGCACCAGGTCTCAGGTAAATCCCAGGAGCAGGTGTGGCTCATCAGAAGCCAGGTAGGATGGAAAAACTACTGGACAGTAGCTCTCCAGGACCGGAGTTGGAGATCCCTGATCTGGCTAATCTGGTATGTTTACCAACATTTCCTACCAGGGTAACAAGAAAGGTAATAGTTACAGTGTTTTCTGTTGCTGTCTAATCAAAACTACCCACTGCTTTTAAAATGTTTTGCTTTGCTTTTAAAGCTCCATCAAATGGAAAATGTGTTTTCATTGCCCCCTTGTTTGTCTCATATATCTTCCACACAAAATACAATCATTTGCCACCATAATTTGGCACAAGACGCTTTCACTGCAGCACTGTGAGACAGGCTTGTGATGAGTGATGTCATTCACAATATCGCCCGACTCTGCACATTTTCCATGTGAATAAGTAGAAATTACTTTCAAATTCAGTTAGCCGCATCACATAAAAATATCCTTTTTGCTGTTATCATTCTCATTAGACTAACTTGTGGTGATTTCAGCAAGAGTGAATCTTAACTTGCAAGTTAAATGTGCAAACTAACTCTGAGTATGAGTATTGCTTAACCTACACTAATCATGAGTTGAAGTTTGTCAGTATATGACAGAGACTGTTAGCGAAGCTGGAGTGTTGATTTCTGAAACACTCTCCATGGCAGGGCTGGGCTGGCCATCTGACATACCAATGGGTATGTGGGTCAGCAAAAATTATCATGGGGGACTCCCCCCGGTCTGCAGAATTCATCGCAAAGAAACCCTCCCCCACGTGACAAACTGCAGGGGACCCCAAAGTCCAGGGCCAAATTTTAATCCCACTCCAGTGTTGGTCAATAGGAATTCAGTCACTGAACAACATCCTGTTAATGCTTTATGTAAGTGCCTCTCTCAAGCAGACCTACCAAAAGACTGATGACCAATCCCACAGTAGCAAAGTTATCATAACTTTCAAAGGCTTGAAGTAAAGCAACTAAGCTATACGGCTGCATGACTTATTAGGCCACTTTATGCAGTAAGGTTGTTATATTGTATAACGTTTAACCATCAGGACAAATGCTCTTGCTGTTATGCCTGAAACCTCAGGCCTTTGCCAAACTTTAAAACATGTTACATTACTATCTTCTGAAGTTTCTACTATGACAAGTAATCAGCCAAAATATGTTACGTTCTGTGGCTTTTGGATTTCAAAGCCTTTATTATTCACTAAAATTAGGTCAATTTAAGAACAAATTCCCTAGTGCAAGGAAATTCCATATCTTTATATTCGACATGTAAAAAGGACCAAAAATAATTATCATTATTATGCTTATCAAGAGTTTTTTTCTTGCAACACAAAATTTTAGACATTCTTTTGAGAAAATCTGACCTCATTATTTGTGAACTTTATCGATTTTCACTAGACCATGGGTGCGATATTATCTATCACTTAGTTTTGCCGAGGAAACGATCTGCTTTAGCTTTGACTGCAGGCAAAGTATAATTAACACAAACCTAAATTACTCCCTTTAAAGTTATTTTCATTTTAAACTACAAAGAAACAGTAAGGGACCGCTGATTAAACCTTCATATTTCCTCTTGTTGTAGCCTGCTTTTTTTATTTCTACTGCGAGCTTGACTTTCAATGTCTTTCCACTGCAGCCTTGTGGGCGTGATCACTGTCAAGTCATCCTGATGTTGAATTTGTTAGAGAGGTTGTTAGCATTTCAGTTGCTATATACTCAATCACATTGCAGTTCAGCCTGCAGGAGATTCACAATTTGCATTCTGAAATCATACAACCTAAATTACTGGACAAAAATACATTAGGGATTCAAGAATTTCAAATAAACAAACAAAAACAGAGTATGCGATTACAGAAACAGATCAGCTGGTGAATGCTGCTGGACAGAGATCATCTCACTTCATCTCAAGTTACAGGTAAGGGCAGAAGAAGATGAAATGGAAGAAATGATCGCATTTTTGTTTGGAGATAGAGATTTGCCACACAAGCAGCTCAGCGTGTCAGCCGGCACAAACACCAAAACTTCACCGTGCCACTGACGCACACGGCATGACGGCACTTAATGAGCCGGAAACATTGACTAGCCGTGTTTCACTCTTATTTTCACAAGCGACGAAATTAGGTCAAATATTGTCATCTGTTAAGGTGACTCAACCCCGTGACTCACGAGACGTTTAATGCAGCCAGAACGTCACAGTAAACAACCTATCGTGGACAATTCACTAATTAAAGCTTTGTTTATGCTTCCAATTCATTTAGTTGTTCAACAGATGGATTGCTGAAAGTTACTGACTGTGAAGCTGGCCATTCATAATCACTGGTTTATAACTTTATTAAGAAAGTGAATTAATTTTTCAAGAGTATATAATCAATAACATAGGCATGGAGTCTGTGTTACTATGCTCAGCGCTGCTGAATAGCAGGTCTTTTTTTGGGCCCAGTGATGGACTGGCATCCCATGCAGAATGTAGCCCAGCCTTGTGTGGCCTGTTCTCCTTTGGATAGGGTCCATGACACTGACCAGGATAAGCGGTTAGTATGCATTATATAAAAACTTGAAGCTAATCACATGACAAATAGTATAAATAAGGAGCCAGCTAGGTAAGTGTGGCACAGTGGGCTCTGCTTCTGTACAGGTGATTAGAAAATTGCCGGCTCAAACCTGGTCTCGCCATAGCTGCAGGGCCTTGACCCCCCAGCTCCCTGGGCGCTGCAACAGGTGGCTGCCCTTCACACTAACAGAGAGCAAGGTGGGGGGAGGCATACAGAGAATTTCCCCATGGGGATCAATAAAATATCCATTATTATAATTAGAAGTCAAGTTTCAATCGTATTATTTTCTAGGTTCCCTATACCTTAATGATTTAGAGATATCTCCACTGTCATAACGAACTTCACGCATACAATTCCAACTGAACTTGACAGCGGAAATCTCTCTGGTGATTTCCACATTAGGAATTCTGTTCAAAATTCCATACAGGCATTGTGCAAGAGGCCTAAAACAGAAAAACTGATTGCCAAAATATGCAAGTTGGTCCTTCGCAGCTAATGAGAGGCTTCATGCTCCTTTAGATGTGAAGTCTTAAGTAAATATTGCAGGCAAACGTATAAATACTTGAGTGGGAAAAGTGCCTCTCAAAGATAACATGGTGTGCCCTGTTAATACGAGGATCATCACTTCCCAGACTGCCACATATGAAAGGACGTGACGCCTCATTCTAATACAAAAATACCTACTTCTAGACAATGATTCGTAGCTTAACGCAAATCAGTGCTTGATAAAGTGCATATAAGACCATTTTCCTGCTTTCAGGTTTTCTGGGTAATTTTGGGGCATTAGAGAAGCTCTGCACAGGGGCAGTGTGCACAGTAACAGTCTGATCAGCTGTTACCCTCAAAGTTATACCATTACAAAAAACTGCTAATGCATGTTAACTCAGCAGCTTGTCCCCAGACTTTCAATGACGTTTCATTCAGGCAGAGTGAAGGCAGCCGTAAGCCCCGCCCTAGAAGCCCCAGCTCACATGCTGGACGGAATGACACAAGCCCCACTGTAAAGCAGTGTGTGGCTCAGAGTGTAAGGACACTGTGCATGTGACTGGAAGGTTGCATGTTTAAGTCCCAGGGTTGGCAGAATGATTCCACTGTTGGACCCTTAATCCAGTTGCTCCAGGAAGGGTGTGACCCTGCCTTCTCAAAAATGTATGTTTACTCACACAGGAACAAAAGGCGCTTTGGGGGGGGGCAGTGCACACAAACATAAAAAGTGTGCAAACCCCCACAGATGTCCTGGAAATCAGCACTACTACGGCAACACGCAGCCCCCAAATGTTAGTGGTCATCGTTAACAGAAATAATGAACAAAAACTACAATAATGGGGGAATGAATTTAGCGTCGTTCTGTTAACTCACAAAATAATTTGGGGGGGGAGGGGGGAGGTACAGCACAGGCAGCCAGGCTGGCAATGGCGCAATGAAACATGCAAACCTCTAGACTGACGCCACTTATTAAAATGCGTCATTTAAAATTTTTAGGAATACACCTCAAGGAATGTGTCTGTTACTGCAGCCGGAGCAACGGACTGCTCCAGGTAGGGGCACGGTGGTGAGCCCCCCCCTTTGGACACCGGCCGACGATGAACACGCCGACATTGGTGCAGCTGTGTCCATGAATGGGCCTGCGTTTATTAGACTGAGGCTGCCTGACCCGGATCCCCGCGGACCAGAGTCCTGGGGGCTCTTCCTAGAAAGTATTTTAATTTATGAGGCAGCTGACAGCAGGAACACCAGGTGAGTGGAGTGAGTACCCAATAAATTACCTCGAGAAAGTGATCAGAGCTTGTACCAAGTGAAAGGCAGAACACTGAAGCAGCTGTGGACGAGCAGGACCAGGCCCCCACACCGTATGTGGTGCTAACACTGACATCCCCATGTTTGTCATTTACAATTCATTTAGCAGACGCTTTTATCGAAAGTGATGCATGTTTTTTGAGAGAGCGAGGTCAGCCAGTCCCTGGGGCAATTGAGGGTTAAGGGCCTTTCTCAAGGGCCCAGTGGTGACATCACCCTTCCTGGGGTTTGCACCAGCAACCTTCTGATCTAGGGCTCACTGTCTTAACCCATTAGGCTTCACTCTGCCTCAAAAGTACCCATCCGTCTTCTGAAAACACTCGTCCTATTCAGGGTCACGGGGGGGGGGGGGGGGGGGGGAAAAAAA
>JAODJU010000138.1:3789572-3804269 GCA_026776725.1 Gnathonemus echidnorhynchus | reverse complement strand
TACCCAGAGAAAACCCCACAATGACATGGGGAGAACATGCAAACTCCACACACATGGAACCCTGGTGGAGACTTGACCACAGGTTCCCAGAGGTGTTGGGACGACAGTGCTAACCACTGCACCACCATGCCTCCCACCACAAGATGTTCCATTTGCCAAAAATAAAACAGGAAGCCCATCCCAGGATTAAAGCATGATGCTTCCTGGGCAGGTCGACTGCACTGCAGGGAGAGCTGTGCACTTCGAGCTGATCCGGGTGGACCCTCTCAATTACTCACAGGCGAGTCTGTGAAAAACACCTTTTCCCCATTATGGCTGCCACAGGCCACCAGTATTGCGGGATTTAAAGGGCCTAGTCGATAAAGAGTTGCCCCATTGGTGATCAAGCCTTAGACCTTTACCTTCTTACCTCCTTTTGGATGATTCCACTTGACAAATGTAAATAAGCAAAACTGTCATACCCCTATGTGGTCATATGCAAATATGAGGGGGGAGGGGGGAGTATTATGCAGGCATGTGCTCCAAATGAATGTATATCAGCCCATCTGCTGAGACTCCCTGTACACGTCTACCACCAATAACACTCAGATATTTGTTAAACTTAATGCAATGTAGTGTACACACGTGTAACGTGCAGTGGTGAGTCGGGGCTGGGGGGGGGGGTATTCAAATTCAAGGCAAAACTGCCACATTAGGAAGGTTGGCTGTACAATCCAAACCACTCCATTCACTAGATTTAACAGAATTTTTAAAAAGAAAAAAAAGCATTAGGTCTTCTCATTTACTGTAATCAATAGTCAGTCTTCAGTGCAAAAAAAAAGCTCTGATTAGTGCAAGGAAGGTATTTTGGTAATAAATTCCTCCACACATATCAGATTCGCCAGTAAAGAAACCATAAATGTATGACAGAGAGGCATAATTACCTACTAGAAGCATCCCTGCGATCCGCAGGGACCCACAGTCTGGCTTCTTCCAGCCTCTGTCTGACACCCCTCCCCCCGCAGGGGAGAGCCGTCTGAAGTCTCCCGCAGTGTTTTTAGCTGGGCATTGCAGCCGGGAGGTGGGAGGGAGGGCGACGAACCAAACCGAGCTCACATGGGCCGACGGGCGGCCTCCCTAAAGCAGGCCTGCCACTTCCCAGGACTCTCAGCCCTTGTTTTGAAAAAGTTTGTTCCTTTTTTTAGACGCAGTTTTTCATTAAATCAGAAGTGCCGCCCACCACCCTGGGCCTCAGCAGAGGAGGCTGATTCAGCTTGGAAACAGGGGAAGTCACAGGTTTAATATCTTAAGATGTTAGTAATATAATAACCTCCATTGCACACACATTTAGAGTTTTTTTTTTTTTCAGGTGGTTGTGCAAATTTGGGAAGCACCAAAATTCTTTGCTTCATGAAGAGGTTAAACCCAGGGCTCATGCGAGCTGTCAGAGAGTGAGCAACAATGATCTACGAGCACATCAAAGTTAGACTAGACAGACGTCTGCACGTCTAGAAATAGGAGCCGTTCCCATACTAGATGAGCAAACCCTCCCACACGCTGAACAAAAACACTCAAGAGACCAGCAGCCAGCAGTAGGGTTCAGTTCCAGCTGATTTTATTTCCTCATTGAAAAAAAATTATGTACAGAAGTATATCGACAATCTGACAGGCAGTGACTTGACACGATTAGCTGGCATGAGTTTCCCCCTTGAAAATGTGTTTATGGCATGAGAAGACGAAACAATATTCTACACAGCATATTGCACAGGATGAATGAAAATAAAGTTATTTAAAACGGTATATAAAAATCATGAACAACCACCTTAAAAGGTAAGGATGTGTAAAGATAGCTGTTCTAGTGCCTGTCTCGTTATAGCTCAACAACATACATAAACACACAATCTTTCCTTATAATACAGTCAAATGTACAAAGATGATCACGTTTCCTCTTTTTTCCTTTTAAAACACAACAGCTATAAACCTGAATTGGAAATACAAATGCTATTCACCATGCCATAAGATACTAAAACAACTGGCTATTTAGCCGACAAGTAGAAAAGATTAAATATTCAAATATGAGAAACGCAGTACGTAAGTTTTGCGAACTCAAATCGGCATCGTAATTGTGTTGTGAATATATATATATAGCCTATATATTCCAACCAGTGGTTAAAACTGAAGTTTTTGTTATAAAAAACGCCAAGAAACTGTTATTTAAAGCTACGAGATCTCTTTAAGATACTAAAAAAAACGCAGAAATGGCTGCTCAAAATACTGGTGTTGAAGCACATGTTTACAGGGGTATTGGGGTGAGATACTGTGTCTTTAAGGAGCCTGCAGATTCAAACTGTAAACATGTATAGGAAGCTGATTTTGAGATAACCAGCCACCTGGTCGTTAAAATTAGGAAATCCAAACAGCGATATACACCGATTGACACCCCCTTTATATATATTTGTACAAAAATACACTGAGAAAATAATCAAACGTTTCTTCTCTTTAAGTGTCAAAAGTCTACATTTAAATATAAAAAATTAAAAGTTAAAACTCTAGCCCTTCGGCGGATGAGACAGACGGAGCGGGTAATACACAAGACGTACGAGAACAAAAAGAGTCGAAAAATGTCGTTTGGCCTGTATAAATACATCTATATAAAAATGGCATCCGAATACATGTACAAGGAAAAAATACACGAGGATGGAGAAATGGGCGAGAAATGTTCCCACTTAAGATCTGAGAAACCAACTCTAGAAGAAGTTTGGTCCTGAATTGTATACTATAAAGTTCAGCACAGATTTGAGTTCCGCTTGGATCCTGAAGTTAATGAAAACCGCTGGTGATTTTTTTTCTTCCTTATTTCGTTAGGAAAAAAACGTGGCGCCATCTAGCCATTTAAATAACGCTAAACACTAGTTTTACTGTCCGACAGTCAACAGAAATCTCAGCAAAGAGAACAGGGTAACATGCGTTTTTTTTCTATAATAATTTTTTAAAAAATCTTTTAAAATGTCAACCCACCTTGGACAAAAATTCATCACGATGAAAAAAGAAACCGCTTAAGACGCCTATTTCTGTACCTCTTAAGTTCACGTGGCGATTATAAAAGTTCCCGAACGTCCAACATTGATACAAAGTAGCGGGCCGGAGCCGCGCATTCGACGTGCAAATCAATCACAGTTTTCCAGTTCAGACCGAGTGTTTATTTCAATAGGATCCCAGTCGCTCCTATCGGGGAAAGCTCTCGCGTGATGCCCCCCCTCTTCTGCCGGCAAAAACACTCTCCAGCTCTGGCCCTTCCGACACCCCGTTCCTCGATCCTTCGCACAAGCGTTATAATCTTTAATCAGCGCACCCTGTCCTCTCTCCTCCAGCAGGACATTTGAGGTGTGCAACGCACCCCTCGGGTGATCTTCGGATCGCAAATGCATGGTTTTTATTTACTTCACTCTTCCTCCCCGTGTCGGGATCGCGCTCAATACGTGAACACCAGGTTGGAGATGGTTGACTCAAGCCAGTCACCCGAGATCATCTCGCTCACCTCCGGGGTGCAGTAGTCGGGGAACTCGAAGTGGGAGCCGGAGCCCGACTCGAAATTGAAGTCCAAGTCCCTGTCCAAGACCGACGAGCCGAAACTTCCCAGCGACATGCCATCGAAACCGGGACTAGGGTTTATGTCCAGCAGGTCGTCATCGAGCTCCTCGTCTGAGGACGAGGACTGGGAGGACGACGACGAGTGGGAAGCGGAGGGGGTTGGCGAAGACGCCCGCATGCCGGTGTACCGGTGGTGGTCGCCGGACGCGCCGGGGGACTCCGGTCCCTCCTTGCCGCTTGCCGCTCCGTCCTCGTAAAGGCTTAGAGGGTCGCTGGATTCGGCGGAGCTGCTCAGAGTGGGGCTGGCCGGCACGGCGACCGACGAGGGACTAACGCTGTGGCTACCCCCGCCGAAGATGTAGACCCGCTTGGCTTTCCGCTCGGAGATCTGCTTGGCAGCCGAGGCAGACTTTGATTTGTAGAGCGAGTGGTGATCCGCCGCCGCCGAGTGCGAGACCGGCTCCGAAAGCGCCGCCTTCCCGCTCCCCAGCACGATCTTGTGCGTCTTGCCGGACTTAGAGCCGCTGCTCTTTTTCAAAGAGGGCTTGGAGCCAGGGCTGCCGGTAACCTTCTCCCCCTTTTCGCCAGACTTGGAGCTGCTTGACTTGACCTTCTTCCTCGGCCGATACTTGTAATCGGGATAATCTGCCATGTGCTTCAAGCGAAGCCTCTCCGCTTCTCGAATGAAGGGAATCTTGTCGCTGTCTTTAAGGAGCTTCCAGCGCTTGCCCAGTCGCTTAGAGATCTCGGCGTTGTGCATGTCCGGGGACTGCTCCATGATTTTCCGCCTCTCGATTTGCGACCACACCATAAAGGCATTCATCGGCCTCTTGATGTGGCCGCTGGGCGTCTTGCACCAGCCGAGGTCCAGTTTATCTCCAGTGGACGCCGTGGAACCAGGAGTCGGCGATGAAGCCATGTCCAGGTCCATGGCTCCCGAGTCGCTCGACTCGCCCGCGAACACCGCCTCCGTGTTCTCAGCGCTGTTAGTCTTCTGTACCATAGTTCAGTAACAAGTGTGCACACTTTATCGCAACCGGAGTCTCTCCGCCTCTCCGACGCAGAGCAGCCCTCGGCTTTCAGCTCGCTATGATGCAAACTTCACTTCTTCACTACTCCTATACGCTTCAGTTATAAGTTCTGCCAGTCCCGAGTCGGGTTAACAAAACCAGAGCATGCAGCAGATAATGCAGTGTTAACAGATGGGAAGGGGGGGAAAACTTCCTTGTCAGGTACCTGCCGTGCGATTCAGTTCCGCGGGTAGGAGAAAAAAAATGTTTCCAATTGCTAGTGCGTGTCTCTTAATTCCCAGGCACCGGCTTATATGCAAGTTTCAAAGCCGAACCTGTCGCACAGGAGTCCCAAACTCATACGCTTTTAGTCTCAGCACACCGCCGAGTCGCCAGTCGTTCTCCCAAGCTTCTGCAGCGATGCCTCTGTTTTTTGCATAGCCTTCCCCCTTTCGCACCACGCGGGAAGCCCAAGCGGTTATAAAAACCCTCTTTCTCCCTTTCTATGCTCTACCGTCCATCTGCAGTCTCAAGTTTTAGCAGACAACAGTTCCGCCTCACGCCGCTTTATCCTTTCCCAGCCATATAATGACGAAAGGAAACAGCCAATCGGCTACTGTCTCTATCCTTTCTTGTGTCAAAACCACGCCCCACCCAAGCCCATTGGCGGAATAAGAAATCTAATAACAATCAGTGTGTGCAATGAGGAGCTTTATGTCTGACCTCATTCCAGTGTACACTGCAAACTTAGTTTTAAAGGGACATGCTTATGTACTTATTCATTTTTTTCTAGGCATACATGGAAATAAATTACATTAGATTTAAGCTCCCAGAAAAGGAACAATCTAGTGATGGTTGTAAAGAATGGCATCGGTTTTTTAAACATCTGAATCCAATTCAATTCAAATTCTCAATTCAATAAGCAATGTGTCAGTTTGGTTTTTTGTAGCTATACTCGTGTGTGTGTGTGTGTGTGTGTCACACACACATTTTGCAACATATATATGTTGCAAAAATGTAAATAAATGTTTCAAACAAAGTGTTTTGGGGGCATGGATGTGCATACTTTAACGTTTATGATGAAAAATATCTAACAGCAGAAAGCTATTCCTATTTAGATATTTACGTATAGAAATACAGACAGCCCTATGTAGTTTTCCAAAAAACATACATTCGCGTAATTCATAATGTAAGGCAAACAATGTCTCCTATTATTTTTTTTTTAATTTAAAGTATGTACCTTTCCTTTACAGAGACGGAAAGCTTAGCGGCTGCTTCAGTCCTGCCGTCTGAATTGCATTTAAGTGTTGTGAGAAGACTGTCCCCACAGGCTGCACTCAGACTGTCTTAGAGGGCGGAGTCGCTGAAATGGCAGGCGGTTCTTTGTCACATCAAGCGGGCCACGCACCATCGCGAACACCGGGGGCTTCGGGGAGGCGGGGCGCGTAGTGAAAGCGTTCATATGGAAAACGGGGCTCAGCCACAGTCTGTCGATTCGCTTAAGGGGAGCGATTTGGCTGTGAGCGCACCCAGAATCGCTTCATCGCCCAGTTCTTCCTATCTAACACACGTGTACGCAATGCATACATGCACTTATAAACGCGATCTTAAACATTTAATTACACAATTGCCGTACTTCTTAAGTTTATTTCAAACTTATTTTTGTAAATTATTAAAAAAAATCCCCACAAAGCTAAGCAACATCCAGGTGAACGAAGGCATTAGCAGGCAGAGCCGCACATTACCTAGGCATACTCCCGTGGTTGAGCGGACAGTGGGAAGCGGGAGCGCGCTTACCGGCCTGCACTTGAAGCTGTGTTTGTCTGCGACGCTAGATGGCAGAATGGAGCCAAGGGACGGACGAGGCAGGCGATGTCGCGTTCAGTGGGCACCGGAGCATGGACCTTTGAGCGAATTACATAATGTAACTCAGACGTTTATTAAGTGTGCAAATTACAGAACTGTTTAACCGTGTTTGTGGCCATATGTGTTCAGTAAACAACCAAAGGTTCAAACCCTCAGCCACCTCTTCTTAGCAAAACCAGGTAAAGGTCAATTTATGACATAAATTAATGTGCTATTTTCCCTGCACGCTGACCCAAAGGTGTATATTACTAACTGAATGTGCAAGTAACTAATAAATTACTATGTGAATTAGGAGGTAGCACGTGCACGGACGCAAATAAATGAAAACTCCATTTAATCTTTCCACTATCTCGTTTCTCCGAAAAAAGTACTGTGTGTAGTCTACTGTCATACTCAAGAATAAATTACAGTTAAAACTATATTTACATATAATGAACTAGCAAATCGGTGATCACCTTTATGGTAGCCCATGTTATCACTTTCAAATCCAGCAGGGTGGTTATTCAGGCTTGTGGTTTAAAGTTTTCACACTTATATCTGGAGCCGCTAGATTTGGTTTACAATGTTTAAAAAACCTAGAGTAATTATAAAACAAAAATGAGAACAGACAGCCCAAATGCACATTGCTTGCAATGTAATTTAAGCTTCTATACAACCTGAATAATTTCTATTAAACTTTAAAGAGTATCATCAAAGCAAATGCCATGCATTTAACGAGCAGCTTAGAGGAGTCGGTGGCAGGCGCACGTGAAGGCGCACGCACCAGCGTGTGTGCTTGAGCAGGGAAAGCGGGTTGTCTGAGGAGAGGACTGGAAGTTCCTCAGTAATTGATGATCCTTTCCTAACTATTATAACGGAGCTTCTCTGCCTGTTTCTCAGTCTCTAACGGGGCGGTCTATGTCAGCGCCTGGTTCAGCCTGCGCGCTCGCGATGCGCGGGAGAGTGTCGCGTGGAAGCTCGGCGCGCGGCTGGTGTGGCCCGTGGCGGATTTGGCGCGAAACCGGTCTGCAGTTCAGGTAAGAGGCGCAGTCCGTTACAAAACTACCCAAAACAAACAAATAAAACGTTAAAATATTAGCGCCACTCCAGTCTTTTTTATAAACATATTGATAATATCATCAACAATTTTACGGCGCGTTTTTTAAGTTGCACGCACACACACACACATATAAATGCGTGTGTGTACATTACGTGACAAAAAAAAAACAGTAGTTTTCCAGTAAAATGAGTTGTGAGGCATCTATTCCTCAACTTTCACTAGCATTTCTGAGACTGGAAAGTGTTACCTTTTCAATATAATTAAATAAAATTCAAGTTATTAGGGTCATCTAGGCAACCGAAAGTGTTTATATGGAACAAAGGGAAAAAAACATCTATTATTTTGAAAAAGTATCCATAACCTGAGATCACTTATCACAGGTTTTTTTTTTTTTTTTTAAGTGTTGAGAAAACAGTTTGTGGGGTTTTGATTTGACTCACAACAGCTACTAGTATATGCCAGAGAGGCAATTACTGTAATGTGGATTAACAATGATGTGATACGATGGAGAGGAAAGGGGAAGGCATGACCATGATGGAGCAGATACAGTATGCCTTCATTGCTGCCTTATGCCACACCTGGAGGAAACACTTATGCTCGCTTAGTGTGTATGAATCCCTTCATAAGCCGCCAGGCCCATGATAAATTGGAATGAAGCGCATCATCTGTATGACGTAATTTGACAGATTTACACCAGGTGATTCCTGACAGGGCATTTCCTAGTGTCGGCTCTGAAAGGAAGGCTGTTTTTTAATACGGTTCGGAATTGAAATCCAAAGGTGAGGTAGCAGTGACTTTTTGGGTAGAAATATTGCATTTTGCATTTCAAACAAGACCCCTGAAAAGAAAAGCAATAGCGTACAGGCAGTTATTATAATTCCCTTGACAATAAATTATACTTTCGTAGAGGTCATTTTTGCATAAGCTCAAAATATGTCTTTAGTTCACCCCATTCCTCAGTATTTCATTACTTTCTATACGAATATATATGCTGGTATCACCATTGG
Source organism: Gnathonemus echidnorhynchus (assembly GCA_026776725.1). Classification (NCBI taxonomy): domain Eukaryota; kingdom Metazoa; phylum Chordata; class Actinopteri; order Osteoglossiformes; family Mormyridae; genus Gnathonemus; species Gnathonemus echidnorhynchus. The sequence goes on along the minus strand of JAODJU010000138.1, from coordinate 3,795,777 downwards.
TCTGTACTTTCTGTCCTTCCTATTTTTTTTAACAGCTATAATAAGCATCTGTGAAATGAGATTTGGTTTTATAAATGTGCACTGGAGAAGGCAGACATATGATAGTAATAGATTAATAATATGATAAAACTCCATGGGGTTGCACGTTAGAAAATGCAATAGTTCTTCCATGGGCCCCTTTGGCTTGACCTCCCTCAAGCACCAATTTATATCCATTTTCAGAACAGAAGGATCTTATCTAGTGGATTGAAGCAAATGATATTTGCTTTTAGCTGATTTTACTGCCTTATTCTGCTCTGTGTAGTTTTTGATATCAAAAACAGATCATTCAGAGTAAATCTGTATTATGCACTTCCATGGGGTGGTTCCCTGGTTAACCATATTGATCATTATATTATGATATGCATGTTTAAACAGGTGCGAAGGACATTGGCTATCTTATCTGAAGAGCAGCTGTTTGAGCTGCCCTATCTTTAAACTGTCTTTTTGGCCCTTGGCTTGCAGACATGCCTGTGTTGTTGGTGTCAGGCTTTGATTTCTTTAAGTTCAACTGTGATGTATGGAACACCTGCTTTTCAAGGTTTCCAAGAATATCTGAAAAAATCCTCGGAAATGGAGGGAAATGCAGGGTACTTTTATATAAATACATAAAAGGCTACATTTAGATTATGCATTATGTAATGCATATTTTTAAATTGTTTGATTTTGAAAAAGGTGTTGATATTTCAGTTGAGCATACATACATATGTGATTTTGGACAAAATAAATTAAATAATCAAGCATTTTCTCCCAGAATGTTTTCCCTGCTGACCCTGTAGTCAGATAGATGTTACCTCACTTTACATAATTGTGTCCATTTATTACAAATGTGATGTATGATTCAGTGGGACACCTCAGCTGGCTCCTGAGGATCTGCAGCATTTCATTCATCTGCTCATCTGCTTCTGTTTTTGAGACCAACAGTAGACAGAAAGCGCGTGGAATTGGTTCTATGAGGCTGTGAAATCCCCCTTATTACTTTCAGTATTACACAGTGGAGCTGAGGTAAGCTTTACAGCTGACACACAATGGACGGAGCTGAAATAAGGGCCAGCCAGTCTTCTTGATGACGTAGCAGGCCTTTCGGTAAAGGACATCACTGCTCCCACCCTCCAAGAATTGCTTTTATTTATTATATATATGTTATTTACAGTATGTGTTCCACTGCTATCTGACACAGCAGACAGTTCAGAGGGTCTTCAAATGACAATTTGTTGTCCTCAGTCGCCTGGCATGATAACCAAGGCTATGAAGATAGTGTCAGCTCCAGAATTTTAGGCTTTACCTTAAAGTATGTCTGGATGTCTAATAAGTTCCCCATCCTGCATTTTTATCAGCACCTGAAATGATACACTTTTGACTGATTTTCACTGATTCCCCCACTGTTTTGTTTTATTATTAGTGGATCAGTAATTCTATGCAGCAGACAGAGTTGGTATGAAATGTATCAGCTTGTCATGCACAGCCTCATTTAGTTTGGCTGATGGTAGCTTAGTAGTTTCTGAGGAGTTCATGTGAATGCAGCTCTTCAGTGACCTTTCCTTTCAGTCTCTGCCTTGGATATGGACTTGCAGTGTGACTGTACAGCACTTTGGGTGATTTTTTTTTTTTCATTTCATTGCTGTAGATGCCTGTTTAATTTGCCGTCTTGTGCCAGTGTTATAATCGATGGCATTTGATCATAAAACTATATAAATGAATAAACAATAAAAAGGTTTATTCAGGAACAAGCTATTATAAAGCTAAGTTGACATGTATGTGTATTTTGCATTTCAAAATCCTGCAGCAAATGAAGAAATGCAATGGCTTGATTGAGTTGAAAAGTTGCTGTGATCATTTAAAAACAAGTTGTCTGACTTTAAGGAGTGAGGGTGTATGGTTTCAGATAAATAACAATCACGGATCAATAGTAGTGAAAGTTAACATCCTGTTGTGATTATTTTTGAAAGGTAATCAAATGAGAATCCTGTAATAAATTAACAGCTAGATACCTTGGGCCATCTCCTTTTGGATGGGTCACTTGAAAGGGTTATTTAGAACATACACCTGCTGATTTTTGAGAGCACAACAGGTTGGTATTCAAATTTACAGGATGCCACCTGTAAGTTAATATTGAAGAGATAATCTCACTTGTCTCCAAGCGCAACACTGTCAGATGGACCAACGCTCTCCCCCGAAAGCTCACCACACCAGACTTAATCAAATGAAAACAGACCACAACAGGGAAACAGCAGATCAGGTGAAGCGGGTGTTGTTGGCAAGGTGACACAAACCATCCTGGTCGATTAATAAGACATATGGCATATTAACACCCTCGCCTCAGTAGGATGCGCCCGAGGTTCTGGAACTGACCTTGGACGTGAGTAATTACCTCACTCACAGCTCACATTTATCTTCCTTTCAGAATAAAAAGGCATCGTGGAATGCACTTTCCCATTTCATTTCATCTCAGTTGTTTGGGGCTCAGCACTCCATAAAATCACAGAAAAGCATACATAAGACACGCTTATTGACCAAACTAGCTCCAGGTAGTATGCACTTCTGCCTCCAGACCGATTTCAAAGGTAGACAAAGCTTTGCTGCACATCGTTGTTTGTTTGGAGCTGTTGATTTTTGCTCTTGTGACCTTCCAGTTACCTTTAACGAGTCTGACCATTCTCTGACCTCTCTCATTATCATTAAAAAGGTGTGTTCACGCACAGAACTGCCATTGACTGGATGCTTTTTGTTTATAGCACCATGCACTGTGAACTCTACTTCTACACACTGTAGTGTGTAGTAATGCTGTTTCTGAAATGCTGGAACCACCACATCTGACACCAACAATCACACCGCATTTAAAACTTCTCAGATCACACAAGTTGCAAAGGAAAATGTTAGTTTGCTGTTTATTTTTCAGAACATTAATGGTTTTTAATGATAGATGAGGAGTTAAATGATTTCAGGCCCCACAGCCTGACATTTTACTGAAACCATTTTAGTGCCATATTATAATCATGGGCAGGAAATGTGTGCGCTGTCAGTTAATCTCTGAATCGGGTTTGGAATTTGGGCTTGCCCATTTCTCTATGGAAGTTCTCCCAAACACATATAGCCAATTCCCATTACGGCCGACTCAGGTAGGGGCCAACAACAGAGTTGGGGACAACAGGTGAGGGAAGCGGCAAGCATAGACCCAGGAATTGATTTGGAGGGGTGGAGTGTGGTTTTACGGTGAGCTGTAAGAGTGGAGCTAAGAGGATTGGCTGCATTCGCCACTCGCTCAGCAGACGAGGCGTAGAAACTTAGAGGTCCTCGTCAGCGGAGCGAGCTTCGCAGGGCCAGTACAGAGAGAGAGAGAGACGAGAAAGCGGGAGAGAACGAAGGCACAGCAGCAGAAGAGAAAGAGAGAGAGAGAAGAAACCCAGGAATTTCCCCCACCTCCCTCTTTCTTTGCCGATTTCCGGTAATGGATTGATATCAGTACAGCCCGGTTGGCAACATGGCTGGGCATGGGAATGATCATCTGGTTGCTGCATCCCTGCGTACACCCTCCGCCCCCAACCTCCTACGTCCACCCCCCCACCACCATCCTCAGCTTCCTACACCCCCCCCCCCAACCCCAGACAAGTGGGTCCCCGAGTCTGCAGAGGACAGTGAGTGATAACACTGCGTATCAGCTGACTGCTGTGTCACAACGCTGCCGTCTTCCACAGTTTGCGACTGGCAGGGCTCTGCCTGCTGCAGTTTCCAGCCGCAGTGCGGCAACGCAGATGCTGCGAGGAAGAGGCACAGCTGCGACTGGATTTTTTTTTGGAAGACGGTGTATTTTTGTGGGGATTTTTTCCGCCAACCCCCCCCCCCCCACAAGTATTCTCAGTCTTGTTTTTTTTTCTGCATCTCGTATTTCGGGTGAAGACATTTACCATTGCAGGGAAAATCTGAGACGAGCAGAATGGACGGAAACCTGGATCTATATGGTTGGCTCGGCAAAAAAGGGAATATGGCGTGCTGTTGGGAATGTTCTCCGACTGAGCGGCTTCATCGCCTCGGAATGAGACTGCCTTGCCTGGGACATGATCCACCGCATTGGCACCATGCGATGAGGAGTACCTGTCTGGGCACAGACAAAGGAACTTCCCCCCTCCAGCTGCGGAGGATGACCGGGGCCCGACTCCGTTTCGTCCCAACCCGTGGTGCTGGCACCAGCATATCTATACCTTGGCTACGAAAAGAGATGTGCCTTTGCGGGCCGGGTCGCACCAGCATCGCCGCCAAGCACAGCTGGGGAAAGCCAGACACGTTGACCTAAATCAATCCCAGCCGCTTCTGGAATTGCGGGGGGGGGGGCTGGGGGCAGCCGACTGGCAGAGACCACCCCCCCCCCCCCACCGCTCACACACCAGGCAGCCACTGTGTGGGGAGTCCCATGGACTGCAAACTCCACCACGCTGCCTGCCAGAGAGAATACACCCTCCCTCGGGTTCGCCGTTTTATCCAGTTCCCTTCACTCCTCCCTGCCTCTGCCGTCCTCCTGTTATCAATCACGTTCGCTATCATTGCGCTTTACGGCGGATTAGCGTGTCAGCAGCGCCGATCTCGTCCGCCGCCGCTCACGAGGTGAGACGCTCCCCCTTCTATCTGCCGGGCTTAGCAGTTGCTGCCTGGGTGAAGCTATGCATCTACGGACACTAGCAGGGCATAACAAAGGACACGGGACAAAGCACGCAGCCTCATCTGCTGGATTATAGTAAGAACATCACGTTCTTTGTTTTTTTCTTTAACCCTTCGTGTTTTTTGGGGTTTTTGACTCCGAGACATGAAGAGTCTTGCTCCGTTATGTTGTTTACCCCCCCCCCCCCCAAGCCATCTTCGAGGGGGAAGGGCTGGCCTCAGAAGTCAGCGATCTGTGCCAACAGTATATTTTGGTTTCTGCTAATTTCAAACGCTTGGGCCTTAAGGGATGGATGTTCGATCCTGAAAGAAGGTTGCAGTCAGAGGAATAAAAACCACAAGCGCAGCAGAGACGGCTACAGCGGTAACCGACTGGGAGAATCAGGCGGGGGCTGAATAATTCATATGCTGAAATTACCCTGCCTTCAGCTTCCCACATGCTTCCAGCATCGGAATCCTTAAATCATTCTGCTCTTCCAAGACTAACTCCTCAATCCCATTTGCATAAACTGCAGCACCCAGAGTCCTTCGAGGAAGACCCCGCTTCCACGCTCAAGAATATCACTTTTCCTCAGCTACAGCTACCTTTTTTTTCTCATCCACAAAGCTTTGAAGAGGACGACTGGAGACAGTCGCAAGAGAAGAGCGAGCGACGTCCGAGCTCGGGCACGAGGTGCGACTAGGCTAAGCGGTGCAGGCAGCCCAATCTCCAAGGGGTTAGTCGGTTCATCCGAATATTGGCACCCGGCTTCTGAACCCTGTCGCAGGAATGTTTTTCCTTTTTGTTTTAATTGCGGTGAGTAAAGCTTGGGAGGAAGTATGTGCTTGTATCCTGTCAGCTGGGATCGGGCTTCAGTTTGCAGTCCAGCTCGGTCACCCTGTCCCGTCAGAACATCCTGTGGATCGCCACGCACCGGTTCTGCAGTCCTAGGCCATGGGAGGCTACAGCTGAGACTCTATGACTGCCGCGAAGAGAGCTTTTGAAAAGCGAACATGCAAAGTGGACGCGCTGGTGGGGCGAGTGACGCTGGAAATGGGGAAGGCGCACAGCGAGTCACACGGGGAAACACACCAGTGAATCCGTCTCCGTGTCCTTTGGATCGCATGCCTCCTCTGTGCAACGGGGCATTTCAAACAAACTGCTGTTTAGAGACAGAGGGGGTGCAGTACGTATGAAATGTGGTGGAAATGTATGTTTTTTTCCCAGCTGTAAAGGGACCATTATGAAATAGAAGCTGCAGGTCTGTTAAACAAAAATAAATGGAAATGTAGTGGGCCATAAATATATTCATAAAAACTGTATATTTTGCACATTTTGGGCCAGTTGCATTTTGTCTGTGTGTGTGTGTGTGTGTGTCCAGGTATACCTTACCCAATATCCCCACAACGTGATGAATACCCGTTTTTTTTTACCTTATGGAGACCAGTTCCCTGGTCCATATGGGAAAACTCTATTTTATAAAAATCCGTGACTGCAATGAAAAAACTAAAAATGCAAAAACTCTTGTATTTT
>JAODJU010000138.1:3750381-3765253 GCA_026776725.1 Gnathonemus echidnorhynchus | reverse complement strand
AGCAGGTACTGTTGTCGTTTGTTTAGTAATTATAGGCTACTTGTTGTTGTATAGAAGTGAACTGAGACCAAATGGGAACACCCACAAGCGATAAAACTCGAGCGAAGTCTTTCCGCAGAAAAGAGCAGGCGGCCCAGGACTGGCCACGGGGGACACGTCTTTCTTCAAGGAGTGAGAGGCGCACACGGCGACGGGGGGGGGGGAAGCGGGGAATCCAGGCTAATGGGGGCTGGTGGGAATGGCGGCAGTACCCAGGGGTGAGCGAGAGAATCCCTCACCAAGGGTGCCATGGGTGCCAGCGAGATCTGAAAGGTCCCGCGCGCGAGCGGGATTAACGCCTTCGCCCCATCGGCGATCATTAACCATTCTGTTTAAAGCGCGCCAAACTAAAAATACACATTTTGGTTCCATTTGTAAATTATTCAAAAATAAATTTAAAGGGAAACTCATCCAGGGGGAGGGTTATGGATGGGCTGTGAGTAGATAAATAAAAATATGAGGAAAAGAGGGAAACATTAAAGGATTGTCTTGAAGCGGAGGAGCTTCCCTGCAAGCAGCTGAGCCACTAAGGAATGACGGATCGTCTTCCCCCTTCTCATCCAGGAAGTATGAAATCCTTGCATGTCAAGATGTAATAACTGTTTACCCCATGCAGAGCGCAATTAGAATGTGCTTTAAGGGGCTGATTTTGCCATTATGGGCGTGTTGATCTCTCCCCTCCACACTGACGCGTGTTTTGACTGCACATTCAGAGCCGGTTAATGGCGCAGTGACAGCATGGGCCGAGTCTTGAACCCATAGCTGAGCTGTCATTGAGTCACAGATCACGCCATCCCAAACACATCGATGGTGATGGGCACTCTATGAACCAGATGCCGCCCCCCCCCCCCCCCAGCCAATGTGATCTCAGCCAAAATGAAGAATGATATATCAATTAAAGAAAAGGAGGGGGCATTTTTATGCCTCATACTTGCTTGTAGGTCAAGCTCCGCTAATATCTATAACTTGTTGAGAATTTCCTTGCAAACACAGCAGAATGTGTCTCACCTCCTATTTTGTTTACTGTTTAGCTTTCAAGAAGCAGAAATATTTAACAAAAAAATCATTGTAGTCTGGGAGAAATGTAGAAATGTGGCAGGTCGAAGATGAACTGAGAAAATATTTAAAAAATCTCCAGTTAGTTCTCCCATCCATCCATCCATCCATCCATCCATCAGTGTGCAGGGCGTATCCCAAGGCTGGGATGCATCCCATATATATATATATATATATACAGTATATACACCATATGGAAAAAAGTTTTGGAACATACTTCTTTAACCACTGAATCCAGGTGTTTCATTTAGACTCCTTGCAACTAGTGCATAAAGTCAAACAACTAGCCATACAGTCAGGGATACAGACATTTGTGAATGAATAGGTTCTGAAGAGCTCAGTGAATTCAAGCGTGGGACTGTCATAGGATGCCACCTTTGCACTAAGTAAGTTTGTGAAATTTCTTCCCTGCTAGAAATTCCACAGTCAACTGCAAGTGGTATTACTGGGGAAGCATTTAGGAACAACAGAAACCCAGCCATAAAGTAGAACACCATGTAAGTAACAGAGCAGGGTCACCGAGTGCTTAGGCGAATAGTGTGTAAAAGTCGCCAAGTGCTCTGTGGACTCCGTAACTGCAGAGTTCCAAACTTCCTCTGGCATTAACTCCAGCACAAAGACTGTGCGCCGGGAGCTTCATGGAATGGGCTTCCATGGCTGAGCAGCTGCATGCAAGCCTCACATTACCAAGCATAAGGCCAAGGATGGGGTGGTTGGCCGCCACTGGTTTCTGGAGCAGTGGAAACATGTTCTGTGGAGTGACAAATCACGCTTCTCTGTCTGGTAGTCTGATGGACCGATGAGTTTGGGTTTGGCAGATGCCAGGAGAACGTTACCTGCCTGACTGAATTGTGCCAGCTGTAAAGTTTACTGAAGGAGGGATAATGGTATGTGGTTGTTTTCCAGGGGTTGGGCTAGACCCCTTAGTTCCAGTGAAGGGAACTCTTAATGCTTCAGCAAACCAAAACATTTTGGACAATTCTGTTCCAGCATGACTGTGCTCCAGTGCATAAAGCAAGGTCCATAAAGGCATGGTTGGGTGTGTGTGATATGGAAGAACTTGACTGGCCAACACAGACCCCTGATCTCAATGCCGTCAAACACCTTTGGGGTGAATTAAAATACAGATTGTAAGCCAGGCCTTCACATCCAACATGTGCCTGACCTCACAAATGCTCTCCTGGATGAATGGGCAAAAATGCCCACAGACACACTCCAAAGTCTTGTGGAAAGCCTTCCCAGAACAGTGGCAATTGTTATAGCTGCAGAGGGGGAACCAACACCATACTGATGCCTGTGGATTTAGATTGTGATGTCATAAAAGTTCCTGTAGGTGCAATAGCCAGGTGTTCCAATACTTTTGTCTACATAGTGTACATCACATTTGTAACAATTGCTTGTATTCAGTTAATGGTTTCAAAAGAATCTTCAGGAACACAGCAAATATAAAATGGAACACTGCAAATTAATAAATACACAGGGTCATGTCTAACCATGAGCTTTTTAACAGCCAGAGGAAACCAGAAAATATAATACATATAAAATCTTTTAACACAGTGAGACCATGCCGACTCATGCATACAGAGGGGGGAGGGGATTCGAACCTGCAACCCTGCAGCCTAATAGTGTTCTTTATTTTCAGATCTACCAAAATGTGCACGGAAGAATACCCTTTATAAAAAGAAAGATGTGCTTTGTGAGTTATACAGGAAATTCTTTTGTAATTTGCATAAGCATTACGAATCACACCTCCAGGCTGCGGTGTGTTTCCCTGGCCAGTGTCTGAAAAGGAATCTGTGAGCAACATGGGCGATCAAGAAGAGCCTGAGCAGAGAGCCGCTCTCAGGACCACTTCCAGAGGAACCCTGGGGAGATGCGTGAGTCTCCATGACAGCCAGCATTTCCTCCGCCCCTCTGCATGGCGTTTTCCCCGAGAAGCGTTAATGTGATTGTGTGAAGTACCTGCATCATGTTATAACTTTTCTAATTTAAATACACAATTATGGCGCCTCTATCACACGTTTTGGACCAGCATTCCTCGTGTTATACACTTACCTTTGTAGTAAATGACAAGGTGAATTAGATAAAGCAACTAATGTCCAATTACTGAGCCGGAACAATAAGCAGACTCTGATCAGCTAATGCAGGGAGCACTGAAGCTGCTCAGCTTGAAGCTCCAGCCTGCTTCAGCTGGCGCAGTTATGCTAATGGTCTGCTCTTAGAACTGTAATTCACTGGGAGATGACCACCCTTAAAATGACAGGGGAGGAAGAGGATGCCAGTGCATTTACAGTGGTTGTCGGTTATTTTGCTGAACATTCTCTGTGAAGACTGGCATCCCTTTTATGGTGCTGTTAGCTGTGTGCCCTATACTGCCTGGAATTGGCTCCAAGCACCCCTGACCAGGAGAAGTGGCTATTTAAACGATGGCTGGATGGATGGATTCATCACAGCTCTGGTATCCCGTCCAGGGTGTTACCCAGCTTTATGCCCTATGTTGCCTGGGATAAGCCACCATACAAGCCTGAGCAAGATAAGATTTGAAGATGGATGGATGGATGGATAGATAATCTATAACCACACGCCTTTGGGTGCATAGAACTTATGTGTTCTGCCCAATCGATGACAAAACTGGAAAAGTAGTAGTTTTAAGCTGAATTCTGATGACTTGTATGTCAATGGTTTATGACATGTGAATGGTATATTAGTCTCCCTCTTCTAGAACCACATCAGCACCTGCATCTCCAACGCCATCTTCACTGTAAAAAAAACCACAGGGCTGGATTATCACCATGACGATGGGTTGAAGAGGGGGAGCACTTGACATTCTGAATAGGCAAGTGGATGTGGTGGTGGGGGGGGGGCTTGGAATAAGTGTCACCAAGTTTTAAACCACAAAGGTGACAGCCCAACAGACATGACAGCTAGAACAGAAGGGGAACACTCAACTTCACATGCAAATCCAGCATGATAAACATTCATAACAGAATCCGCTGAACTCTGATACAGTAAACATTTGCGAAAGTGCTGTAATTACGCTAATTACATGCAGCAGCACGTTTGCGAGACAGCATTCCTGCTCAATCCTGAAATGTTCCATCAGTCAATTTAAATACACATAAATACCGCGTAAACAAATGCCATCCATCATGCCGTATGTCTAATTTGCCTCAAGAAAAACAGATGTACGGCTCAGTCCGCCTCTGACCCCATTAAAACTCACGGCCTCGTGAAGATCATTGATTGTCTTGTAAACATCATTCTACAAGATGCGATTTAAAAAGCCACTACAAATAATACAACTGCAGGAAAGGCTGCAGTATATAAGGCACCAGGATACACAGCATATTTAGCTTACCCAGGATTCACAGAGGCCTTTAACTTACCCAGGATTCACAGAGGCCTATAACTTACCCAGGATTCACAGAGGCATTTAACTTACCCAGGATTCACAGAGGCCAATAACTTACCCAGGATACACAGAGGCCTTTAACTTATCCAGGATTCACAGAGGCCTATAACTTACCCAGGATACACAGAGGCCTTTAACTTATCCAGGATTCACAGAGGCATTTAACTTGTGCTGTACTGAGCAGGATTCTGGTAAAAATTGCACAAAATAGCTTAGCTCAGCTGATAATGGTTATTTTCTTTGATTTTCCTGGACAAGCACAGCCTGGACGGCAGAGGTAGAAACTACTTGAACCTAATTCTGCTTCAAAAACTGTTTTTTTATTTAACGTGATCAATAACTGTAAGAAGAATTAGCCATAGGCTTTCAGTATGATGTTGGAGTAGGCCGTGTTTGAAGACCAGGCTCTGGATCTGCAGCTTCTATTTCACATTCCACCATCCTTTATTCTGTAGATGTAAAGCTCATTTTTAGAAGTGGGGGGGGGGGGTAGCAAAATTCTTTCATAATGAGGATGAAACTCCAAACTGGTTGCCGAAAGATTATGGTGGACACCTACAAGTATTAGTTTAACTGCAAATGTCAGAGAGGAAGAGAGGACAGTTACTTTGCGGTGTCAGAGAGGACACACAGAGGGCCCATGTGCCATCAAAGTCACATTTAATTGCAGTATTCCCCAAGTAAATAAAAATGTGACATTTTCTCAGCATCCTACCTCTAGCATGCTAAACCAGGATCTGGCCTCAAATGTCAAGGTAGAATAATTCTCTGCGTAATTCCCGCTCGTATTTCCCCACGGTACCAGGAACCGGGAAAGGTCAGCAAATCATTTGACTCATTTTAAGTCAACATTTTATGGAGAATCGATGACAAAAATCCGTGATCGAAGATAAGAGGCTGGTCTGTATCCATCGGCCTCTGGGTCTCGCTTTCAGAGTCTGCTGTGGAACTCACAGGTCTAACAAATAACATGAGTCCTCAGGCTCCAGCATTTTACACGAGACACAACCAGGCGATCTTTAAGTGTTTTTAGGAATTAGTTAATTTACTCATCAACATCCAGGTATTTTGGCATACAGGCAGTTGTTTTGATGCAGTATTTTACAGGATAACTGGTAAAGCGGGTAACTGGTAAAACATTTTGTCTACCACACCCTGACCAAAGGTTCACTCGACCAGCAAGATGGTGCACAGCTCAGCAAGTGCCTGTGATCAGAGGGTCATCTGCTTAATTCCCAGGTCAGCGTAGTGGTTTCACCAATTGGCTCTTATGCCAGGCCTTTAACCCTCTCAAGGCAGGCGTTGCTGATTTGCAACAGTTAAAAACTAACTACCTTATTACCCCACATACATATTTTATGAGTTTTTTTTACTCATGATAATTTTCCCCAAATATCAGATTGTTCCTGTTACTAAAACTTAATTTGAGCCTGAAAGGGTTAACCCCCAAGGGACTGTTTGACCCTGCTTTCTCAAACCTATATGTTGTAATGGATAAAGTGTCTACTAAAGAAATAAATGCAAAAATATCCTTCTCAGGATGGTGAGTTAAGTAAACTGCGACTCCTTCTGTGAGCTTCAGTCTTGTGTACACTGGGATGCTTTAAAAGATTAACAGAGACCTCGGAGTGAGGGGTGACACCTTAAACCATTTTTGGGGATGGGTTTCTGCGTTCAAGCTTTGCGGAGAGCAGGCAGTGATGGGATGGCCTGGATGGCAGAGGTGGAAAGTTTGGGTCCAGAAAGTACAAAACCAGACAAAGATTTTGTTTCAAACAGCCAGTTGAGTACTTTGTGACTGTGACTCAAGATTCAAGTAGTTGGTTGAAACAAAATCTTGGTCTGGATTTTTACTTTCTGGACCTGAACTTTCCGCCTCTGCCGAACGGGAAACAAAAGTAATTTCTGTGAGCAAGAAACTGGGAGAAACAAGAGAAACAAAGCATAACAGAATCCAGGATTGGCGTCAGGACCTGCTGGGGTTTACAGGAAAGAGAAAGAACAGAGCCCACCGATTTATACACTCAGCTCAAAACAAGGGACAGGTGGAATGAATCAGCGGGTCACATGAGCCAGGTCACCTGACCCGCCTACACACTGCCTTTTAATAAACTGCTGTATATATGATCCATTCAGGGCGTACACCCATTGTATATATAAAAGGAGCTCAGTGTCTGAATTCTATAGTAAACCCGGGGCATACAGGCTGTAAGAGACTCGGGTCTTTGCCCTAACACGAAACCACACAATGTGCCATTATAAAACCGTACACCTGCTCCTGTCACAAACTGCAAATGCAAGACTGGTGTCTGCGTGTAATAAATCAGGCCCCAAACGTGGGTAACAACTGTAAGGCAGCAATCCTTCACAAGGTTCCCGTTATGGGGTTTTCTGGTGCTGGGCAGCTCTTCATGGGCGGTTTATAACATTTAATTTTTACTCTCATTCTGTTTGACAACCAGACTATAGCATACAGCCCGTAGTGCCAAAAAAATCCGGTCTGGTCATTCTCAAAAACAACCAGGACAACCGAGTCAGCAACAGGGTGATTTCTAAATAATTATATTTAAATTGTATATAAATAATTTACATAATTACATTCCTAGATAATCAGAGCGCTCTCCTGAATAATTAAACAGATGCAACAGATAACTTGCTAAAAATGCTCAAAAAAAAATGAAATGACACGAAACTCGTTTGTTGTGTTCAAATGTTCATTATAGCTAGCGAGATGTAGGGACATGAATAAAAATGTAGATTACAATCACCGAGGCCACTTTCGCACAGAGTTTATTGTTTCTTCCAACCATATTAGGCAAATCAATTTATGCACACACTCCCTCTGGACGTTGTTTACAAGACGGGGAAGCCGGATTACATTATTGTTCAAATTACAAATAACCTCCTTCAGAAAACGATTAGTGTGGATCGCCACTTCCCCGAGCGGGCCGGCGGGGTAACCTAGCGTAGCCCTCTCTTCCTTCAGCTTTCTCATCAGCCACTCTAACCCAGGCAATCCTCGGCAAGACACGCTTTTCTGCAGCTTCAAAAAGACCCACAAACAAATGTTCGGCTTACTTCCTGCTAAAACAATAGCCGTAGCCCCTAGGAAGCAGACAAAGGGCCACTCGGGGGTCTTTATTTCCGCTTTTTGCGCCTTTCTCCAAAACGCTGAAACCGGCACATACATCCCACAGTGGCAGACAATCCGCGTAATGGCGCTTAATTGAGTCTTTGCTGCGCGGCTTCCCCCGTAGGCCGGGGCCTGGCTGTAGCAGGGCGACACGGCTCCGCTTTTATGGGCCTCAGCTGAACTGTTATAAACGATTCGACTCACTGTACTGTGGCCGAGGAGGGAGGGTGGGAGGTGGGGGGGGGCGCACAGCACTCTGAATGAACTCCGTGCTGCTAAAACAGGCAGGCGACAAGCGCGCGTCTGAGAGACACAGAGAGAGACAAGCTTTTACATAATGGAAAAACGCATACGGGCGCTTGGAGAGGGTATTAAAATGCCAGGGAAACAGAGCTATAAACACACACACCCTTCTAGCATTTCAGTGCACTGGCGTTTACATAAATAAACATGCAACACTTGAATGTAATATAATTATTTTGTGTGAAAGGAGACATTTTTCAATTGACATGTATATTTCTCTCTTTATAAGTACTTGCTGCCAGTTAACGTCATGAATATTACTTCTTCTTTTCAGTAGATGTTTTTTGTTTACCAGGAAATTCATTAAGCTACGTTAAGGGGAGTGTTTTTTGCTAGCTAGTTAAATAGCAATCATTCAAGCTAGCACTATACTCATATACCTTATAGCCATTGTGGGGATTTTAGTGAATTTGTCTTGGGGTGGTAACGGTGGGAGAGTGCCAGGTTACCACATGGGCCCGCGGTGGCAGGTCAGATTTACCATTGCGTGTCGCCGCTACAAGCGGGCTAGCGGCTAGGCAAACAGCAGCATTCAGCAGCAAACAATAGCAAAGGATAACTTAACAATTACCAGGAAAAATGACAATAACCAAGTGGAAAAAGGCACCGTTCAGCCTGGCAAACACGGCGAGCATGTCTGCGGCTGACGAAGATGGAGACGGTCATGAATAATGTGTCCTTTATGCTCGGCAGAGTGGCAGCTGGTGACACAGAGGACACGGCTGAAAGGGGAACCCGCAAGCAGACGCAGTGCGTGGTGCACACCCCCATGGGGGTGGCGGGGGGTGGAGGGGGGGCATCCTACATACCACAACATGGAGTCCCAAGTGGCATCAACAGAGACGTGTACGCAGCAAGCGCGTTCATCCAGAACAGCTTCCAAGACACTGGGCCTCATTACACACTGCGTACCGCGTTAAAGCTTGGCAGCTGATACAGAGCAGCGCCTTCCGGGAGGGGGGTCGATTACACGGCCCCCACTATTCAAGAGCCAGGTGCTGGACTCTAAAAGAAAAACAACAGCAGCATCAACAACAACAAAAAGCGTCTGTCAGAAGTTTTTTTTTGCCCGAGCTGATCAGGGTTGCCACGGTAATCAGTTATGACCACATTAAGGATTTAGTGGCTGCTCTGCAGCAGCCACTATACACATACAAGTTAGAAAAAGATGAACTTGGACTTACAGCAAACAGGGTGGTATCAGGGGAAAACAATCCCTGAGCTGAACATCTTCTGAGATCAGGAGGGTATTTCAGTCAGCTGGTTAGCCAGTAATGTAATGAAACTGTTTGGAAAACTGGAGAATAGTGATTAATTAATTAATTTTACTTTGTCTCAACCCTTGACAAACACTGTACCTTCATCCACCCAAAATTAGGGACAGATGCTGTTTACAGAGTTTCACTTATGGGGACATCGTCCTCAGCCCTTTGGTTCATCCATGCAATGTTCTAGGTGTTTAGCGAGTACTGCTACAAAAATGGAGAACTGAGGTGCTTTATTATTAAATACAATAAATGGTAAGAGTGCAGTAAGACTTTGTGTTATATAAAACCATCAGCTGAACGGTTATTGTCATCATCGTTCACTGAAGCCCAGCAGGTGTTACCGGGAGCTCTGCGTAAACGTTTGTCGAATTAAACGGAACCACCATCGGTGCCTATTGGCAACACCCGACGAACGATCGCCACGGCAACGCCGGCATCTCCAAGACTGAGGAAGCACATTCCCTGAGCTGGGGTACGGATGAAACGAGGAAGATGGTGTCACGGCCAACCGGAGAAACCACTACCCACCGCTATGAGGTAGCTGCTAACCCTTCACTCCACACGGAACCTGGTCTCTCTGAAGTGGTCTCTGAGGCAGAAGGAGGCAGCGTGCCGAAGGCGTAGGAGACCTGGGCCAGATGCATCAGGTTTCAGCGCTGGGTCCTGAAAAAGATCACGCTGTGTTGGGGCTGAAACCATTCCCAGGACCTGAAAGCATGTCTCTTGTCCTGCCAGGAAAGTCTCTCTTAGGGGGCTTGGGCAGCTGCTTTTCTACACTGTACACGCATGCTGGCTGGACGATTGGGAATGGACCTTGTGGAGGTGGTAGGGCACACACCCCAGCTGGGACGCCAGTCCACCATACAGTTCACATTCTCAAACACAATCGCTGATTTAGAGACGCCAATTAGCCAGTCTCTGGACTGTGGGGGATCACTAGAGCAGCTGCCTTGAGGATAACATGCAAACTACTCACACAGAACAGCAGTGGGACACCATATTCTGTTCTCAGGCGTTGAGAATGTACATAAACCATCCATCCATCCATTTTCTGAACCTTCTTGTCCAATTCAGGGTTGGGGGGGGGGGTCCAGGGCCCATCCCAGAAGCTACAGGCTA
The DNA here is from genome assembly GCA_026776725.1 of Gnathonemus echidnorhynchus. Classification (NCBI taxonomy): domain Eukaryota; kingdom Metazoa; phylum Chordata; class Actinopteri; order Osteoglossiformes; family Mormyridae; genus Gnathonemus; species Gnathonemus echidnorhynchus. The sequence continues at coordinate 3,754,923 of JAODJU010000138.1, read as the reverse complement.
CAAAGCAGGAAACAACCCAGAATGTGGTGCCAACCCACACCCTCACACACTAATCACTCCGACACACACATCTACAGGCGATTCCATAACTCTGGTTCACCTCAGCATGTTTTTTGACTGGGGGAAACCGGAGTACCTGGAGGAAACCCCACGATGACACGGGGAGAACATGCAAACGCCACACATATAGAGCCATATAGAGACTCAAACCCTGGTCCCAGAGGTGCGTCAACCATGCCTACAACTGCCCACCCCTATACCTAATCCGCAATCAACAAAACAAAATCAGAAAAGGGAGGACAATCAGTCACAGCAATAAACACATACACACATTTATCAGCCCTATCATTAGGATCAATGGAGACTCCATAAACAGGTCTATTGATCTGGTTCCTAATTCCTTGACAAGCCCCTGGGATTCAGTCTGCAGATGACGTGACACATTCACAATAACCAGTGGTTTGGGTCATAGAGGAGAACACAGGTTGATAGCAGGCTTGAATCACACTAACCTCTACACACATAAAGATGCCTGGATTGCAGCGTAATGAAATGGGAGGAAGGTTTGGATGTGAGCATCACGGGACCATGTGATAGGCTGGTCCCAAATGGTCTTATCAAGAAATATTTTGTGTTGGTAGGTCATCTTAGAACCAGGTTCCTCCGTAAAGATGGATTCTAGAGCCTGAGGAACTGGGAATCAGGACGAAATATTCATGTATTAATGTTTACTCACCATAATTGCTCTCAGGTACAGGAACATCTGCACGGCATTTCACAGAAAGGCAGCCACGTTCTGCACGCTAGCTAAACTCCTCCGAAGTCAGCGCTGATGAAATCGCGCTCCTTTGATGAAATCGCTTGTGCCGCTCGCGGGTAAGTGGGGAGACGCCACTCCCAGGGTGCACTGCAGCACGGAGGCCAGGTTTTTACCGGGGAAGTGACAGACGCGGCCCGTGGGGGCCCTCCGCTCATGCGGAGAGGCTAACTTGTTCCTCCCCAGCCTGCCAGCCTCCCTGGCTCACATGCTGTCGCTCTGAGGGATCTACGTCCATCCTGAAGATAAGAGGTACATCAGGAAAGAAAATTTCAAAACGTACCTGGAAAATCACACCCCAGTGATCTTTCCCTCCAAGCGGAGTACATTACTTCATATCTATTATATTTCATACTTGGGTAAAAATGAGTACAATTCACAGTTGTGGGAGGAAAACGGTCCCCATTTTTCATTTTCTCTCTCAAATTTGACATTTCTGTTTTGACATTTGTGCTTTTCAGATATATTTCCCTTTCTTTCCTCTACGATCCCATGTCTTCTCTAATGTTTCATCAAGCGATGAGGACGTGACTAATGACCATTTCCAAGCGATTAACGCAAGTCGGTGTGGCCTGTTCGAGAACGTCGGGGATGTCGTAACGTGGCAGCAACAGCGGCCGCCGTGACTGACTGTGGCACAGCGGGCACGAGGCCCAGGCATACGGCGAGGGATTAGTGAGGGGACACGGCTGCGTTTTCAGGGGGGAAAAGGCTTTAATCTCCCGACACCCACACCAATTACCATCTATTACATCAACCCGATTTACCCAAATCAAAATGGCTTCTCTTCATAAGAAATACACCGAGATGTGCGTCTGTCCTCGTGGTGGCAAAATTGAAAATGTAATGATTATTTTACCATTTTCAATGGTATTGGTGTTCCGATAATAAAGGAACCATGTCTGCCTGACCGCTGTTTGTGGATATTTCTATGATGCAGCCCAATTTCCAAGATACCAGCTGCTTCGCGTTGGCACTGGCTGCACGGCATCTTCCCGACCCTCTGAAGACCCACCACCAGCCAAGTTAGCCCCGCCTTCCTTGGCTGGTCTATCCAATCGGCTGCCTCCCTCCCTCTCCCTTTAATTGGAATTGTTTATAGGATCAGGCAATTTGTGGTTAAAAAAAGATCGGTTGAAGTACAGGGCTGGACAACACAAACATGCTAATAACATGAAGCATGTGTGTGGGGGGGGGTGGTGTTAACATGGTGATGCGGCTTCAGCACCAGGCAGGAACAAGTCTGAGGGAGATTTGGGGGGGGGGGGGGGGGTATTTCCACCGGCTTTGACAGCGTGCAAAACCCATTAGTCTGTCGGAGACCGACATCTCATCTTGTTATTGTGGAGTGATGCAATACGGCGGCAATGGCTCTCACCCCCCCCTGTCTGCGGAGCGACAGCGGGAAGCAGGTGGCTGCTCGGCGGCTGATCTGAGACGGGAGGCTGCGCCGGGGTGAGGCCCTGCCACCCTCCGATTCGCGGGTGTCCACAAGTCACCTTTTTTAATTAGAGAGAGAGATAGAGTCAGAGAAAAAGAGAGAGAGAGAGACGGTCGCATGGGCCGTCTCTGGGCAGCCTGTCGCCGTGCCGATTGCCTCCTGCGATGGCGGTAATTTGAGATCGTATTGTTGGGGGGGGGGGGGGGGTTACATCCGTCAATTTGGATGATGGATGAAGGAGAGTGGAGAAAGCAGAGGAATGGGCAACAGAAATGCGGCGTAAAATCAATCGGTCCTGCAGGAGGCGCCGTTAAGTCATGGGGGGTGCCATGACAGGAGTCCTGAAGACCGGGGTTGGGTGGGGTGACTCAGCGGGATGTAGACCACGACAGAGCCTGCATGTGGAGGGGTGAAATAGCACAAAAAGCAGGTTGATCTCCCCCCACAACCCGATCAAGTGTATGAACTTGTATATACTGGGACGTCAGTCTCAGCTATAGCTCACAGGAGACTCCAGTCAGGACCAAGAAAGTCCAACATGATGCTGCAGCCTGGAAACAGAATCACTGTGTATCCATGCACTAACTCTGTCTTGCCATCAGTGACAAAATAGCCAGTAGATTTTGGGTTCAAAGCCTGGCTGTACAAAAATGTCAGTTGGCGATTTCATACGTTTAACCGTTTCCATTTTGTGAACAGAAAATGCAAACGTTAGGGGTCATGAAAATTACACTCATTTAGCAGAGACTTTTAAACAATGTGACACATTTTTGAGAAAGCAGGGTCAGTCAGCCCCTGGAGCAACTGGAGCTTAAGGGCCTCACTCAAGGGCCCGATAACGACATCACACTGTCCACTGGATTTCAGTTTGCAAATTGCAGTGTTCAATCACACGCACACACCACCTTCGCTAACCCTGAGCATGCTAAGTGCATTCGGACAGCTGTTTGAGCTAAATGACCGCGTGAACTCGTGAATGCGAGAGGGGTCGACCACACGGTCCATCCGGCGATGGCGTACCGTGGCGTGGTCACCTCGACTCCATCCCAGTCGCAGCCGGGAAGCTCCCAGAGGCCGGAGTGACCCATGACCAGGCCGCTGCAGCCGACTGCAACGTTGATGGATGAGCTTCCCGTACCGTTCTGATGCTTTCATTACCGAAGGGCCTCGGGGAGTTGGGGAGAAGGTTCCAGAAACCCGTACGGTACATTAAAAAAAGAGGAAGGGTAGTGAGTCAGCCAAGAAGGTGACTTCATTCGGCTGAAAGTCCCGCTGCTCTGTAAAACCTCAGTCGTCAGCAGAAAACATGGCTTCTGTGTGAGGTCACAGGCCCACAGATCTGCAAATACACCCTCGGCTCTTTATTATAGAATCGGAAATTTCTAGATGCAGGAGCTGAGTGTAATCTCAGCCAGACGGGTGTCAAAGAATGCCATAAAATACCCCTGCATGTCTAAGAGACATCAGATTTTACTGGATTTTTTTCAATGATCATACCTCTGCAAATGAGTCAGACATCAATAAGCAATACATGGAATGATCTAGTAATTACAAATTCCCCCTGCTGAACAAATATCTGAGAGGAAGGTCCACAGTGCAGCAGGGGACTGAAGGATTCGGCCAGTCGAAGTGTCAGACGGACTTTTCCAACGCGAGAAGCTTGTTTCTGGAGCCTGTCCCCATTCGGCAGGCCTGATGCCTCTCATGCCCGCCCCGTGCCAGCCCCACATCGGCCCACAAAAATCAAAGCTCAGCTGTGGGGGGGAGGGGATTTTTTGAGCCATGATTTGTAATTGTTGTTAAGAGAACACAGCCCTCCCCCGGTCTGTATCTCGTGTGACCGCAGTCTGATTGAGGCCCCGTCAGGCAGGTACATTCGCCACTCCTCCACGGGGCCCCTGACAGACTCCGTTAGCGGAGCCCCGCAGTGGGGGGGTATTAGTGTCAGCTGATGAACACGATTCCCTGACAGACCCGCACCTCATTAATGGAGGTGAGCAGTGAGACATAGGTGGGGGGGGGGGCTGCATCCGGTAAAAACATCTGCGTGAGAATGTCCCGGCAGGAAAAAACATCCTATGCGTGTGTGTGTGTGTTTATATATCTATAGCAGTATACAGGGGTAGAGAATGGTGTGAATCCCCCATGTCTAACCTGATTAAAAGTGTCAGAGGTTCGAGACAGAGCTCAGATAAAGAGCCCAGCGACAGGCCTGAGGGAGATTATCCCCACATCGGGGGGGGGGGGGTTGCAGGTGCCACGCGAAGGCCTGGGGCCTCTCTCT
>JAODJU010000138.1:3694840-3709581 GCA_026776725.1 Gnathonemus echidnorhynchus | reverse complement strand
TTACTGGTTAAAATCCTTTGTACTGCAAGTTCTGTGAGTCATGCCAAATCAAGATATATGTACCGTCCAATGACAGTGATTTGCATTCCCTCGTGATGTTTAAAAACTCCATAAATGTCATATTCCTATAACTCCTACAATGTACACCCCACCTAGGTCATTCTGGTGGCAGGTCAATCAGGACACTGCCCTTATGGATGATTCATAAAAATAACTTGACCTGCCTGTACAGTATGGCCACCAGCCACAACCAACCTGCACCATTTCCATGCTCATTTCAATCAAGCGCCTTTTATCTCAGGCCAATCCTCATGCTGAATCCTTATGCTTCAGCCAATCCTCACAAAATTTGATCCACCAATTTAGCACCCGACCACAAACAGACCCTCCAACTTTGGTGCTGATTGGTCAAACAGGGGCGCTACGGCCACTGTGCATATGTGTCTAAGACCCACCTTTGCTAATTCACATAACTACTCAGACCATAAGACCCAAACCATGCATTCAGTTAGGCTCAGGCACTCCACCAGACGGTTCTACATTGATGATATTTCTCCTAAACAGATACAAGCACATTTCCCTTCTGTTTCCCATCTACTCATTTACCTTTATCCTTACTTGATGAACATTTCTACTGTAATGTCCAAATGTCAGGTCTCATCCTATCATAGTAATATTTCCTACTTTCCGACTATTTAAATGCATTGGTCATCACTTACAGTCTGTACTTCATTTCCCATCATTACTGAATTACTAATTTTATGCCATTCACTCCATTCCTCTCCATTGCTTCTGTCCATTAGCTTTGGGCCCGTTTGTCACTGCTTGCAGTTATCTTTATTATTATTATTATTATTATTATTATTGTTATTAGTAGTAGTAGTAGTAGTAGTAGTAGTAGTAATAATAATAAATATTATTATTTATCATATAATAATAATAATAATACACAATCATGAGAGTTTCATCTGTAAATCCAGTGTCTGTGAGGTAGCTGACATTCAGTGTAGCAGTTAATCACCATATTATTATTAACCAAGTATGGACAAACTAAAAGAACACATGAAAATGGACAAATTCCAGTCTGCAATCACATTTGTCTGACTTGATAAAAGCATCCATATTCTGCAGCTTTGAGCCTGCATGTCTTTACAGAATCACAATGAGAGAATGGTTCCAATGAAATTGCAGTTACATTAGCATTTATGTAGATTTCACAGCTGCCCTTTTGAGCTGCATTTTCAGCATTGAATCTTATAATGCAGGGATGTCAAACTCAAGCCCATGGGCCACATCCGGCCCATGGTACGACTGTATCCGGCTTGCGTGATAATATCTTGTGTCTATCAGAACATACAGCACGCACATTACGGGCACTTCAAATTGCAGATCGCACAACGATAGCTGGCATGTTGACCCATCAGTCAAGGTAGGGCTGCACAATATCAAATTGAGATGTACTTGTGATTATATAGCGCGTGCACACTAATCACTGGAGCTTAGATGACGGGTGAAACATTTGGCCGCCCGTGTTTTCAGAACTAAACTTATGTATACTTATGCCCACAATTTGGTAAGCAGATTAGTAGTGTCCCTAAAATGTTAGTAATCTGTATAAATTCTGTATAATCTTTTGTTTAATAAATGTGCAGGACTTTAAACGGAAAAAAGTAACACCATACCCCCATTGTCTTTTCACCATGTTTATCTACAAGATTTCTTCTTTCAAAAGATCTTATGGCTGCTGAGCTCTCCCTTTTTTCTATGGTTGAATGAATTTAGTAATAATAATAATTGACACGGAAATTGTCTATATGGCTCCCTCAACTTGCCCTTTGTAGAGTAAGCTGTCTGTGAAGGGTAGCCACCTGTTGGGTGGTCCAGGAAACTGGGGGTTAAGGGCCTTGCTCAAGGACCTGCAGATTAACATAGGGAAACACCAAATTTATACAGATTACTAACATGGGCATCACAATGCATATCTTATTAAGATTTTAAATTAATGCCACTTTGTTTTTTGTGTGATCTCTTATGTGTTTAATATGGAAGCTTGGTTTGTTCTGAATTCTAAGATGTTTTGGGATAAGTTCATATTTCTTATGAATAATTTGTCATAGTACATCTGACTAAACATGGTCAATTTCAATAAATATTGACCTGGTTTGGCTCTCGAATTCAATCCTATTTTAAATTTTGGCCCCCTCTGTGACTGAGTTTGATACCCCTTGTCATAAAGAGTGAACACGAATAATGGAGGGATTAGTGGGCAGCGAGTGCCGCCTTGTGAACAATATAAGAACTGCAATTTAGAGTTTTAGCCCCAGGCGGTACCCGTAACTCGTTGTAATCTAGTGCAGCTCACTGTTTGGGGAAGCGTGTGCATGCAAAGAGCTGTTTGTCTTTGGTTAACGTTTATCCCCTTTACTGAAATTCATTATTATATGTTTGTAGTTTAAGTTATGTATTTTTAGTACGTTTAAGTACCTCACTTATTAAGGATAGCGTAACATCGCATTCCTGATGCATAGTTAGCCCATGCTAACTCGTTTGCTATTGGTTATCAGTATTAAATATCAAAGACTGCTGTTAGTTTATAATTTCTGACAGAGATAGTTTCTGTTATTTGGGTAATGTATTATGTTTACTGAGATTTCTATTTAATTGTTGCAGAACAAGACGCATACACGTACGCAAGCCAACACATGGCTGGTGCTAATAAAGACTGGTTGAACTACGGATTTATGCATTCTCACCAATGCACACTCAGGGCTCATAAAGTAATGAGCAACCAACATTAATAGACAGCTACTTATTCTTCCACTTCTTCACACCCCTGTTATACTGGCGCCAAATACATCTGTTCATGACTGCAGTAGCCCCCCCAACCCAACCGAAGTGGGAGAACTAAGAATAGCTGGGGATCTTTACTTCTCTAGTTGTAAGAACCAGTATCAGTATTATCCTATACGGCAAGTTCAAATAAGACCTTCAGTTTGACACCTGTGCCCTTAACGTCTGCCCTCAAACCTGCAGAAAGAAGATTCACTGTTTGTCCTCTGAGAGAAGGGATGCAAAAACAAGTAAGAAAGGCACTAGGAAACTAGACCGTAGCTGTATGTAAATGTCACCCATGCTTTTGTTAGAATGACTAGAGTCATAAGTTCAGAAAGATCACAAGTGTTAACAAAGGGACTGATCAGTGAACACTCACATTGGGCTAACAGTCCTGTAGGCTGATCACAGCCACCTAATGGGAAACATTTGGCAGGCCGAGGAGAAGGGGACACATGACTAACATAATTCCTAGGGAGCATTTTTGCTTTGCCCCAGCATAGAGTTCCCATATGCATGGGATGGGATGACACAAAAAGCTGCAGTTTTGTATCAAAGCTTTTAGTAATAATTACAAAAAAATGAGCAGAGTTTCTTGCATTTCCTTTGTATGGTGGCAATATTAGGAACATACATGGAAGTCTTACACAATTTGCTAAAATACACAAAATGCAGGTCTTGTGGTAGGTTTGTCTTGAACATAAAGCTCCCACTACACAGACAGCTGGGCCAGCTGATCATCCGCAGTTCTATTAAGGTGGCCAGGATGATTACAACAGTGTCTTTTTATGTATGGTGCAATGCTTCACACATCCGGTGTAAAATTGCAGCTTGTTACTCACCGTTTTAACACTTCATCTCCCCTCTCTTGACAAACTAGATTACAAAACAAACCTCAAAAAAGGGTGGATAACTTTGCAAACACAACACAAGCTGAATAAGCAAAAAAATGCAGGACCCTGAGGTGCAGTCAGAATGCATCTCATTTTTACTGCAATACATTACATTTAAACCTAAACAGTGAGGCTAGTGTTTTAAAGCCATACCCCATAGGTAGATCAGACTGAACCCCCCAGTAATGTATTTCATCTGTTGGCATGAAAACCATGGTCCAAGGCACAGAAGATGGTTTTCAGTTCTCTCCAGGCTTCTCCAGGAGATGAGTGATGGCATCGTGCACAGGCTTGCACACGTTATGGTAGCCCTGAGGGGTCAGGTGCAGGTAGTCGTACATGTCCTGGTGAGATATCTTGCCATCAGACTGCACAAAGCCGCGATCCACAGAGAGGTAGGAGGCGCGGGACAGAGAGGGCACAGCCTGCTGGAGCAGCTCATTGACCTTTGCATTCCTGTCACGGAGCGTGTTGGGGTTTTCACCCCTAGGTAGCAAGCCCTACATGACAGAGGAACTGTCATCACGGACAGCAAGGACAAATATGTCGGCCATGACCTGGGCCATACAGGATGAAAAGCAAAACACTCACACAATGCATTCTCAATATATTGTGCAACTGCGATTGCAACAGGCTACTTTGGTGTCCTGTATACATAACAACACACCTTGTGTAGCATTATTAACTGTTATTCACAAAAATAAGAATTTACAAAATAATATTTAGAATTTGTTACTCAACAAACCCTGCACTGGTGAAAGGTAGATAAGCAATGCAGACTATGTTAAACTGAGGATTGTCTGAAACGTAAAGATGACAGCACTAACCAGAATTAAAGTGTGAGCACGGAGAAGCTTGTTGCTTATAAGCAGTGCAATAGCAATGATGCCTTCACAGATCTGCTCTGGTGTGTGACCATGGTTATTAGTGCCCACCCACAGCACCACCACCTGGAAAAAGACAGTGGGGAGGACAAATAAGAAAAATGAATAGACATCACTTAACCTATTATAATTAACCATACTAACTGATCCCTTAGGCATATAAATGTTTGCTTTCAAGTCACAATGAAAAAAGTGAACATAAAATTAAACAGAAGAGACAAGGGCCCAGATTTTATAACGCATCAGTAAATTTGTTAGTGACATCAAACAAACTGCTGGATTTTTTTCATTAGATAGTCTAAACTGATAAGTTTGGGGAAATGCCTCTTGGGCTTTCAAGTTAAAACACTGGGCCCAGGTTTACATTAGTAAATTTAATTTGGGTAACATACCAGTGCCACATTGTTCTATTCAACTGTACATGGAAAGACTAAACAACCACAAGTTGATTATGTCTATCATTCTTTTTGTATTTACAAATATCAGAAACAAACAGGGTTACAACTGTACTTTGAGAAGTGAATGTGTTGATCATAAAACAACTGCCAAAAACAGGGATGCTAGGGGATTACTACGAAGAAAAGTGCTGAAATGCATCTTTATAAACTTGTGGTCAGGGGGAAAAACTGGGTTGATGTGCATGTAATGTACAGATATACCTTAGGGCTGATATGGTCAAGCTCTCCGTTGCTTAATCTCCAAAGGACATGCTGTGTGGCATCACCACCCACTCCGAAATTCAGAGCATGGAGTGGAGAAAACAGGTCTCGCCAAACCTACCAGCGACAGACCATTACACCAAGGATAAGAGAAAATGCACATTTAAATTTAACAACAATTGAAAAACATGCAATTTGATGTTCGAGTGGTTATTTGGTATCTCTAAAGTGCCTTTAGTGTTTCAGTGTGTTAGCCTGTGCTTCTTGTGATAATCTGGCATCCCATCCTGGGTGTCCCTTGCCCTGTACCCTTCCAGGTCCCATCATGCTCACCATATTTGGCTATGGACAACATATAAAATTTACATGGTAATGCTTCCCCCATTACATAAAAAATATGAGTCAACACATGACAGACTGTACAGGCATTTAACAGCTACATCACATTTCAAAGAAAAATGTAACCTCAAACTGTTGTAAAAGCTGAACCAGGGAATCTCCAACAAAGAGGACATCAGGCTCCTTGTCCTTACTGTCTGACACAAAGCGATTATGCTGTAAGAGGATTACAAGAGTCATCACCACATTCGTCGGGCTGTATTTCCAGATTAAAATGTAGGATTAAAATTTTATCAGAAAAACATACCAAAGACATCCACCGACCATCTCCCTGAATGTCCACACAAGGAGTTGGTATGGCAGCCGGGTTAGAATCTGCACAACTCATGACTTTATCTGAAACAAAATTAGATTAATATTACTTATACATATGAGAAATAACTGTCCCCTATATAAATAAATAGGACCGATTGTCGATTAAATTTAAATGAACTATTTGTCGTTTGACTCGGATTTCACTAATAAAATGCAAGTCAAAAAAATGTGAACTGGCCGGCTAAATAAGTGGCCTTCTCCATGACTTTAAGGGATGCTAACATTTAGCAATAATGCATAAAAGATAAAACAAATGGACGTGCCCTTAAGGTTTGTTTTAGCCGTACTGTTATCACCTTGACTAATTTACTGTGGAAAATAATGTAAAGAATAGCTTGTCAACAACACTGTGGTAGTATCGATATAACATGACATGCTGGATAGCAATTCTGGCTTATGCATCAAAGATCAGAACGCAGAGCTGCGGAAAAATACATCTGTGTAAACCTCTTTTACATGTCTTATTAGGAAATTACATTAGCGGATTTTGTAATAACATTTTTCATAATCACCTAAACAAAGGAAAAGAAAGATAGCTGACGAACTCCTTCACAAACGTTCACTGTGTAAGGAAGAAACAATGACATCTGCATACACCATTTACAAACACAGGGGACATCTTTCAATGTTTGACAATGTTAATATTAATTTATCGTGTAAAGTTGGCATAATATCTAATGACGATAATATAAATATAAATAAATAAGATGTAATATGTTTTACAAAGGGCAAAAGTAATTTCTTTAATACTCATTACCTTATAAACTTATGAAACCCCCTCCTTTTTTCCAACTTAGACCTTTCCACAGATACTGCTCAGTTCACTAGGAAGTGCCGTCTATTTTTCCACAATAGCGAGTACTTTGTTTCGCGCTCCTCTGGCTTTATATTATATTATATTATATTATATTATATTTAACATATGGCAAAATAAAGGAGGGAAACAGTTGATATCATAAATAGGTTTAAATGAATGCATAGCAGAAATGCAACCGAGCATTGTTAAATGCAATTTTAAAAAATCCAAAATGCAGTTAACAGTTAACTATGATACGCTGTAGTGTGTGTAAACAACAGAAGTGTTCTTTTTGCGTAAAATTTCTGTGACAATAATCGTATGTTTTTTTACTAATAAGCAAATAGATTTTTGTCTTGGCAAGATAGGAAGAAAATTCGTTGCGCAAATTGTAAGGGTATCACGGGCAGGTAACCTAGCAACCGTGTTTCAGTCAGGTTTTAAATCTGACTAGCTCATAAACTCTTTTTGAAAAGATTAAAAAAAAAATAATAATATACCCTGCAAAAATACACGCCTACATTTATACAACCATGCGGTTTATAAATTAACCAACGCTCTCTAATGGAAGTTTCAATCGTGACTCCAGCAGTTTGTTGTATACTCAGTAGCACCCGGTGCTTTGTGAACGAAGGTAAGATGGGTAGTAAATAACGTCGGTTTAACTACTGAAGTAACTGTCTGAAATACAGTGTAACTGTCTGAAATACATAACCGAAGATATGCTTTGGCATTTTAAAATTCACCACAAACTCGTTTCTTAATTAACTTAAACCAGAGTGATTACAAATCATATACTAATCTACTTTTAAATCTACTGTAACTATTAAAAAGCAATCTAGATAAGGAACCATATAAATTTTCTGCCTTGTTGACTTCTGTAAGAATTTACCGGAGATTAACACAGTAACAGTAAGTGTGTTTGTGTAACTACTCAACCCAATGTCCCTTTCAGAATGAGCCAGACTCATGGTGAGACAATGAGAGACAGACAGAATGTATTGGATGTTTTTAATAAGCACTTCAATATGCATGAAGAACTCAGTGGTTCATCTACCCAGTGCACCCAAGACCCTTCTGGTGTAAGCTTTTGTAAAAACCAAGCAAGAAAATTCAAAGTGAAACGACTAAAGACTCGTAAGGAAAGAAGTCAATTCAGAAATCAGAAAGGACAAGAGACCAAGCAAAGCTATCGGCAATACAGTAGGAGGGAACTTAAAACATCTAAATGCTCCATTTGCTGTCCGAAATGCCAAAAGCCCCCTCTGTCCAGAGAACCTCTGTCTAGCAGGACTTTCTCCAAGCAGGAACCCTGCATCATTACTGACAGTCGTCTAATTGGTCATCGTGGTCTGTTTAGCCATGAAGTAAAATCCATCAACATTGTACGACTGTTAACGGACCAGAGTAAGAAAACCGATGGAGGAAGAACAGAAAACCTTAGTAAAATTTGTGCCACTAAAAATACTGTTCCTTCTTCTTGTTATCCATCTCCTGATCCTGGACCCAGTACATACTGTGGCCCTTTTCTTAGTCCATATAAGAAAAATCGGAAAAAAAGCAAAGAAGGAATTACACAGAAAAATACAAACCGAGAGCACTCCTGTATAACTCCTTCCAAAGCTGTTGTGCTAGAAAAAATGGTGAAGACAGGTGAATCTTTTCTGGTAGACCTAATTTCAGGAGAAGTTGAAAAAACAGGATTTTCTGCTTCTCAACAAGATTCCAACAGCCAGGGAACAAGTTCTCTTCAAGAAAAATTGGCAGCAGATTCCAGATTTCTATCATGTCATTCATCTGAAAATGAACCTGTCTTCCAGTTATCCTCAGACAGTTCCGATGGTAGGATTTCAAATAAAATTGAGTTGAGCTCTTTGGCTGTAGTACTGGATAATGATTCGCTGCAATCGCATTCTGCAGTGACGGAGAGGCAACAATGCAATGATTCAAAGACAATGACAACATCAACACCCCTGCAGGTGTCTGAGATTAGCGATTCTCAAAACAGTCTTAGGCATGATGCCACTTTAGACTCACCTATTGTGGAAGATGTGACACAAAATAAAGCTGAGAATTATCCTTCTGCACGCGTCGCCACAGTAGTCTCGCGCTTGCATCACTCCCTAGACATGCCACTGTGGCGCCGGGGATGTCTGCTGGTCGAAAGCAAGGAGGCTCTGCTCCAGGCACTTCAAGAGTGCCATGGTGTCCAGCTGCAAAACAATCTCCATGCAGTGCAGCATACCCTTGGCTGTGTTGCAATGGTGGCAGAAAGAGGTCAGACAATGTATTTATATGTTTATCCAGTTCATTCAGACACCAGTGTAAACAGAGGTCAATAGTGCCATGTAATATGTTGCATTTAATAAGCAATGTGACTATAAACTGAAGCTGGTTACTTAGACCTCCACGCAGTTGATTGTTGATTTTCTTGTAGCTATTTTAAATTGGGCATTCTGCATTACTGGTTTTGCTCAACTGCTCTACAGCTGCTTCTTCCCATCCAGATTCCAAGTATATTCCATCCCATTCAAATGGAGGCAATAGCCCAGACATAGAGCCACCCTGGGCCAGGACGCACAAAGCTGGCTGCCATCGGAGGAGGAAACAGAAGAACCCCCAGAAACTGGAGCCGCAGCTGCTCTCTGAGTCACCACAAGCTAAAATATCAGTGAGAAATCTACACTATTATTTCTCCTTATTTGTATTTAAAGTAGCAAATGTTTTTGTATTGTTGATGTGTGTTTCTGAGGTATATATTTAAATTGTGTACATGCACATTCAATGAAGAAATCTTAAGAATTATATTAGCTGGAACTTGCTACCTGAGGGTACATGAATTTTGCTCTGTTTAGGCTTCCAATACACAGTGGGGAATAAACTGCCTCCAGGTGGTACCAGCGAGTGACACTTATTTGAAAACAGTGGGGATGTTGTAAATACAAGGCATCATGACATTTAATTAAAAATGTGTTTTTTTCTAGTGGAATTACTTTTTGCATTCAGATCAGATTGCACTGTTAAATGTGTATTACTTATGAACGCTTTTAAAATACTTAATAATAATGTATTTTAATGTATAGTTATGCTGCCTGCTTTTGTATTCATCTAGGCACGAGAGTGGAATTCAAGCACTACAATCCAGCAATCCAGTGTATCCGTTAATGTTTTGAGGCCACACTCCCCAGAGGTTTTTATGGATCTCCAACCAGCGTTTTATGCATTATCTCCAGTTCCAGCTAAAACACATGACGGGTCTCCATTGCTTTGGGTATATCCTTCAAACAAAGAAACAACAGCTTTTATTGTTGGTGAGAAGAAGTGTGACACTAATGTGTCCTTTTTAAGCCCAACAGAAAGTTTTGAGAGGAACAGAAAGCCTTTCTTAAAATATACTCTTTCAGCTCCTAGAAATGGCTCAGGTCATTTGAAGTTTTGGGATGATTGTTCAGTTGACACAGAGAAAAGCTATTTAAACAAGCTATTTAAAAATTCTTCTCCTCCCCATCACTGTCCACCTTTCAATCAGTATATGCAGTCATACTACCCCTCTCACAGACTTCCTTCAACATCTAAATTCTATAGATTGGACATGAGTCAATATCCACCATCTGACAGGCTAGAAAAAGGATTGTCTCCCCGAAAACTGTCCTTCCCTTTTTACCCCAGCCCTGAACATTGGTCTTACCCTCGAATGAAGCTTTATTGATCTGCATTTATTACAAAATATTTTTCAGTGGAAAGAACAACACGCATTGTGCAACAAAAAAAATAATAATTCACACATGCTTGGATGTTTTCATAAAAATTTTTACTTGGAAAGCTCAGAGTACTGTGAAATTGAATGTGGTCAAATATGTAATACAAAATACAATTTCAGTTTAGAAGTTCAGTTTGTTAGGAATCTTTATATTTTGCAAATATTGTTATGTAATAAACATACATACTTAAAGCTAATAGTCTGTACTAAATTTTCATATGATAAGCTATATATATATCATTAATTTGATGATGAGATATTTACAGTTCACTCTACAAAGTAGTTTACCTTTTATAATAGTATACTTAAATTGACCTATCTAAATATTTTTTTCTCATATCATGCAGAGTACACAAAAAACTACATGCAGAGTTAGGGCAAGCCTGGTGCCAATCCCAGGAAGCGCAGCACATGGGAAAACTCAGGACGGGATGCCAAACCATTCCAGAGCACACACTCGCATACCAGTTCAACCAACCACATGCTTTTGGACTTTGGCAGTACTCAAAGGAACCTTCAGCTAACAGGGAGAACATGCATACTCCACATAGACAGCTGGGGACAGGAATTGAGCTCACAGGTATAAGGTTGTTATGCTGACCACATTGCCATCTTGTTGTTAAAAAATACATATGAAGATAAATATAGCAAAGCTTAGTTTCTGTCTATAATTCCTTATTATGAAAAGATATCAATGCTGAATCTAGTTAGAAGATTAAGATTCACTTCCAGGATTGATAACTACTGGTGTTACAAAAAGTGATGAGCATTTACAATCAGGGCATTAAATAATTGATTTCATCATCAGTCACTTCATTAATAGGACAGTGCTCTTCCCTTACTTCTTGCACTTTCTCACCATGTTGATTAATGCTGCTACTCCTCAGTGCTCTCCTAAGCTGACTCCAGAAGAGTTCCTGTGCTTGAACAGGGTCTGAGCAGTCAGGGCTTGGCCATTGCAAGTAAGTCTTCTTGAGCATGACTTTCCTCATGCGGTGATAGACAGACAATTGCCTCTCTGATATTGGCTCAAGGAAGACCAGTATCAACACATCTCGATATTCATGGAAAAGGCGGTAGCTGGCTAGCTGAATCTCCAGAGAACACCATTCACTGCTGAGGTAGTGTTGGCTCACGACACAAAGTGTCTTACGGCTGGCATATATTGCTGACACGATATTATCCACAATATTTCGTCCAACTTCAAAGTCTCTGTGATGCAGGCAGAGCCGATATGAAGACTCCCTCCCTTCTAAATTTGGCAGCAACTCATTTAGCACCCATTTCTCATCTGCAGAGTTATAGGAGATGAATGCATCATATTTCCATTGCTCTTCATTATCTTGAAGTCGACGCCAATACTCACCGAACCAGGAAGAAAACGCATAATAAGTGTATTTTAATTGCCAGTAGAGCTTAACATAGAGCAATGGAAAAATAGTCATCAAAAAAAGCAAGGCGCTGGTGGAGGCAAAAAGATAAACACCAAAGTCCTGGTAACATACTTTGAGGTCAAAGCTGTAGAAATTAGACTGTGAAAGGTCTGGGCAGGTTAGATTATATAAGTAGACAAGCTGAACTTTGTTGTTATTCTTGGTCCAGTTCTGTAACCAGCTGTTAATGCAAGTACAACTTAATGGACAGAGACGAAGGTCAAGGTAGCGTAGATTGGGGAGCTGGTCTAAGAGAGCAGAATCCACAGACTTTATGTTGTTATGCGTCAGCTGCAAGATATGCAGCTTGGTAAGGTTACCAAAAACTTTTGCTGAAAGAGTTTCTGTGCCTATGTTCTCTGCAGAGAGTCTCTTAAGATTGCGAAGGTTTTTGAAAATTCCTGGCCGTAGTGGTGCAACTCCCCTACAGCAATTGTCCAGAGATAGGAATTCCAGGCTGATTAAGTCATCAAATGTATCCGTTTGGAAAGTATAGATCTTATTATTTGTGAGATAGAGGGATTTAAGAGATTTGAGACCTTGGAAAAATCCATGAGGCAACAAGGTAATCCCAAATGGCTGCTGTCCATCCAATTTTAAGTCTTGCAGCTTAGATAGTTTCACAAATGGAGAGCTTGTATGGATGGACATGTAGTGGATCAAGTTCCTTTGAAGGTCCAGGACTTGCAGTGTAACTTGTACATGCTCAAACTGCTCTCTGTAAATTTCTTTCAGATAGTTTCGGTCCAAGTACAGGTTCTTGAGGTTTTTAAGGCCCACAAATGCTTCAGGTTGAAGATGCGAAATCTTATTTCCACCTAGATCTAGAATATTCAGCTGATTAAGGGTGTGGAATGTCTTATTGAAAATGACTGCAATGCGATTGTTACGAAGGTTAAGGATCTGCAATCTGTCCAAGCCCACAAAACTTTCCTCATAGAGGTCCGTCAGAAGATTATTGTCAAGACGGAGTGTGATTAGGTCTTTTAATCCTTTGAATGCTCTCTTTACCATATATGCAATGTTATTTATGTTCAGTTTGAGGACCTGTAGTCTAGGAGTTGGGGTAAATGCATGGGATTTCACACTGAGGATTCGGTTGTAGCGGTAACTTAATTGAGTCACATTATGAAAACGCAAGCTGCTCGAGCAATTTTCAAGGCCATTGAGACGGTTGTGCTCCAAAATGACTTCTACTAATGATTTCTGATCTTGGAGAAAACCTAGACAATTTGTTTTTTTTAATTTGTTGTGAGACAGATTGATTGTTTTAAATAAGGGGCAAGTAGAGAATATTGCTTTCTCCAAGTTTCGAATCCCATTGTTCTGAAGATTTAGCATATGCAAACTGGCATTTCTGTTTTTCAAAAGACTGCACAGGTTTTCCAGAAGATTTTTAGTTGATAAATTCATACCTGAGAAATCCACATGACCTGGGTTCACACTGCTGTCATTCAAGAGCTGGTAGGGTGAGACTTGGGTGAAACCCAAATGTAGTGAATTAATATTCTTCAGATTTAGATTCTGTAAAGCACTTGATTGGAGTTGCATGTTGTATGACAGGTCCAATAAGTGGATATTGCTAAGGAAGCTATACTCACATGATAACGTGGCAAGATGGTTTTTACACAAGTAGAGGATGGCAAGGGACCGAGGAAAGCCAGAGAAATGCTGAAGAGATGACAAACTATTACCACAAAGGTCTAATTCCCTTAGCTGTGACAGATGTGTTACCGATTCAGTTATCTCTGAGAAATTAACCAAACTGTTTGCGCGCAAACTTAAAATTTCTAAATTTGAAAGTCCTGAAAAAATTTCGGTTGACAAATTTGGCAAAACATTGTTGCTCAGGATAAGCCAAGTTAGGTTAACAAGGTCAGCAAATGCTGCAGAACTGAGATGGGCAATGTTATTTGAAGACAGATTCAAGGTTTCCAAGTGTCCCAAACCAGAAAAGGCATTGTCACTTATATTTTGTAAATTATTAGAATCCATTCTCAGGGTTTTCAGCTGGCGGAGCTGGGAAAATGAACTTTCTGGAATGTCTTGCAGATAATTATGTGAGATGTTGAGAACTGTAGCCCAGGAAGGTAGATCTCCAACCAGTGCAGATATGTTCCTTTGCCTACGGTGAATGCAGTTGAATGAATTATTTTGTGATGGGTTTTCTATACAGTTTTGGAAGCTGTATCCAGCTGCAAGCAGTACGAGCTGAAATAAAAGCCCTGAAAAAACAAGAGCAATGTATATGGACTTAGTCATGTCATCTAGCTGAGGATGCAATGTTAAAACATAGAAGCTTGATATTCTTCTGTTTTTTTGCTTTGCAGTGTCAGATGTTGTCATCATATATCTTCATGGTATAACATTCTGAAACTGCTACAATAGAATATTTTAACAATTGTCCAGGTGAACCAGACTTGGCAGGGATTTCACAAAGAGAGTCCACCAGTAATATTCTTGAGATATCCCTAAAATAAATAAATAAAAACGTTACTATACAACATTTCCCATTCAATTTCTTATTCGATTCCATTATTATACATACCTGTTTCAAAATTACAGAATTACAGTATTCATTTATAGTTCCACTTTTGTGATATTTCTTGAGCAGAAGCAGTTTTCCTTTGAACAAATTTGTTCAAATTGAATATTAATTTGCACTTACAACTTGCTGTAACATATTAAACAGCTATTTATTATTACTTGCACTTTTTCCACAACCCACTATCCATATTACATACTGTGTATGGGTGTACATAGGCACTAC
>JAODJU010000138.1:3622114-3634010 GCA_026776725.1 Gnathonemus echidnorhynchus | reverse complement strand
CGTTGCTTTCGGGATAGGCTCCGGACCCCCCGCGACCCAGTAGGATAAGCGGCTTGGAAAATGGATGGATGGATGGACTATCCACAAACCGCCTCGAAATACTGAATAAAAATACTTACCGTTTTCTTAACGACTTCCATAAAATACCGCGCCCACTCAAGGATGAGGAGGCCCTACTAACAACAGGCACTTTGCACTTAAGTCATTTTTCACTCTACCCAACATCACCCCTGTTTACACACATTAACTGTTTATTTCACCCTCTGTTCCATCCCACGCTGCTTCTGTCAGTAGACAATCTAGTGTAAAAGTATGTGTAAAATTCTCATGTGTACACACATGTTATACCAGAGCACATACATAAAGACATATTCCTTGTAAGTTTAATACACTTGACCAATAAAGATCTTTCTGATTCTGATTCTTAAGCCCCATTGTTCCAGGGACTATCAGTAAATGTTTAGAGCAATGTTGAAAGCATCTGCTAAATAAATAATAATAATTGATACTTTATTGATCCCTGTGGGGAAATTTGTCTTTATGCCTCCCTCAACTTGTTCTTTGTAGAGTAAGCTGGCTATAAAGGGCAACCACCTCTTGGGGCACCCAGGGAGCTGGGGGTTAAGGGCCTTGCTTAAGGACCTGCAGATGTGCTGAAGCTGGGTTTGAACCAGTGACCATCTGATTATACATCATACAGGCTTAGCCCACTGAGCCACATGCTGCATTTATCGCATATATAAATATAATGTAAATGCAATATGAAAGGGAAAAAGGCAGCAATGCTTTGATACATCTCTGCAGGCAGGTGGACCTTAAGTAATGTAAAGAGATAAAGCGGTAATGCACCAGCAAGGCACATATTTAGATTGTAAACCTGTGGCTTTCCCACAGAGTTGTGGTTATTTTGACTGTCAGGCTGTCAGGGGGCTGCAGAGTGCATGCCAGGGGTGCAGCGTGTGGCTCAGCGGGTGAGGATACTGTGCAAAAGAAAGTCACTAGTTCAAAACCTAGGGCCACCTGCTAAATAAATGTACATATGCTATTAACTACAAGGGAAGGGAAACTCTTGCTTAGACATGTACATTTTGAGATATGAATTCATTAGCCATTTATCAAAAGCATCAGCAATGGACTGTCATCCCATCCAGGGGGAAGGCTGCCAACTCTCATGCATCTGGCATAACACTCACGCTTTCAAACTCTCAGGCAAGAGCTCTTACAGCAAATCTATATTATTCCATTGTAAACATAAAATTAGCTACATCAGAAGTGTTGGAGTAGTTTGCAAACTCTACAAACTATTTACAAGGTAGTAAAACTTTTACATACATGTAAATGCGTGTACAGACTTGTCTTGAATTGAATTGAAAATCTGACACCAGCCAGCTGACCAAAGGTGACTAACCTGAGGCTGTTCCCTTGCCTGGTGTCTTACGCGGCTGGGGTAGTGTGCATCTAGGGTGGACTGCTTTAAAGGCAGGCCTGCAGCACTTGTAACAAACTCTGCAGGGCTTAGCCACTGCATTGCTGCATGCATAAACTTAAAATGCTTTTTATAGGACAACAGCAATTAACAGTGGCAGATGAGAAAGTTTTTGTGGGTAGTGCGGCTGAGTGGTCTAAGCTGCTGAATTCAGACCCCCTTTCCGGGAAGCTCCTCTGCAAAGCTCTCTAGGATATATCAAATATAGTAATTTGACATCCTATGACTCCCATAGCCAAATTGTCATGTGGTATGGGATCTGTGGGAAAAATGTGGTTTAAAAAAATTCAGGGATGTGTCAGAAGTATGTCAAGCTGAATTCAGGTGGCATGAGTGGGAAGAAATTGTACATATACAATATATAAGATAAAGTTGAATGCTCTTCAGACAGTCACAGATTTTCAAATGAAGATCTGTAGTGGTTTGTCAACCTTTGGCAAAGGCCTTCTTGGTTTTTATGGTTGTGCCTTTCAGAGGGGTGCAACTGGGGACTTTAACCAAAGAGAGAAGCAAAGCAAGACACTGAGCAAGGTTACTATGTTTATCTCTAGCTCAAGGTTGTTACTCTTTTGTAAATGCTGGCATGGCATATATGACAGTTTGAGAATTCACACACTCTCAGGGGGTGATAACAACAAGGTCAAAGCAAAGCAAGGTGTCCTGAAAACACAGAGAAAGATAAAGAAAAAAACATAGGCTTTAGGTGTGTTTGTTCAACAATGTTGTATAGAGCAATGAGAGTGGCTTTCTTATTTTTTTCTATTCAGCTCATTAGCTAAAATAATCCATAATATATTAATGCACGAGTTAATAAAAGAGACTCATATCACATCATCAACAGTTTTCATAGAAGCATTTCACTCCATACATATACTGCCCAGCCATCAATTTCCTTTTGGAATAAACCTATTGGTGATGCAGTTTCTGACAATATTTTCCCTGTAAAAACTGAACCACTGCAGTAAACACACCACACAGATCTGTAATTGTTGCAATTTCATTTAGAAAAACACACAAAAAAACCCATGTCTGCCCCCCCCGCCCCCACAAAACTTTCAAAGCTATTCACTAAGTCTCTTTACAGATTCTCAGAAAACCTGACAATAACCAAACTGAAACTTATGCGTTAATAAAATTAAGTGAGGGAGTAGCAAATTAGAAAGGTAATAATACAAACAATAGTAAAAATACATAAATACTAAAAGATACTAATAATACTAAGGATTTATATTATTACATAATATTCATTCATTTACGTAAATACAGTTTTATTATTATTTACAGTTTGTAAATGGCAGGCTACAGATGTGAAAATGTACTGTAAGGGTATATTTACTGCAATACATAATTACAGTACAAACCAGGCATATTTTCAGTAATATATTACTTATTCTGTGAAGGAATTTATAGAATACTGAATAAATAAGAGTTCAAATATATTTGCAGAAGTATGATTACATTTTGTGTGACGTGTTCATAGATCACCGCAGTTCTGTGCTGGATAAGAAAGGGATGGGATGATAAATATTTTAAAATGAAAATAATGAAATACAACCATATTGCTTGCAATGATAAATATATCAGGTTTTGTTGAGATTCAGTCATTTGAGCTTATTCATTTTTAACAGTGAAGGACCTGTTCTGACCAGCTCATCAGCACCTGTGCCAGGTCAATGGTGGTCGTTAGGGGTAATTTTTGGCGTATGTTTTAAAGTCGCATACACCCTTCCGCATGAGGGTCTGCGTTTCCCTTTACTGAGCTCTCGAAACTGAGGGTGACAAAACCACTGCACACCGATGTCTCTGCAGCGTTATAAGTTTTTACATCTCCTATATTTCACCCGTGTCTAAAAGGTTAATAATCATTTTAAAATGTTTACAATATTTAGAGCAAGTTGATCCAAAAAAATCCTTTTCAAAATACAGACAAAGCAAAATTCACTGTAATTAACAAATGAGATTGCATTAGACTAAGATTTTTTTGAACACCTGAAAAATACTTCAATACTTACTAATGAATTCAATTGTAACGAGGTAAGACAGACCTACCATGATTTTGTGAGTTGAAAGAAGGCACCAAATATTTCATTAAAAAGGTGTGATTTCAGTTTTTAAGTATCACCTTATACTTTCTGATCTCTGTGTGGCTTTGAAACATCTGTCATCACCAAAAGTGAAAATAACACTCATTTGTGAAATTTTAAACATGAAACGAATGTTTAGTGTTTAAATGGATTCCCCTGTAGGTTTCAAATTTTATCTGCACTTATAAGAAGTCACAGTATTTCTTTGTTCCTTGAGTGAAAAAGGTCATTTGATTCTTTTTCTGACAGGCTGGAAGGCATGGTCAATCCATTGGAACAGAGAGGTTGATTACATGATGCCTTATAATACTGACCTTTATTTTCTATCCTTACATTTGAACCACATTCAAACATCAAGCACCAGACTTCCTCACTACAGAGTCAAAGATGAAGCTAAACAGGAAATTCTAATTTTTGCCATTGCATGTGGTGATCTTTTCTATTTAGAGAAACTAGACATACATTTTCAGGGAGAGATGTCGTAATCTTTGAGTAATGTCTCAATTTTCACTTGCATTTCATATCAGTCATCTGATTATTTAGACATTATTCTTTCTTGTGTCTCCTCTTTCCTATCCCTCGCTTTTTTCACTTCCTTTATCTCCGGATGTTATCTAACCCCAGATCAAGATGTTTATCAACACCTCTGAAAGAAAAAAAAGGGGGTTAAGCACCCTGTGCTGTTCTGCTCGCTTTACTGGGGCAAAAGACTGCAATTTCACACTTAAGAAATAAAAAAAAAATCTAATGCACTGATGATCAAAGAGGAAAGGAATTCCAGGACTTTATGCCCATCTGATATCGCTTGGCGTCCATCCTTCTGCGGGTCAGACTGCTCATAGTGTCTTCACTGACCAAAAACACTGCAGTAAACATAATACGAGACAGACCAGAGCTGTTTACCAATATGCATACTTGACCATTCTTGTGTTCTCATGTACCTGTTTGATGTAATCTTTTTTTCCAAAGTACAATTCCAATACTCATGAACACAAGTGCGGAGTACGGTAAAAATCGCTGGATGTCATTCTTGCCAAGCCTGAAATATCAAAGATGCATCATCTGCAAACAAAACCAATCCTGTGATTAACTGCGCACTAAATTTTTTCTTTATCAAGAAACACAGAAAGACAAAAGAGGGTGCAAACTTTAAATATGGAAAATAAACACAAATTGACATAAAGGACAATTATAAATTGATTTGTGAACCTGATTTTTCCTGTGAAAGCTGAAAGGGCACCATAACTGATCTGTCAATTGCACAAGCATTCACTTCCACTGAAGGAAGGAAGTGAAAGTGCAAAGATTTAAGATTGCAAGGTTTAAGACACCTGTCAGCCAGCAACTAAATTGTTAGTACATCTCCTGGTGCTTCACAAGTTAGAACTGTGACGAATGGTTAAAAAATACACTGTCATTTGCTGTGAGGGATTCCTCAGATGTGTTTTAATAATGCTGTGAGTTTGGTTAATATCACTAACAATTGTTCAAATTAGTAAAATATTTTGTTGATGGGTGGGACTTTACAATTTTTTATTTGATTGATTGAGCTACAGGAAAGATAAAAAAACCACTTCCAGTATGAGGTCTTTTGTGTATATAAGGAATTATTTTACCACATTGCTGGTTTGACACACTGACCTATTGACAATAACCGAATCTCACATGTGCAGACTGTTGTGTTGCTTTGAATATGATGATATATTGCATACATACGTATAACTCATTTATACAGCTTTTTCTTTTTAAAGAAAGCACTCATGTCAACTGTTTATTTCAGGGCAAAATAGAAATAAAGGTCATAGCCTGGTTGATTGTGTGAGTATGCAGGTGTCAAACCCATACCTTTCCAAAGGACTGTTATCTAGAATTATCAAAATAAACCATAGTGTAGTAGAGTATTTAAGATAGTGGTTTGACTGGTGCCTTGTGTTGGTCCCAGTTTTTTCTAACCACTATGTGGTGTATACATTCTGATCTCTGTAGGACTGAAGGATTCACTAGTAAAATTCTAAACATTGTTGAGAAATGGTTA
This sequence comes from Gnathonemus echidnorhynchus, assembly GCA_026776725.1. Taxonomy (NCBI): domain Eukaryota; kingdom Metazoa; phylum Chordata; class Actinopteri; order Osteoglossiformes; family Mormyridae; genus Gnathonemus; species Gnathonemus echidnorhynchus. Next base: position 3,628,405 of record JAODJU010000138.1, on the reverse strand, counting down.
GTGTAAAACAGTCCATCTCCAGATCTCTTCCATATTATTAGCTATAGTATTTTTCTAATACTAATTTGAAAAGTTCACAACAGTTAGCCATCTGAAGTACCGAGTATTTGCATATTGGATATAAAATATTAGGGGACTACCTCTCTTGGTTTTGTAAACTAATGCATAAGAGCCCAGCTTGCGTTCATTTAGTCTGTATGGAGAGCACTGCCGTGCTCTCTATTCTAGTCTGGTGCACCTCTGTGGTTTCCTGCACTTCACATCGAAAGAGCTGCTGCACCTCTGCAAAACAGCTTTCTGTGCAATGTATTAACCCCTTACTGTGACTTACCTTATTAATTACAAATTATTGACTTAAGAAAATTCATTTATCTGAAGCACTCAGTAAAGATTTAGCGCCTCAGTCATTTTTGTATCTTAATTTAATAATAGTGTCAATTGTTCATATGATTTGAAATAATGGTATTAATTATTCTGTATTGAATTCACTATGCTTGAAGCTGTGTTCAAGGCATAAGGTACTTTGCAACGTTTGGATGAGTAGATCGCAAAAAGATAGCTAGATAGTAACAGATAGATAGATAGACAGACAGACAGACAGTATATTTACTATAAAAGTGCCTGTGATGTTGAAAGTGAACAATATTTGTGATGAACTGCAATGTTCCCTCACACATCATACAGAAACGGTTCCACTGCACTGATGATGCAGACAGTGTGCAAAAACAAGCGAGCTTTTCTCGAAAATAGCAGTCCGCCCTCGAGTGACCGTATCTCACTACCCGTGTAGCCCCATTGCTTGCTCACATCTCTAGTAAAAATTATGTTGCATTTATGCAGCTCCAGTCGCCGCACTAGGCGACATAGGCATCTTAATTTTTTCCAACTTTGTTGGTTAAATTTTGCATAATATACAATTACAACCAGGACATTTAGAATGCGAAAATGACAAAAGTATTTGAATCATAAGAAATATGACACAACAGTGTTATAAATCGTGTGAATTATAACTTAGCGAAAGCCCTGGGATAATAAATAACCACAATATACAATGGGGTGATTTCCCTTCCTCTCAGACAGAGGGCTGGCAGCACCACATTGGCCTGACTGGCCTACATTTATGTTACCTTGCAGTCTGTTTACATTCCGTGGCTGAATTCCTTAGTTACCACTTTCTTATTTACCTTTCTGGAAAATTTGACCTGAAGGAGCATTAATATATGTATTTTGTGCATTTTTATTGCACAGTTTACCAATAAAGCACTAAAAATAATAGAGTATACATTTACATAATATTTAGATTATATAAAATGGTACATATAAAGATTTCAGGCTAATCAATTAAGATTTGAGGATTTACTATTAATCAAATTTTGTAAGGATATACAAATATGTTTATAACATTACAGAATAGTGACCCTTTCCTTCTCTGTCAACCATTTGCCATTAAAAGGTGGCTTTATAGCTATTTTGTATAGTCCTATCTGCGTAAATATCTGGTTAAGTTCGCCTCTGGCATCCGATCAGTGACAACAGGATATTTTCATGTAGAATGAACATAACTTCAGGTTGCCAGAAGTGCCACTAGGGATTTATGAGAATGGAGGCTAAGCCTTTTCAAGGGGGATCTGATTGTAATGGAAATTAATGAGAATGCGCTATTTGAACTAATTAGTGTACATTTATTGGGATAAATCCCCCCTAAAACAGCCCTAGCAACATCCTTGACAGTCACCCTGTAACTACACATTATACAATACCGCATTATTTAATAACGACACAATGTAATAAATATTCTCTTCATAATATGATACCACTTGCATTTTGTAATCTGCTGCATTTTGTAATGGTTTGAATGCAATATGTAATATTAAATTTTACTTATTACAAAATGCAGGGAAATGAGAGTAAAATGGTGCGAATAGAATAAATCACTTAAATAACCTAGGGCCTAACCATGAAAAACTTTAAAATTGTTAAAATCTTGAACTGCATTCTATAAGAAAATGGGAATAATAAGAAAGATTTTAAAAGGGGAGTCACATGGGACAATTTACTAAATTTAGTAAGCAGACGTACTGAAGCTACTCAAACTGACTGCAAATGGAGGAAAGATGGTGTAGTAAGGGAGGGAAAAGACAAATACAGTAGTCAGTGTGAGAAAACACAAATGTATAAGCATCTCCATATGCAGTTTAGAAACAATTGTTGTGAAAATAGTATAAGCAAGTGCAAAGTAACATGACAGTCTAGTTACAAAAAAATTGTGCAAAATGTGTTAGCTTTGACATTAGAACGTGTCATGAAGATAATGTTCCAATTTTGTTCTTATTTACAGGTTATCAAAATCACTGGGCATTGTGGACAGTGGTGGCTTAATGGTTAGGGACGCGCACTTATAATTGAAAGATTGCAGGTTTGACTCCCCAACCAGCAAAGTACCGCCCCCAGGCAATGCTCCCTGGGCACCGAATGAGCTGCCCCCTGCTATATCATACCGTCACATATGGGTTAAATGCAGGGGACATGTTTTGTTGTTGTGCACTGTGCTGTCGTGTGTCAACAATGACCACTGATCACTAAATTCTAATAATTCCATTTTGGCATCAAGTTGTAAAAATAAAAAACACCCGCTAACCAGTCCCTGATAGCATTCATACAGTCAACAAATACCATTAATTTATTCATGATTTATGAATTCAATAGAAATGAATATCACCAGCATAAAAATAGTAACCAATGTTGAAGCTATTGATAATCATACTCAGAGGCAGCATAAACAAAATGAATAGTCTAAAGGCACCAAGACAGAACAATCACCCAAATCAGCAGCCAACAGAAGATCATTCAACCAAATGACATAAATGAATCTCGTCAGAACCAAAGCAAATTAGCAAATGTAAATGTTAAGTGCGGTGGATATTATAAAATGCTGGAGTTGCACTTTATGATGAAAATGTAATAATATGGTGCATTGTCTTAAACAACCAAAATGGATATTTTCATTCACAGTTTGTCTAGTTATTACATAATGCGCTGTTACACATCCTCCAAAAAAGAAGGCTGAAGTAATTCTCCTGAGGTGCCAGTGCACAGCTCCCCCCAGTGGCCACCAAAGCTGCTTAAAAGAAACAATCCTCCAGAAAAAAGAGATTCCCAAAATCCACTCCTTATACAAATAATAAGCAACATTTTTCTCAAATATGTTTTAGCAGTATCTATAAGACTTATACCAGACAGTTTTACGTCAATTTAAATCTTAATATTTATATGCTTAAGACTGCGTATCCTAGTGCAGGATATACTAAGGAATCCTGCAGAAAAGCCATTCGATTCCCTAGGCCACATCATCCCACATGGCTACATTCTTTATGTAATCATGCATGTGTGTAACCCCAATGTGCAGTGTCTACACTGCTCTAATGATGACTTTAGCTGGGCACACGGTCATGGGAGTGCTGTGTAGTCCCGGCCCAAAAAGAGGAAAGACCCTCTCAGTGAACTTCTCTGTGAAGGTGCAGATGTGACTCCCATCACTCGGGTTGAAAAAAGACACCTCTCCCTTGTCCATGTTCAGCTTCACCCTCACTGTGTCAGGCTTTGTCTCCAGATTCAGCACCGTGCGTGGGGTGGTCAACACATTGTAGGTGCCCTTGCTGAGCCCGATGGTCCAGACGCCGGCGCTGGGGGCCACGGTGAAACGACGCTTGCGCACCACCGACTCCTTGCACACTCCCAGAATCCATTTGGGGTTGTCACCCACGCGGACATCCCAACGGTGGCGGCCCGAGGTGAAACCCTGGGAGCCCATAATGAATACACAGGGGTCAAAGCGCTCCAGGTTGTCCGGGAGCTGCTGCCTCCCATGGTTGTCCTTCACGCTGGACAGGTCAGGTGATATCCAGAGCCAGGGTGAGGCTGTGTTGGGGTCCAGTATGACCGGAACTACAGACAGGAATATTAAGGGTCATCACTGGGCCATCACAATGGTTGTTGCAGTGTTTACATACCCCCCCTTTACTTATTTTAGCATATATTTCTAAATAACAGTCTTGACAGTTTATATTTAATGAAATTTTCCTGTATATAGTATGTTACATTATCATCATCAATATCATTATTGTAATGCATTTATGTTAAGACCATTTGCACGGTCCTTATTTTTGGAGTTTACACAAACATACAGTACATTTTGTTTTAAACATACTCTGGCATTGTATAATTGTAGTCGAAATGCAGTACAATTCAACTGAACTGAATTGAAAGGGCATCAGAATGGTTCTTTATCCATTCAAGAAAGGTGTGAGAAAAGTCTCATTGGACTGCTGAAAGAACTGTGAGTATAGTGAATATAGTATATAGTGATCTGTAGGTCAGGCAGCGTAATCGTGCAAATCAGGCAATGTTCTTCAAATGAGAACTTCAAATGTGTGCCTTGTGTGAAAGCCACACCAGGGCGGATATGGGAGTTCCGCTGTAATTGAGTAATCTACCGATTAATTCGATGATTGAGGAATAATTTATGTATAATATATTAACTGCAGTCAAGGACACCTTAATTCACACAATATGCAAACATACTTCTGTACGTGTATAAATACATTAAAAATTACCATAATGAAATAAAAGCTACCTAAATAAAGTAAAAAAAAGTAAAGTGAATAAGCAAGACACCTCTGGAGGTGCAAGGTAGGAAGCAATCATCCATTGCAGGGTGCACACTTTACAGCCAGTTTTGGCTCTCTAATGCGCTTAAGTTGCATGTTTTTGAACAGTGGAAAGAAACTGAAGAATCCACCAAAAGATAATGCTAGGGTGCTCATAGGGCTGCACAATCAATCATTAAAAAAAACTGCGATCTCGATTCACACCTCTGTGTGACCTCTTTACTATATTACAACTGTTCTTCTGAATTGTATTACATCAGCTGGATCAAAAGAAGTGCTCCTACTTTTCCCCAGGTTCTCAAGTGTCCCATAATTCTACATTCTCTTTAAAGGGCGCTTTTCCCACACACACCAGGTACAATCAGGGAAAAAAATATTTGAACCCCTACTGATTTTGTAAGTTTACCCACTAACAAAGAAATGATCAGTCTATAATTTCAATGGTAGGTTTATTTGAACAGTGAGAGACAGAACAATAACAAAAAAATCCAGAAAAATGCATTTCAAAAAAGTTATAAATTAAGTTGCATTTTCATGAATGAAATAAGTAAGTATTTGATCCCTTTGCAAAACGTGCTTTAGTACTTGGTGGCAAAACCTTTGTTGGCAATCACAGAGGTCAGATGTGTCTTGTAGTTGGCCACAAGTTTTGCACACATCTCAGGGGGGATTTTGTTCCACTCCTTTTTGCAGATCCTCTCCAAGTCATTAATGTTTCGTGGCTGATGTTTGGCAACTCGAACCTTCAGCTCCCTCCACAGATTTTCTATAGGATTAAGGTCTGGAAACTGACTAGGCCACTCCAAGACCTTAATATGCTTCTTCTTGAGCCAATCTGTGTGTTTTGGATCATTGTCATGCTGGAATACCCACCCACGACCCATTTTAAATGCCCTGGCTGAGAGAAGGAGGTTCTCACCCAAGATTTGACGGCACATGGCCCCATCCATCCTCCCTTTGATGTGGCGCAGTTGTCCTGTCCCCTTGGCAGAAACACACCCCCAAAGCATAATGTTTCCACCTCCATGTTTGATGGTAGGGACGGTGTTCTTGGAGTCATAGGCAGCATTCCTCCTCCTCCAAACACAGCAAGTTGAGGTGATGCCAAAGAGCTTGATTTTGGTCTCATCTGACCACAACACTTTCACCCAGTCCTCCTCTGAATCATTTAGATGTTCAGTGGCAAACTTCAAATGGGCCTGTACATGTGCTTTCTTGAGCAGGGGGACCTTGTGGACACTGCAGGATTTCAGTCCTTCATGGCGTAGTGTGTTAACTTTTCTTGGTGACTATGGTCCCAGCTGCCTTGAGACCACTGACAAGTTCCTCCCGAGTAGTTCTGGGCTGGTTCCACACCATTCTCATTATCACTGAAACTCCACAAAGTGAGATCCTGCATGGAGCTCCAGACCAAGGGAGATTGGCAGTTATTTTATGGTTCTTCTATTTGCGAATAAATCGCACCAACTGTTGTAACCTTCTTACCCAGCTGCTTGGCGATGGTCTTGTAGCCCTTTCCAGCCTTGTGTAGGTCCACAATCTTGTCCCTGACATCCTTGGAAAGCTCTTTGGTCTTGGCCATGGTGCAGAGTTTGGAATCTGGATAGATTGATTGCTTCTATGG
>JAODJU010000138.1:3606815-3622014 GCA_026776725.1 Gnathonemus echidnorhynchus | reverse complement strand
CTCTGCCGTTTTTCCTCTATTACTTCTCCTACCTGTCCGCTTGTCCTCAGCTTTGGACCCTTTTGTCACTGCTTGCAGTTATCTTTATTATTATGTTTTTACCTTGTTAATCATTGTTTTCTAAGTTCGCAACCGTTTTCAAGACCGTAGTTGTAGTGCTTTTCAGAGGCCGTCTATTTGCATGACCAATCAACAGAGAAAGCATTTCAAGCCCCACCCCAAAGTACCAAAAAAGTACCCCCTAGCACTTTTGGTACTGGAACTTTTGCTATGGTCTATGGCTGTTTTGGTTATTCTAACTGAATGGCCAATTCAGAATTCCTTTCTTTTGTCAGTAGTTAATATGCTGGTCCTGGATCAATCATATGTTTGGCACACTCATGTTTTGTTGTGTTTCCTTTTTCAGTTTAATGAGTGCAATAAGTGTTGACATTTGAGAAAAAAATAATTACAGAGAAAAGCGATCTCAAATTTTAAGCAAAAAAAAAAAATCATGATTCACATTTTTTCAGAACCGTGCAGCTCTAGCTGCTCATATCTTTTGCGTTCTGATTCAGTTGGTGTGTTGGAGTTTGGTAGAAGGAAATAGTTCGTACTTTAAACTGCTCACTACAGTCTGTGGATTATCATCAAAAATCAGGTCATGATTTCTGGTAAGAGACATTGCTGGTGAATTTTTCTAATGTATTTTCTGGTGTTTTAATCACCACAGAAAGAATGCCACACACTCCCTTTATATTTGACAGAAGCCCAACATTTTTATAACTGATACCTCCAAAACTAGTAAACTCCCAGCAGAACAATTTAGATGGATTGATAGCAATAAAGCCCCTCTAAAACATCTTTTTTTTAGTTTTGGGGTGAACTGCCCCTTTGACTGGTTTGATTGACAAATACAAGCTTTGGATTTTGAGACCAGCCATGCTTTCATTTATTTTCATAAAAATTTTTTCTCTCTTTTAATTATAATTCTTGTAATTACCTATACGATTAACTGAATAATTTGGACCCTTTTTTTTTTTCCCTGATTTTTGCCTAGGGGCAGTGTGTGTCAATTCAAATCCCAGGGCCAACAGACTAATGATGCCATTGGGTCCTTGAACCTTCGATCTCTACAGGGGCCTTGAATGCCGGCTGGACCTGCGCTGTGACTCCAATCTTACTCTCACCTGTATAAATACGTTTATACGTCTCACAGAGAGCACAACTAATTTTCACATGCTGTGCTGAACCTTCAATAGGTGGATATCCCAGGCAACTGTAAAACTCACATTCTTTGTCTTCACAGATCCCAGTTATACTCACTCTTCTGAACACATGACTGCATCTTCTCCCAGACCCTGTAACCCAAGGATCCCAGGTGACCAGCCACATCAATGAGCCCTCCTGCGACATTCGGGGGATCCTCGTCGATCCACTGGGCCCTGTAGCGACATTTCGGAGTTGGCTGCTGTGTGGGATTGGGCGAAGAATTGGAAAATTGCATGCTGGTATATGTAGTGAAGTGTACTTACCTTCTTTTTAAGGACTGGAAATTCTGAAAAAAACAACACATCATTGACAATGCATTTTTAAATGTACAAATATGAAAAACTCCATGAAATGCATAATATTAAAAGGCAAACAATAATATTTTCTGGAAAGTTTTTGTGAATTCACTTCTACAATTTTGACAGACTAAAAAAAAATGCAGTGATGTACTGTATAATCAGGTTAAATGATCCCACACTAACTTGCAAACTATAAAATGAAGCAATTAATAACTTTACTACCCACCTCCTATAAGAGCTAATCTAGTACAGGGTCACAATATTACTGTGTACTGTTATTATTACCATTATTAATGTAGATGCTTTATAAGACTTCTTTTTTCACAAATGGAGACAGTAGCAAAGAGGACGTTGGCAAAAATGGACAACATTATGAACCAATTCTAGCCACGCACTCAGGGGGCACTGTCCTGGAGCACATTTACCCTATGGTGTGCAACGAAGCATTACTGGGGATCCTTCCAACTGTTGCCATCAGGCCCCACAATACCTCGTCCTAACGAGTCACCCCCCACCACTGTCCAGAACACGTAAGGAAGCATCCCGTTTTTGTGATATTACGGAGATATATATTATATTATCATTATCGTCATCATTATTACTAGTTAGTATGTTAGTTTAATATTCCAATATTCCGTTTCTCAAGATATTCTATTTGTGTACTGTGTACTTTTTTGATCCGTTTGAACCATGTTCACTTGTTTGCACTGGGTACTGTCTATGCACTTTACACTGTATGGATGTTCATCTGTGCTCTATGTTCTTGCTTGGTATATGCACAAGGATTTCCCCGAGATCAATAAAGTTTCATCTTAACCTTAAATGCTTGTGATGTCAGTTCTGGCCAAGTATGCAAAAAGATCTCATACTTGCAAGAAGGTCAGGTCCTCTGCCCCCATCTCCCTCTTTATGGACTGGAGCAGCTCTGACAGCTTTGAGATGTCTTTATTCAGCTCTGAAATCCTGCTCTTCATTTTCTGCTTCTTTTCTTCCTCCTCTGACTTCAGCTCAGCAATCCTTCGTGCTTCTTCTTCTGCCAGGAACTGGCGGAGCTTCTCAAACTCGCCGCTTATCTGCACTTGTGTTTGCTGAGTCTGAATCTGAAGAGAGCAGCCCGAGTTATTTTCATGCCTTGTCTTGAGTTTTTCTACTCTGATTGAATTTTTTTGCATTGTGTGCAATCATCTATCTTCAACAGCTTCACCAGCACAAGGTCATAGTGAGCTCAGAGCGTATCCCATGAAGCACAGAACAGAGGAGGGCCTGGACTGGATGCCATTGGAGCACATGGCAAAGTCACACTTTGTGGACAATTCAGAGAAGCCAGTTTTCCAAATGTATGTGTTTGTACTGCAGGAAGAATCCAGAGGCAACTCACATGAATACAAGCTTGTCAAAAAATAGTGGAGGCAGAACTCTGAAGATCTGAGACCAAAGTCTGACCCACTAAGCTACACATTCCCTTCAAATTATCATTTATCTGAAAATACAATTAATGTACAGAGTGTAATATTTGGGTTAATATTGGGCTTAACAAACATGACATGGAACTGCCTGAGCAAAAGGACCAGGATCAGCACGCAGGATCAGCTATTTATGTTTCTTAAAGCAGTTTAGCCCAATATACCAGGTCCCTTAATGGAGTGAATCATGTTAAAGCAGGGGTCTCCAACTCAGGTCCTGGAGAGATAATATACAGACGGGTTTTCCATCATACCAGGGTTTGGATGAGCCACGCCTGTAGCTGGTATTTACCTGAGAACAGGTGTGGCTCATCAGAAGTCAAATAGGATAGAAAACCTACAGGACAGGAGCTCTCCAGGACCGGAGTTGGAGACCCCTATCCTAAAGTTAACATCACAAAGCACTATTTATCTCTGGAAAGACAAACTGTGCAGTAATTTAACTAGCCATCTTCTTTCACTTTGATCAGGGATGTTCAACTGAGGGTCTACAGAAGCACATTGTAATTTTACAGGTTAAAAGTAATTCAGTTCATGCAATGCAAAAAATATTTAAGGGGTGACTGGTCCTAATTGTTATATGTGTGCACACATGTGGTTCTTAGCTCTGGACTATTTTCATTTGATCCTGGTTTAATAAAGCTTTGAAATCAAGTCAAATATTCTACTGGACATTTTTCTAAGTAGAAGAAGTTAACAGACAGGGTGAATCTGGAGTCAAACCATTAAACTAGCAAACTAGCTTGCCACATCGTGTCACACGATGTGGCAAAAAAATCAGAGCACTGTGTCCCGTCTGAAATAATGTCAGTTTAAAATGAATGGCAAACAGCCATATTACCTTTATATGTTCCAGTGTTTCACTGTATTTTCTTTTTATTTTCTTATACAGGTCCAACTTCTCCTCCAAGACCTTTATTTTAATGTTAAGCTCTTCCTAAAGTGGACAGGATACAAATGACAAATTTAAACAATGTTATGTGTGAAATTTCCCTTTCAAACAGGTTCCACACTCACAGCTCCCCCTAATGCCTGTCAATGATGATCGCCAAGTTCCAGGCCTCCTACCTTGCAGGCCGGCACTCCCCGGTCCACTGGCCTCAGCTCGTGCCCCGGGTGCAGCGTGACACACTCGACGCACACCGGTTCCTCATCCTTCACACAGTACAACACCAGCTCCCGACGGTGCAGACCGCAGAGCGGCTCAAGCCCGGACGGCGCCCAGCAGCCCTTCTCCTTCCGGTAGGACTCGCAAGTGTTCCTCAGGGCCAGGTTAGGTATGGGTTCCCCTTCGCACCGTTTCCGACACACCGGGCACTCGCGGATTCCCTTCTGCTGCCAATAGCGCTCCAGACAGTCACGACAGAAGCTATGACTACAGGGCAGGAGCCCGGGCTCCTTGAATATATCCTTGCACACAGGACATGTGAGGTCCTCCTCAAGGAGAGAGGGCCTCTCTTGCATTTCGTAGTCCTCCATGACTCCCGTCTCGATACTTTACTTTCACTTTCTCATCAGTTCACCGAGGAAATGACGGCTCACTTCTCCACGGTTAAAAAAAAAAAGATCTGGATCCTCTACCGATCCGTAGAGGTGTCAGTGGCACTTGTATAAAATTTAAACACTTAAACTTAACAAATTTTCTCTAATCCAATCAATCCGCAAGTGGCGAGGCTACGCTAGGCTAGGTTAACAGCTCCTCCTTCTTCCTGTTAAAAAATACATGTAGATGCAGTACTACGTAGGCGCCTACAGGGGGCAGTTTAGGCCAATAATGTGAACAAATATAGCAATGTAGGAATACTACTTCTGTCAGGGTTGAAGAAGTGATTTAAGACAAAACTGGATGGCATTTACGAATGACAACAAAAATAACTTCCTTGCTTGCCTTGTGTTGCTCATCTAGCTAAGGCCTTGCTCATCCCTGGCTTAGGAAAACCGCTATCCTGTGTGTATGACGGTTCATTATTCACACTAAAACCAGTTTCCGGGGGGTATTCCACAAAGCAGGGTTTTTTCTTTAGCCAGATTTGTCAAATGTGAGGACTGTCCAACAGGAATGTTTACTTACCTTTCCACCTATTGGACAGTTTTACTGTTTGGCTTAAGTTATCCAGCTAACCGGGACGTTCTGCTTTGGGGAACACCCCACTAATAAATGACTGCCTATTCTACATAATATTTATAGTAATATTATATGTATATTTTGTTGGAATATGACCATATGGTGGCGCAGTGGTTAGCGCTGTTGGAAAACATGTAATGAATTTGGATGTTTATTTCTATTTGGGCTCCAGTTACCAGTTACCCGGATTGTGGAGCCGGACACACCGCCGCTCGTCCCCGGGTTCGGTGCCCGTTTCGGCAGTATATTCGGCCTGTGTTTCGTGACCGAACGTGGTCGTGACGTCACGGCGCTGGGCACGCTAGCGGACACGCCGTCTTGTTTGTGGTATCTTCTGTCTATCCGTCCATCCGATATCCCCGTTTTGTGTGGCCCGAGCCGGTATCCGGTCCGTGGCCGCAGCGATCGCCGCAGTTTTCCTCAAATGGCGGACTGACATGCGCCTCAGTGGTGTTTACGACGCCGTACATCTGCCGTGCGTCGTTTTGCAGCTCCGCTAGCGGCCGTCTTTGTGTTTGCATCCCAAGCGGCCCTTTCTACAGGCCCCAGCAAATCCTCAGACTGGAGTGGGTGGTCGGCTGGGGGCCGTCCTTTAGCCGTGTAAGCTCCGTGAGGCGGCCGCTAGCAGTGCTGCGGACGGCCGCTTCGTCTGGGTGGTGTGTGGGAGGATAAATAGAAATGTGAATATGACGACGTGGAAACCGGTAAGTAGTACAAATATCATTATCGTTATTTAAAATAATAATGATAATGTTATAATAACGGTAATCATCATCATCATTATTACTGTTTTATTTTTTGTTGTTGTGATTGTTATTATGGGCTAGCGGCTGTATATTATGATGTGTACATTAGTAAACGGTAATATTTGAACGATAGTTAATTATTAACAATTATCGAGACGGTCCGTTATGTGTTTTAGACACATTTTATCGGAGAATAATCGTTTACATTTTAATATAAAAGGAAGTGTATAAAGATCTCGCTTGCTGGATGCGTAGCTGTTTATAACATCGGCGAATAGCCTAATTTGCTTGGTGAGGTTTGGAAAAAGAAATTTCCTTTGTCGTTTTCAACTTACAGTTTTCTTTAAATACGCAAATATTGAGTTAGTTTAATACGCTGCGTATTATTTGCCTAGCGATTAAATTTTATTTAAGACTTGCATATTGAAGCCTTTCCTTCCAAGCGGAGATGATACAGTTCTCAGCTTTTACTGTACATTATTATCATACTGTACGTTATGCAAGTATATTCCTGCAGCTGTATGAAAAGTTATCTTTTTGCTTACCTGGACTCCTGTTGAAATATAGCTGGTGCCCTAGTCGTTTTTTAAAAATATGTTGTCCAGAAAGAAATTGTCGCAGGAAGACAAAATGCAAATAAATAATGACCAGTAAAAGCTAAGGTGATTCCTTGTTATATTTGACTTATGTTCTGTTTCCGTGACTTTACAGTTATTAAGGCCTGAACCTTTCTGCTTCTCAAACATAAGCCAGGCCTCAGTATTTGTTCTGATCTTTTCCCATTTTTCCCATCATCGTCGTTAATATAGTGTTTGTTTGGACTGGACTGGGCCACATGCAGGGCAACTTTAATCAGTCACATTTCTGGGTTTCAGTTTTAGGTTCCCAGTTTTTAAACTAGCTGAAGGACTGACTCCTGCCTCGATCTTGTGCCCCCGGACTGGATGTGGGAGAGATGGCTGGCTGGCTCTCTCCCCTCCTGATGGTCCTGCTGTGGGCCTGGGTCTCCAGTAGCCAGGCTGGGGACTGTAAGGGCCAACGGCAGGTGCTCAGGGGACCTCCAGGGTATGTCACAGATGGGCCGGGAAACTACTCTGTCAACGGCAACTGCGAGTGGCTGATTAAGGGTAAGGAAAGGTTGGGTTGACAGAATAATGGTGTTAGTTCAGTGTGCCTTATTTAGGGTGACCAGATAATCAATGTCTGGGACACTTTGAGCTACTTCAAGTTTTACAAACTGCTTTAGAACTGAAAGGCTCCTGTGCTTGGCTAAATAGTTAAATTCTTCTTGTGCTTTGACTGGTTTGTTTGCTTGATAGAAAGACACATTCAGCTATTTCACAATAACATTAGTGATACATGCATGATGAGACTGACCAATCAGCACACAGCAAGAATTACGCCCTTTAGTGACCTCCTGCAGGTCCTTTTCATTGAAAATGTTGTTTACAAATACTGTCCTAGCTCAAAGTGTCCTCCCTGACATGGATTTTCTAGTCACCCTACCTAGAATGGATGCAACATAATGTTCTGGAAAATAAGCGCAGTTTAAAACCCTGTGTTGAGGAACAAGGTATGAGCAGGTGAAATATATCTCACAATTAAACACTACCTAATCTGTCTTCTGTGAGTCATAAGCAAGCTTAGTTAACCATCTTAAGGGAAAAAAGCGAGAACCCCAACAAATAGTAATTCAGGCAGTTACCTAAACTGTGCATTTATGTTAATTTCTGACATAATTCCACAATGCAAAAAATCCTAAATCCTTTAGTTATTGGTGATTTTTTAAAATGCATTCAATTCGAATGCAATAAGGAATTTCCTGATATTCTGCCCTTTCTCTTCACCGCCACAGCCCCGAGCAGCAGTTACAGCATTGTTCTGAACTTCACCTTCATGGAGACGGAGTGCACTTACGATTACCTGTTTGTTTACGATGGCGACTCGTACCGGAGCCCCCTGCTGGCGAGCCTCAGCGGTACGACCCTGCCACAGCCTATCGAGGCTAAGTCTGGCAAGGTAATAATACATTTGTATATACACGTGTAATATACACATGGTAACACGTTTGCATAGCCAGAAATAAGACAGCCATGATATGCTACAAATCAGCTGCACAAAACAGTATCAGCATTGTATACATCATAATGTCTGGGAAGTTCTGTCTGGAGGTCCGAAGGAGTGCTGTAAAAAGGAGCGCTCTCTTTTTGGATGCTATGTTGTTTTTGTCGACTCCCAGCCCATGCTTTCTGGCCTGGTCTGCTTCTCTCTCTCCCAGATGCTGCTGCACCTGTTCAGTGACGCAAACTACAACCTGCTGGGCTTCAATGCCACCTACTCCTTCTCGGTGTGCCCAGGAGCCTGCAGTGGGCATGGGCGCTGCGACACACTATCAGCCCGCTGCCTCTGTCCCGAGGGCTGGGGGGGGCCCGACTGCAGCAGCCCGCTCTGCCCTCATGTCTGCCCTCTGCATGGCTCCTGTGACAAGGTGGACTGGCCGCATTAGAGCTTACCGTTTCTTCTGTCCCTTTAGTTCAGGCCACTCTCCTCACTCAGCACACTCACCAAAAGATGCAGTCCATCCCATAAATAATGAAGAACTTGAAAATATGCTGAATGATGTGCATATAGGACACAAAGATATGCTTCTCTGTGTGGGGGCTCTCACTTCCCCTCTGTGCTCCCGCCCCAGTTATTGATTCAGGATGTTGTCTCCACAGAAGGGTGAGCGCTGCCTGTGCAGCTCCGGTTTTGTCGGGCGGAGCTGCCAGCTGGGTCTCCGTGACGACAGTGGGGCAGGGCAGTGGTGGGAGGTCAGCGGGGGCGATGCCAACATGCCACGCCGCACAGCTGCCGCCGGGGTGTACCTGCCCTCCACTGAAGCCATGTACTTGTTTGGGGGTGAGACTCTCAACACGTCTTATTGCTTTTATTATAATTGCAAAAATCCATGTTTTTTTGCATTAAATAAAATGATGACGTACTAGATGTTCAATGTCTGTTCCGTCATCCATTGTGGCCTCTATAGCTTGCCATTGGCTCATCTTACCTGTTGAGCACGTCAATGTTTTTGTGTTATCTGACCTTTGCTGTGTCCTTTGTCCATGTCAGGGTTTGACTTGAACAAGGCTCTGGGGGACCTGGTGAAGTACAATTTCACAAGTAACCAGTGGGAGGAGGTACAGCACACGGTTACACCGGTGAGAACCGCCCCTGGTTCAGCTCCTGCCGATGAGAGCTCTCATTGGTCCCATTTCCCTGGGGGCCATCTTACTGCCTTGCCTTAACCAGCTGCCAGCTAGCTCACCCTCCCTTCATATGCTGTTGTGATTTAATGCAACTGACAAATCATTAGCACCCCCTCGCTGATGAGAATAGGGAAATAACATGGCTCTCGTGGCAGGCGGCTCGACACTCCCACACGGCCGTCGAATGGCAGGGGAAGATGCTTGTGTATGGCGGTGAGCTTGCCAATGGCTCACTAGCAGGCGACATCTGGGTGTACCGCCCCCTGGAGGACAGGTGGGAGCAGCTCGGGAGAGGGGACCTTCCAGGGGCTCCCCTACTGGCGAACCATGCAGCTGCTGTGGTGGATGGCTACCTTTACATCTTCGGGGGTACGTTAGCCACGTGTGGGTGTGAGGCAGGTGGCGGGCTCTGGCACTGACTGTCACCTCTCCCGCAGGGCGCACGCCAGAGGACATGTTTTCCTCGATTTTGTACCGGTTTGACCTGCGGAAACGCCAGTGGGAGGTGGTGCATCCGTCGGGGGGGAAGCCCCCGGCCACAGCGGGCCACTCCATGGTGTTCCACCGGCCGTCCCGGACCCTGCTGGTCTACGGTGGCCACAGACCCACCACCGCCAGGTAAAGGTGACGGCCCGCGGAGTCCACTGGGGTGGCAACACCCTGTAAGTGTGTTCACACGGTGTGGTCGCCCTCAGGTTCAGCGTGCGCGTCAACTCCACGGACATGTTCCATCTGGACCGGCGCTTCTGGACCTCTCTGCGCTCCCGGTTCCCGGCCAATGGCCCCAGGGAGAGGGCTTTCCACTCCGCCACTGTCATCGGCAACTATATGGTTGTGTTTGGTGAGGAAACCGCCGTGCTGCTCGGCTTGACCAAGAGGAACGGGAAACCTGAACCTGCCTCTGTCTGCTGGTTGTGGTCAGCCTCCCCTCTCCCGCTTCTGCTCCATCCATCCCCTCCCTCTTTTTCAGGTGGGAACGTGCACATCCATTACCAAGAGGAGAAGTGCTATGACGAGGACATTTTCTTCTATCACCTGGGCTGTCACCAGTGGGTCACTGGCGGGGTGGACCCCATGCAGCGTGAGTCAGCGCCACCTGAGCGTGTTGGCCATCGATGCGGGTTAGGGTTACGGTGGCCCTGAAGGTCAAAACACAACGACATTTCAGAACACACAACGACATTTCAAAAAACACAACAACATTTTAGAAAACGGAAAGGGTAGGACCACACGTCTTGTTCGTGATTGGACAGTCGTCTTGGAGTGACATGGGTACTGTCCAATCACAAACAAGAAGTGTGGCCCTACTCTTTTCCTGATTGCAATTGGACGGTACCCATGTCACTCACGACAGTTCATTTAATATTTCTCATGAATCCCTGTGTGATCAGCTGTTTCGAGTTTCTGTCATTAGTCCTGTGTATTTAAGTCTACGTGTAAGTATGTTTCCTGAGTCCAGTCATTGACGTCATTTTCAGTTTGCTGCCTGTTCCGTTGTCCTGCTTGTCTTTCCCTTTTGATTAAAACCCGTGTTCCCCGATTTCCTTGCGTCCTGTCCCTGCTTCCCCGGTCCGTGCCCCAGCAATATGTGACAGGAATGCTAATGGTTACATAAATATTACAAAACAGTTAATTTACTATTTTGTAATTGAATTTACATTAGCATGTACTTACTATTTCTTGAAAGGTGCTAATGTTTACGTACATAGCAAATGCGTCCCAGGTTTCCCTCTCGCGATGCTTTTGCTATAAACACTGAAAGGGTTCGTTTACTCATTTTACCTTACTGTGAATGCAAAAGAAAATGGCAGCCAATGCCGTGTTCTATGAATTAGTAGGGGTAACATTAGAATACTGTACTGTAAATGTGCTAGTGTGACAAATATCCGTTAGGCGATACTGTACTCTATTTTTACATGAAACATTTGTTTTGTAAAGGTAATGTATTAAGCTAACTTTTAATCTAAAGTGTTTTTGGAGCATATTTATGGTTTAAACTATAGAAATAAGCACATATTACCATTTTTAGTGACTCTACCAAACATCCGCGAATCCTTCTCATTCACGACCGGTTCTGGAACGTAGTGTTAATTTTGCTGATGAAAAATTTTCATCATACTTATCGTCAACGACCTTAATTTTCAGACTAAAAACGAGACAGTAACTAAATAAAAATGATTTCATGAGGCCTAAGACTGTGACTAAGTATTGACAATTTCGTCAACGACTAAAAACGAGACAAAAATGTTTGCTTGAGATGAGATCCAATCAGAACTAATGTAATTTACGTAAGGCAGGGGTATTCAACTAAAATTTAAAGAGGTCTAGTTAGAGAGAATTTCTTGAAGCAGAGGTCCGGAAGATCATAATGTCTAACTATTTAGTGTGATATATATTTAAGTAGCCTGTTAGTTGTATCAACATTGCATGTAATCAGCACCTGACTGTCAAATCAAATTAATTTAGTACAATTTAAAAACTTTTTGACTATATTTATTATCACGTGACATAGAAATGAACATATATGTATGATCTCCGATATGTATCATGTTTTCTCATATACTAAATAAAAGTAGGGCTGCATTTCAAAATAAGAGAAAATAAATAAAATGTAAAAATTGTGCATGTTTAGATAAAGTGCTTAAGCCGTAAAACCCTAATACAGTCGTGTTTGTCGTACATTTTAGTGTTCATGGATTTAAGTATTGGTTTCGATAATCCCACTCCTGTAATAAAATTAAAGTCTCGTCTTAATATAAATACTTACGAACCTATCATGTTAATTGCTATTAGAGTAGGATATGGTCTTATTATTCCGAAAACATATAAAATGTGACGTCGTGTTTTTCTCATTCATTTTATATCTGTCAGAGTAACAACGCAAATGGAGTGACAAGCCGTTTCAGGTGAAAACAGTGCATTTTACTTTCATTTCAAATAAATTGTGGGGTTGCCAACTTCGGCCAGCTGGCTAGAGTGAGATTTTCGATTCGAGATGTCTGCACACAAATGTAACAGTACTTACCTTGTAAATAGTCTGCTTTTGTATTTAACTGGGCAAATACACTTTTGTTGTAGCTAATTTTAGGTTTATAATGGTATAATATAGATTTGCCCTAAGATTTCCTGCTTGAGTCTGAAAGCGTATCATACCAGAAGCTTGAGATTTGGCAACCGTGAAAATGTACATTTTTTTGTTTCACCTGAGTTGATTTTTATAACAAATAACATTAATTTATGCAGTTGTTAAAAAGCGGAAACTTCAATGATCATTACATCACCAATAAACTACGTCTAGAAATATTTATTTTAATATTTCTATTTAAATATTCAGAGAGCGCAGGCCTGGTGGCATTATACCCTATGCACTTTTTCTTTAAAGTGATTTTATTTTTGCACTAATGGCACTACTGATTTTACAGTACTCAGTTTCCGGGTAAATAAACATATGTTTGTGTTTCAAATAAGGGTGATGTCTGTGTACTGCACAGTCACACCTTAATACCATTCCTTAACATTGGTTTCATTTCATCTCGGTGAACAATGACTTTCAGAAATTGAAGGGAAACTTTAACATTACACTTTGCACTTTTAATTTTAGTTGACTAAATCAACTGTAGTTTTAGTCGACTGTAATCTCATGATATTTAGTCAACTAAAACTAGACTAAAACTAAAATAATTTAGATGACTAAATTATGACTGAAACTAAATTACATTTTAGTCAAAAGACTGAATAAAACTAAAAGAAAATTTGCTACCGAAATTAACACTGCTGGAAAGTAATCTCACGAATGTCCGAGGTCTAACTGTATTTTGATCGAGGGCATTCATGCAAGGTTATTTTGATTTTCTACATACCATAGCGTTAACATTTCCTTAAGCACCCTGAAAGCACACCTTAGAGAATTAGGACTGAAAAAACGGAGCGGCTACTCCTCAGAAATTGACATTAGAAGGGCTATCTTATCGGAGCTGCGTGGACCTGGCCAGATGTTTTGATACAGAACTATGTGGCTTACCTTTCAGCTATTACATTTTTTTTTCGATTGCTTAGGCACAATTTTGAAAACAGAGCCCCTTTTTTCAAAACACTTCACACAGTTAACCCAACCACACACTAATTATACACTAATTTATAAAAAGGATATTTTATACCCATAACAAAAAACACATTGCTCTTTTTTTTTTTAAACCTGTTACACACTGATGTGCTAAATTCTTAAAATACTTTTAGCCCTTTTACGTTCCTAATGATTATTGTAAGTGAAGCATATGGAGACAGTAGAAAATAAATTCACCATGTCAAACAAGAACTGTGGACCTACCTTTTCCATTATCTGAAATGTCGTTGTGTTTTCTATAATGTGTTTTTTGAAATGTCGTTGTGGTTTGACCTTCAGGGCCTCCGTAGTTAGGCCTCGCTCAACTGTACCGTGCAGGTAGGGCTGGGTGGGGGCCCCAGGAGGCGGTGGAAAGAAAATCAGTATTCCTGAGCTGTGCTCACAACAGAATGACTTGTAACACCAGCCATGTCTAGCTGAATGTACGGATGCCACAGGGTTGAATGTCATCAGCACCACTGACAGCTGTCATGCCCCCCCACCCTCACCAGGAGGGGGCATTGTACGGGGACGGTACTCCCACGTTGCTGCGGTGATGGAGGGCCGTCTGCTTCTGGTTGCCGGGGGTTACAGCGGGATCACCCGTGGAGACTTGCTGGCTTACAAAGTCCCGCTGTTCGTCAGCAGTGATCCTGGAGACAGGGTGAGGAAAGTCATTTGGGGAAAAAATGTAATGCATGTGTTAGCGGTGATGTGGTTTACGGGTGGACCAGTGTGTAGAGATGTAGCCTCACACCTGCGGGGTTGTGGGGTCAGTTCCCACCTTTGACTATCTGTGGGTTCGCACTTCCCTCACGCTATCTGCGATGATGTGCTTTGGTGAGTCGCTGTATCTGCATGTAACTCGGGGGTGTGTGACCTGTCGCTCAGGACGCTGTGTGTGCTGAGGCCCCTGATGAGAGCTCATGCCTGAAGAACCCCGAGTGCAGCTGGTGTGAAGGCCGCTGTCGCGAGTACCAGCCCACCGACCCGGTATACCCCACCTGCCTGCTTTGACGCTCCAGGCACATGCCACCTCTCCCCACCCGTAACCATGTTTCCGTCTCTCACCATAGTGTGGCAGCACCGGCTGCCTGGGCCTGGCCCGCTTCTTGTCGGACTGTCAGTCATGCCTGGTGTTCAGCGGGAGCCCGGCCTCGCTCCCCCGCGCCCCTGGGGATTTTGGGTGGTGTGTGCAGAATGAGTCCTGCTTGCCCGTTTCAGGTGAGCAGTCGCTTGTGTGTGGCGGATCTGTGACACCAGCCGAATGGAAAGCCCAATTGCTGAACCTGCCTCCTGTCCTCATCCGGCCTATCAGAGCAGAGCGCCTGCCGCGTGGACCAGATCTCAGGGGCCTATGGCTGGTGGGGGGAGCGCACGCGCTTTCTTACCTTCTTCAATTCCTGCCGCACTGAGAACTTCGTCCCTGGGATGCACCTGCTCACCTTCCAGCACCCACGCAACAACTCCCAGCCAGACAAGGTGCTGAGGCCACCCCTGTCCGCCTGCTTTCATTATGCTTAACACTTAACACTGCAGGATATCACATGTCTCTCCCTCCCTCTCTCCATCCCTCCTTTCTCTCTCTCTTACCCCCACTCTGTCTGTCTCTCTCCCTCCCTCACTTACACTCCCCCCCAGGTCTCCATCTTGCGTAGCACCTCCATCACCCTCAGCCCATCCACCGAGATGGACGTCACCCTGCAGTTCCGTGGCTTCATCCACCCGCTGTGGGGCTCCCCTCCCCCCGCTCCCCCAACCACAGAAACGGTCTCCATGTGGGCGCGCATCCAGAGGCTCCATTTCATGGCCCGCATGGCTGCGGGGCCCAACTCCCTGAAACTGGTGAGCGAGGGCACCTGCGGGACAGTGCTGCAGCCCACAGCCCACTGACTTGACATAGACGCCCTGACACTTTTTTTTTTTCTCAAACCTCATTCCCCGCCCCCCCCCCCCCCCCCCCCC
>JAODJU010000138.1:3572288-3583972 GCA_026776725.1 Gnathonemus echidnorhynchus | reverse complement strand
CGAGTACCGATCGAGTTATAAAATGTGATGATCGGCCGATACCGATCTTCGGCCGATCGATCGGAGCATCCCTAGTGGCTACCTATGTCGCCTAATGGGTTGACCCAACAGCACCACCATCAGTAATCATAGTACCTTTTCATAGTGTATTCTGTTAATGTGGTTTATGACTCTCAGTATTTTTCAATACCCATTGCCTTAATATAGTGCCATAGCTGTTCACAGCCTGCTTGCTTCTCTCCCCCCATTTTGTCCAGTGTGCTAAGTGCAAGGACTCCTTCAATGGTACTCCGGTTAATGGCCGTCAGTGCTACCGGCAGTTCAACGTGGACCATGAGTGCTGCTTCGACCCCACCTCGCAGTCCAATTGCTTCCATGAGCCCAACATCCGCAACCTGCCACGTGGTCGCACCGTCTTCTTCGCGGCCCAGCCCAAGTTTACCAACGTGGACATCCGTGTCACCATTGATGTCACCTTTGGCGAGGTGGAGGTCTACGTTTCCAACTCGCACGACACCTTCATTGTGGAGGTGGACCGGCAAACGGGCGTTCACAGCGTGAAGATCGAGGACGACGCGCCTCGGGGGGAGGTACCCCCGTCGCCTATAAAGCTCTACACCAACTCCAGCTCGGGTCTTTCCCCGCCACCACTCGCCAGCACTCCACTCCAGCTGCAGGCCAAGTCGCCGGCTGCGGAGCGGGAGATCCGCGAGGAACGGGCCCAGGGCCTCATCTCCTACATCACTGTGTGGAAGCCGCAGACAGTGCTCATCGTGCGTGGCGTGCGTGACAGGGTGGTCATCACCTTCCCACACGAGGTGCACTCGCTCAAGTCCAGCCGCTTCTACATTGTCCTGAGGGGCGTCGGCACCGAGGCTCATGATGGCCAGTCCCAGGGCCTCCTGTTCCTCCGCCAGGACCAGGCCCACATTGACCTCTTTGTCTTCTTCTCCGTCTTCTTTTCCTGCTTCTTCCTCTTCCTGTCAGTCTGCGTGCTCCTCTGGAAGGTCAAGCAGTTCCTGGATTTCCGGCGGGAGCAGCGGCGACACATCCAGGAGATGACGAAGATGGCATCCCGGCCCTTCGCCAAACTCACCGTCTACCTGGAGCCTGAGGAGCCACAGCTGATCTACCTACCATCCTGCGGCATGCCTGGCGGCCCCATCTCTATCTCTCACACTCGTACGGGCAAGCTGGGTGGAGTCATGATGGGACCCCGTGGACGGCCAGGGGGTGTGTCCTACAAACACGACCCCGCTTCTGGCCCCGCTGGTCACCAGCTGCACCACTTGTCCCTCAGCGGGGGCAACAGCGGCCAGCATCTGCCCCTCCACTACCTGAACACTCAGCACTATGCTCCCACCTTGGCAGGAACCCCCTCCTCGCACCTGCAGCACCACCCGTCCTCCCACAGTGGCTACCAGCACTTCTGCCGCTCTGACCCCTTTCTCTCACAGCTCCTGGGCTTCTCCTACTCCTCCTTCAAAGTAGGGCCCATCACTCTGGAGCCCACCGACGACGGCATGGCTGGGGTGGCCACGCTCCTAATCCAGCTGCCTGGCGGCATCTTGGCACCCAATCGGGCCTGCCTGGGTTCGGCCCTGGTTACGCTACGGCAGAACCTGCAAGAGTACTGCGGCCATGGGAGTGGGGGGGCCCACCCGGGGGCTGGTGGTGGCCGCAAGGGACTTCTTGGCCACCAGCATCTCACCACCATGGCCATGTGAATGGGAAGGAAGAATACAAAGATGACTGATGGAAAGGAGGGATGGACGATGGGAGATACGTGGTGGTGATGAAGGTCATGATGGTGAAGAGAAGATGGGCAGTATGCTGACTTGTATGGGCCAGTTCAAAGAGACCCCTGATTGTTTGTATATAATGTATTATAGGAAGTTGACCTGTGTTTTGACTGTCACAATGCTTCACATTTCCCCAACCAAACTATCTCTGATTGATCACATTGGAATCACCCAGTAGCCAGAGGAGAGCCAAAAGCATGGTGGACAGCCAGTGGGAGGCCACAGGAGAAGGTGTGGTAGTATATGAAGGGAATGAGAACCAACGTGCTTTATTTCTGAAAGTGACAATCATGAGAGTGCTGCCAATTGGCTCCAGGGAGAACACAGGTGCATGGTGACCAGTCTGACATGATAAACACACCAACAAGGTTAAATGGATATTTAAGTGAGAAATGAGAGCTTATGCCTTTGAGAATATCAATATTTATAGAATTAGGCTTATTTTTTTACCTAGAGGTATGAGAATACAGCCTTTTTGTGAAACCCTAGAGAAATTTTGTCAGTCATTACAGGTGGTGTGCAGTACTACACCTTTACTATGAAACATAAGCGATGTGAAATGGCGTCTGTTTTCACATTATAATGATCTAGGAGCTTTTTATTCAAATGCATTTGGCCTTTTCTTGTAGACAAAATGTGTTATTTGTCTCAAGTATATTGAGAGTCACCAGTTGTGCTTTGCCTTTTGGCAATGGTTCCATTGATGGCTGAGGTTTTGTGATACGAGTTACTACATAAAGTGAGTGGGGTTAGATTTCTGCCTTTGCAGCTTTGGACTTGTTGACACATCGCGCCATTCTCTGTCGGAAGGTCCAGAAGAAACCTTCGCTGTCTGTCAATCTCGCTTTATGCCTTTTTGTGGAGGTCTTTTATTTATGCATAAAAATGTCATTATTTTATACTAAATGACTGCTTGCTCTGCATGTTTCACCGCCGCAGTTAAGAACGGGATATTCGGAAGATTTCTTTATGACTGCCTCATTTAAAGCCAGGGATAAACTTTGGAATGACTGTAACCTGGTATGATTAGGGGTTCTGTAGGTCGGAGTAATATTTATTAAATGCTCCTATTTAAAGAAAGAAAGGAAATGAAAGCAACTGACTTAAACACTAGAAGAAAACCTTCAGTATTGTCTGTTAAGATTGTTATATTTTATTTTTTTATTTATTGTACGTCTAAACGTTGACTGTGCTGTACGAGCGCTCTCATTTAATCCTGGGTTGCAACCTGTGATCGATATTACTTGCACAACACTCTATGATGTAATTGAACCAAACAGTAGGCCTATATCATTTCATGGCTGTTACTGCATGAAGTACAGTGTTTTGGAGACAAGTGTAATGCATAAATAATCGTTTACAATTTTGTTCCAGAAAAAAGTAGCAGATTACTTACATTTAAAGATGGGTGAGCATTTGCTTTGTGAAGTCAGTTTTCTTATTAAAAATTGCTGACAAATGTATCCGAGTGATATTCATATATGTTATTCATTCTGTGTATTTCCGTTAAAGATGCCGTGTGGAATGTGATGAAATTTAATTTGACTTCATTTTGCACTCCTTTAGTGGCACGTACATTGTCCGCCTCATTGATGACATTGAAACTTAATGGAACTCGTGTCCGTTTATTTTAATAATGCTCCTTTCCTTTTTATTTAAAAGTCGAATGTGCTGAAGCCCCATTAAACGCGGTTCAATTTGTAGTCTGTCACAATATTAAAACGAGATTACGACTTTTTGTGGTACTGAAGTCTGTATTTCCGAAATATAAGGGGTCGTGACTTGGCCTCCGTTACGTTTACAGTTATTTTTCATTTGAAACATTTGCAAGCTTCTAAAATTAATCATGACACTGGCGTATGAAATATTTTAAACAATTTGCTTTGAACGCCACAGTCTGATCTGGCTAGTTGTCCAATCAGAGCTTTGGCCCAGAAACATTCTGACCTATCACGATGTTCCATTTCTGTGCCCTCGCGTCAACCGTCTGCTGTCTGATTGGTCGCGTGGGCTGTCAATCCTAATCAGTTTGCATCATTCTTCCGGTTTGCGGTGGGAAATGTTTTTACCGTCTGCAGATAGCCTTGTGTATTTCATGAAGTAAACTTAGTGATTGAGCCCTTCTGATGTCACCGTCTTTATAAAGCGTGATAAGCAACGTAAAATATTCAATCGTCTACACCTAGCTATAAATCGGTTTTGCAGTTTTGTACGGCTTGCCATCTAATACTTTAGCTAGTCGTTGGTTTGGCTGCTCTCCTTTCCGTGTTTCTGGGCTGTACCGGTACAGCGATCAAAAGATGAATCACAAGGAGTCTCCAACGTTAATAGGCCTGGTAAGTGTTTCCTGGACGCCCGAGTGCCACTGAGCTTGCATAAGCTACTTGCTATTGATCTGATCGTGAGCTGCATATCCTGGCAGCCACAAGTAGTCATATACTTATTTACGGACAGCATGGAATCCTACTTAAAGCGTACTCATCTTTTTACTAATTAAAGTGATTGCACCTATTAGTGTAGCTCAGAAGCAAATCGGTGCTTTTTTAGTTTGTCTGATTATGCTGTCCTGCTAATTAGAGCACCCTAGGTAGGAAGTACTATAGCTCCATGGAGTGTGAAGTCGATTAGCCATGGAAAAGGCTTAAGTATCAAAGCACGTTTCGCCAGATCGAGTACTGGTTGAGTGTGAATTACAACTGTGCGGCTGATTGTACAACAGAAAATGAAAATATTTTCTTTGACTTGCCTAAAATGGTGTTCATGTAGTTCACAAAAGTTTGGAAAATAATGCAAAATTAAAAATACGATTTAAAATGTCCATCCTTTCATGTGCCCCTTGCTGTTTTCTTTTAGATAAAATTGAAAAGCAGAGGTTTTGCCTCCAGCTGTATACCATAAACTTGGGAGTTTAAACATCTGTGGCCTGCAAGCTTTGGTTAAAAGGAGTGTGAGCATGGATAACAAAATGAGAAGCAGCTCCAAATTCTGTGCTATCAAAATCAATTCAAGTTATAACTGTGAAGCCCATAAGCTGGGCAGGTTAATTAAAAAGGAACAAGGTTTTGGTCCATGTGCATCTTCTCGCTGTCATACTGATATGGACCACAGTGACCCTGCCTCCATTAAACAGGAGACTGTCCACATTAAGGACGAACAAAATGAAGTTGAAGTTCACAGCATTCAGATAAAGGAAGACGATGTGGAAACGGAGTCCCTGGATTCAGGCACAGCGTTGAAAGGTGATTGCAAGAAACAAATTTTGAGGCTCCAAAGCCTGGACATCAAGCCTGTTTTAAGTAAATTGGAGCCAGATCCCATTCATGCCAAACAGGAATCGATCCTGATTAAAACTGAACCCATTCTGGATTCTGAATGCCGGACTGGAAAGGCCAAGAAAGAGCATGAATGTTTTGGGGTTAAAGAAGAGGATCTGGGGGATGGGTCGCCAGATCTCAAGGGTGATCGAAAAGAAGCTTCTGATGAGCACCATACTGACAGCGGTGAGATGTGTCTGGGGTTGGGGGCTTGAGGGGGGAGTTGGCAAATATTTAGTGATTCTCACTAATATATTCTATAAAGTTCCCAGCCTGATTCATACTTGTTAATATAGCTTGTGTGTTTCTCAGCACTGGGACGACACTCTACTTGAATGTACAATCATGCATGCTTAATTTATGTGGTGGTTCAAATCCATTCCTTCTTATTTATTCTGTTTCTCCTACTCTTTTTCTCCAAATCCTTGGCTGGGTGTCACCTCCAGAGTCCCCTCCCCAGTTTTTCCCTTGTCCCCACTGCGTCGTCTCCTTCACTGGTTCCTCCTACTTGGAGAAGCACCTGAAATGGACCCACCAGCTGCAGTACCAGGCCCTTCTCAGAAGCCGAGCATCCAAAGTCGAAAGCAGCCCAGAGGCCCTGGAGAGGCACTGCTGCCCCGACTGTGGCCTCGGCTTCCCGTTGCGCCGCCAGCTAGCCGTCCACGTGCGCCGTCAGCACCCGAGCACCCCCCCGCAGAAACGACACCCCTGCCCACAGTGTCCCCGCAGCTTCCACTACCTGGCCAGCCTGCAGAAGCACTGCAAACAGTGGCACCAGCTAGCCACTGTGTGCCGGGACGGCCGGCTGACCTGCGCCAGCTGCGGGGAGGGCCTTGGCACCGCTAGTGGCCCGCACGTGTGCCCCGGCTCTGAGACCAAAGGGGAAACCGGGCCCACAACCACCCCAGATGGCAACTTCCTCTGCTCCATCTGCAGCAAGACCTGCAGCACCACGCAGAACCTGCGCGTGCACATGCGCACGCACACAGGCGAGAGGCCATACGCCTGCACTGACTGCGGCAAGTGCTTTGCTGAGAGGGGTTCCCTGGCCAAACACGTGCGCATACACACTGGCGTCAAGCCCTTCAAGTGCCCCGACTGCGGCAAGCAGTTTGGCAGGATGAGCCACCTGACATCCCACCGACTGACCCATTCAGGTGAGAAGCCGTTCGTGTGCAGCGAGTGCACTCGGCGCTTCACCCATAAGGCGGACCTGAAGACACACCAGCGCACACACTCCGGGGAGAAACCCTTCCGCTGTCCTGACTGTGGCAAGGACTTTGCCATTATGGGCAACCTGCGGGCTCACCAGCGAGTGCACAGCAAGGAGAAGAGCCACCAATGCGGCGAGTGTGGCCGGAAGTTCGGCGAGGCAGCCGTGCTGAAGAAGCATCTCCGCACGCACACAGGTGAGCGGCCCTACCATTGCACCGCCTGTGGCAAGCAATTCAATCGCGTGCAGCACCTGAAGACACACCAGCGCACGCACACCGGCGAGAAACCCTACCGCTGCGGTGACTGCGGCAAGAGCTTCAGCCAGTCGGGTGACCTGACCAAGCACCGGCGCACTCACACCGGGGAGAGGCCGTATGCCTGTCCCGACTGTGAGCGCACCTACAGCAACTCGGGCGACCTGCGCAAACATAGCCGCAGTCACACGGGACAGAGGCCCTACAGCTGCCAGGAGTGCAGCAAGAGCTTCCGCATGATCCACCACCTGAAGGTTCACGTCAGGACGCACACAGGGGAGAGACCATACTCCTGCCCGCACTGCCCCCTGAGCTTCAGCCGGCCTCATCACCTTTCCTCACACCTCAAAGTGCACTGGGATGCCACTCTGAGATCGACTCCAGCTGAGAGGAGTAAAAGTAGCTGTGCCCATGCTAGCTAGGCTAATCTAATACCTGCGATCTATCAACGCCAATCAAAATAAATTGTGAAACCAATTATTTATTTTGCAATTGTGTATTACCTTCCGGGAAACATGACGCCCTGTAACTGTAGCTAGCTAATGAGGAAATGCTCGTTTTTACTAGCATCCTTTTTTTCTGCTGTGATTAACTCTTGACAATTGGTGGAATATTTACTAGTCTAAACCACGTCAGTATTTTATGCTACTGTGAGGCTAGTTGATTTGGTAAATAATCACTTAAACCTATGATTTGCTAATGAAGAGATGTGCTTCGTATGAACATAATGCTCATCTATTAACGTTTATCATAAATAAGGCTAAAGGCCTTGCCTGTCACCTTGTATGAAATAAATTGCTCAAGTCAATCTCCACATAAAAGATTATTAATCGGTAGCCAAAGAGTGACGCATGCCTGCCTGTAATCTATGGACTCCTGTTCTGGTGGTTATGTGTCATTATGTCCTTACATGAATATTATGTAGTCGTCTCATCTCAGCTCCAACATGGTTATATGAAAGAACAAATAAATTGTTGACAGTCTCCACTTAAGACAACTTTTATTGTATTGTAAGACGTGTTAAGCATGCTACGCTGGTCAGTTGTGGGTTGGGTTGTGCTGGGCTGAATTTTGATTCCGTTGCACATGGAAACTTGAATATTTGCAAATATTTCTTGACAAATATGAGAGAATTGATGTTCTCAGTATGTATCAGTGACAGTATCTTCAGGTGCTTCTCAGCTGAGCAGCCCAGGTCTTTGACTGGTAAACCATACTGATCTTGTAACTGCTTGGTTTCTCATCCTGTTTCCACCCTATGATGTCATCATTCCTCCCTTCTAGACCTCCTCCCCTGACTCAGTCAAAAGTCTATAAACAGCAAGTATTTCCACCACAGTAGCCTAAGAGATACTTAAAAGAATACTTAATGCAGTGACTGAAGTCTCCTACCCCAGAAGTTCAGTGTTGCTTATTCACAAAGCTCTTCTGTTATGTGTCGTAGACCAGACATCTTGAGAACTGAGGGGTATACCAGTTTTTGAGGCCTGACAGCATTTTTTTTACTGTATTTTGACAGGAGCTAACATTCAGCTTTTAAAATCCACCTTGGTCCATCAGTCTTTGGCATGAACAGAAATTAGGTCCTTTTTAATCACTGGTTAATGTTTGCTATGTCTTAAATTGGATGTGATTTGTGTTCACTGCACTGATACTTTTTTACAGTTTTTACAGTTACAATTTTATATTATTTAATTTGTAAATAGGTATTTTTGTGTTTCTGTTACATGGGCAATTTACAGAATGAATTTCTAGATTGGTTCTTATAAACTACTGCATATTAGCAAACAGCCAGACATATTTTGAAATTAGTGACTCATTTTGGCAGGGTATTCTTTTCCTTACTTTGTTTCATTAAAATAGACCCGTATTATCTTATTTAAATGCTAACCTCTCTGATTTGCTGGTTACAAAGACGGGACTGTCACATCAGTTTAATGGGAACAAGCATATCATTTCAATGAACACAATTACAAAAATGTATCCATAGCCAACAGTCCATGCTGATAACAAAGACATATTTAGTGGTAAGTAATATTGAGTGTACCTTTGTTTGGTTCTGGAATCAATATTTCTATAAACTGTGTCCATTCTTCATTCTGTGTCAATCTGGGGGGGGGGGGGGGGGGGGGAAAAGAAGAAAGGGGGGGTTTTTTAATTTTTCTCTCGTCACTATAATAATTCTTACAGTACTGGACTCTATGATGAGCATGTGTTACACATACTGAGAAAAAATAATACATATATAGAAGATTGAGATATATTGTCTAATGAGTAATAAAAAGATGTATGAATGAGGATGCAGTGTATGGAAGTGAATGCAGGCAGATGCTGACATATAAAGCTTGTACCATGTCTGTTGTCGCATGTATAATAGCAGATTGTGTCAATGCTGGATGTCCTCAGCATATCCACTTTAACAAGGGAGATAAGTTCGCATTTCGATCCACAGGTAATTTGTATGAAATTCAAACTTTCACCACCAGAGGGAAATAGATAGCTGTCAACTGGTACTTTCAGGAGTGCAAGGATTTCAGTTTGGCTCCTGAGTCAAACTCATCTGTGTGAGTTCACAGCCCGTCTGCCATGAGCGTTGCTCACCTCTCCTTTTCCTTGTACCTCCTTCTCTTTTTCTTCTCGCAAGGACTGATACCTAGAGTTGAAATAATTCAATAAGTATGAGATACACATTAATAAATGACCAAAACTATATTCTTGGGGGGGGGGGGGGGGGATGAGAATGATGTTTAATCTGGATTACTATTTCAGAAATGGATAGATCTATGGTAGAAATAATAAGACAAAAATTTCTTCTGAATGGACTAATGTGAAATTTCATTGATATTTCATATGGGGAGGGTTTCTGGATCTAAAATAAAAATGCAGAACGACAGGGTACACAACCATGTAGGGACACTGAAATGAAGAACAATGACAGTCACCTGAATTGCTGTCCCAAGATGGGCAGTAGTCATTTCATCAGTTATTATCCTGGACACACATGCACATAACATTTCATACATCTTCTACCCTGTGTGAAAAGGCAAAATGAAGCTCTTGGGTGGCATGTAATGTCACTTTGACAGCCCTGACAAGTGAATCACTCCAAAGAAATTCTTTTAAAGACCTTATTTTGTGAGGAAATCCCCAAGATGGAACTTTGTTGTATTGACCATCCAGTACGCTTGAGCTTCTAAACAGGACGTGGCATTGGTGTCACGCTCAGTGTTTCATGCCAGTCCTCTTGGGGCGCTGCTTGAAATGGAAGGTCAGTCGGTTCATGGAGATTCTGGTCCCACTGGGGGCCACAACTTACTTCTGCCAGACATGAACAAGTCACATGGGTCAAAATCTTATGGGAATAACATTGGATTGTACATTTTGGCCACAAGTCTAATAACCCATTAAACAGTCAGTGGACTAAAGGCAGAAAAGAGGTTCAGCGCTGACAGTGTTTGTGTGAAATGGATAACCACACAAATTCAATGAAACAGCTGCTACAATGCTATTGTCTTTAGCTGTTAACTAATACAGCTTTCAAATTTTCTGTCCGTTTCATGTTACTTTGCCACTGTATGAATTGTGGTGCTACTCAGGTCTGACATTGCTATCGCTATGAGCACCGTCTCCCCTGCTCCTGCTTCACTATCTCTATGAGCGTCATCTCCCCCACCTCCTGCTTCACTATCTCTATGAGGGTCATCTCCCCCGCCTCCTGCTTCACTATCTCTATCAGCGCCATCTCCCCAGCCTCCTGCTTCACTATCTCTACAAGCATCATCTCCCCATCTCCTGCTTTACTAAGTCTATGAGTGCCATCTCCCCCACCTCCTGCTTCACTATCTCTACGAGCATCATCTACCCCACCTCCTGCTTCACTATGTCTATGAGTGCTAACTCCCCCGCCTCCTGCTTCACTATCTCTATGATCGTCATCTCCCCCACCTCCTGCTCCACTATATCTATGAGCACCATCTCCCCCTCCTCCTGCTTCACTATGTCTATGAGCGCCATCTCCCCCCCCCCCACCTGCTTCAACTTTCACTATGAACATCATCTCCCTCGTCTCCTGCTTCACTTCTATGAGTGTTGTCTCCCCTACCTCCTGCTTCACAATCTCTGTGAGTGTCATCTCCCCTGCCTCCTGCTCCAATGTAACCTTTTGCTCCCTGAGTCTCTTTAGCAGAGAATAGAGATGTGAAGGGCAGAGAGAGACTGACAGTGCGCTCTACCCTGCTCAGTAAATATGAACCGCACGGAGCGGACAGGCTCATTCATCACGAAAGAAAAACAGGGAGAGAGGAGGGGGAGAGAGCGAGGGTGGAGAGGGATCGGAGATGGGAGCTGGGAAAGTGAGGCGGGAACCGGAGGGGTGAAAGAAGCAGGGTGATGGGCAAGAGGGGCCAAGTAAAACAAACGGGAAGCGGAAAGAGTGTGACATCAGTGAGCCGATGAGAGGTGAGCTGACTGAAATTCAGTCACTTCAGAATGCAGCCAGCCTCTTGGACGCCCTCAGCTTCACCAACTCTCAGCACAACCCCATAGTTCTCCATCAGCTGATCATGTCTGTCTCCGGCCCAGCCTGCGCTGGTCAGCACATCAGTCAGGTACCAAGCCACTGTGCAAAAAAGAACACTTCTATTCACTGGGAGTCCCAAGAAGTCTAAAATCACAGACTCCCATGAACGGAAAGCACTTATCCCCCTAGGCCTTGGCCTGTGCTCATCTCACAGGTCAGATCTTTCTAGCCTTAAAGGTCCATCCCCTGCAGCTTGTAATAGCGATGCAGTCTCAGTGTGTGGTACCCTGCTGTTCCTGCAGTACACCGTTACAGGCTGTGTCTGGGCTCACAGTTTGTCACAGCTTTAATATGTGCGCTGTATCCTAGCACTCACCACCAACCACTGTTCAAGTCTCCACCAGGGTACAAGGTTGTCAATAGCAAGTCCCATGTGCTCCCTGTGAACCAAGAAACACATGCTTTGCTGTGCGTATACATCCCAGTCGGGTACTGTGTATTGTGCAGTGTTGGGCAAGTTACTTCAAAACTGTAATGCATTATTTATTACTTGTTACTGTAATTTCAAAGTAATTTGTTA